>CM061920.1:195096507-195562775 GCA_031002005.1 Vandiemenella viatica
AATTATTTAAAACCGCTTTTATAAGGTACAGTGTTTAATTTTTTATCTTATGATTCTTAAATCTCAGAGCTGATTACACAATAGGAATTAGTTTGAATGACGGGAAAAGAAGTACAAAGTTTCCTGTAACTGTATTGGTGTATTCAGGAATCTGAGATTAAATCAGTTTTGTGTAGTTATTCTTAACGAGAAATTAGAAACCAGACAGGTTCAGCCTTTCGCTGTCTTAATAACTGTGTAATAATTAAAACGCTTTCAAATACAATCTTCAAAAACCCTTTGGAATTATTATAAGTTATACTGTACTCAATAAAGTCACTACCACTTTTGTCCTTTTGTTTCAGAAAATTGTTTCAGTTAACTGCAAGTGAACCATGTGACACAATGTGTGAGACGCGTGTGGAAAGACTGAGCTTAGAAAGTCTATATAGACTGCGAAAGCTCCTATTTAACGGACTGCTCGCTGGCCAAGTCGCGTTTTAACCCACATTTGGGTCGAATCGTAAAACGATTGTTACTGCCGAGGATTTACTGCTCGGCCCCTCCCCGTAGCCTCGTCCGACCTAACCAACCGCCGGCGTCAATATTTACTGAAGCAATTACTCGCCAGGCCGGCCGCCCGGCACCAAATAAAGAAAACGTGCCGGCCCGCCGCCGTTATTCATTTATTTGGACAATTCTCTTTCTCCTTTATAGTGCGGTTTAATGCCCCCTAATAGTTACACTGTCTAGCTTGAAATTTTAATCATTCACACACGCTCTGGCCTCGCATTCGGGAGAACGCCGGTTCCAATCCCCGTCCGGGCATCCAAATTTGGGTTTTCCATGGTTTCCCCAAATCACTCCAGGCGAATACCGGGATGCATCCTTCAAAAAGGGCCCTGACCGAATTCCTTCCCGTGCCTTGTCCCCAGTCCCATCCCGCCTCTAAAGACCTCAACGTCGACGAGGCATAAAGCCATAAGAAAAAAAATTAATCATTCACCCCAATATTATCGCAAACACAGTATCATGAGTACCCGATTTTAAATAATCTGCAGTATTCCATTCACACATCATTTGTTTACTGGACTGTAGCCGGTTTTTTTTTTTTTTTTTTTTTTGCCTAACTCATTACGTTTTTTTAATTTTTACATGTGTATGAAAAATCATATAATGTAATAGAAACTTTTAAATCTCAATTATGTTAACAAACAATGTAAACATGTATGCTCCCTGTAATGTGGCAAACACAGTATCTTGGGTACCCGATTTTAAATAATCTGCAATATTCCATTCACACATCATTTATTTACTGGACTGTACCCTTTTTTTTTTTTTTTTTTTTTGCCTAACTCAATACGTTTTTTTTTATAATTTACATGTGTATGAAAAATCATATAATGTAATAGAAATTTTTAAATCTCAATTATTTTAACAAACAATGTAAACATGTATGCTCCCTGTAATGTGGCAATAGTGCTTTCCAAACGAGTACCAAGTACATGGCTTCTATCCTCGGTCCAGTAATCTCAAACCACACAAACCAAATGCTAGATCTCCGTCCACCCACCCTAGCGGCTTGCCGAAATCCCTTCAAGGGAATGTGGCAGTGGTAACGAGCGTGATGAGAGAGAGGTAACGTTCTGGCTTCGGATTTGGGGAACGCGGATTAGAATCCCCGTCCGGCCATACAGATTTGAGTTTTGCATGGTGTCAGGGGCTGATTGGCCAAGGCTAGTGGGCGTGTGTGTGGATAGGTGTGCTGGCGAACTAACCTTAGGGAATTACAGTTCTGCTCGAAGCGTCTCTTCTGTTCTTCTGGCAGCACCACTAGAATCTTACCGTTGGGCTGTTTGGGCTAATGCTTGACACCACTGTGGATTGACGGCCACAGACCGTAGTTTAGAAATTGATATAAGTTCTTACTACATGAAGAATGCAACACTTGCAATTGAACCAGTTTATTGGCTTCTAACACGGAGTAGTACAGTTTATAGCGTGCCGCAAAGTGGATTCCAACTATCACCAACTTATCTAAGCCCGCACTGTAAGAGTTAATTGTTAGGCAGATGGTCACCCGGATGCGAGATGCGTGGGAGGGTGGCAGGCTCCTAACAGGTGGCTATCAAATTATACTCGACTACTCTCGCCGACTGGCCGACAGTAAAAGACACTACCTCATCGCTTGTACTTCCCAAGCCGACTCGGCTGACCTACAATTACGAAGGGGACTGCACTCTAAGGTGCTGACTGCAAGCGTGCAGATTCCTGTCTGGTCAATGCTCGACCGCGCTCAGCATTGTCAATGATCGCCGATTGCCAGTACCTCGACGACTGAATATTCCTATAATTCCCCAAATAGTAATGGTCTTCAAAATGACCTCTTACAATGGTTCCCCCAAATCTCTCCAGATGAATGCCTTCCAAATGTCATGACCTAATTCTTTCCCGTTCCTTGTCCCCAGTCCTTCCCGCCTCTAATGACCCCAATAAGGAGAAAAGCCGCAACGTAGATGTCGAAGAGGCATAAAGCCATTAAGGAAAAAAAAAAGAATGCCAGAAAGGTTTCTTTTTTGTTTCTGGCTTTGTGGCTCGTCGTCGTCAAGGTCATTAGAGGCGGGAAAGGACTGGGGCAAAGAATGAGAAGGAATTTGGCCAATTTTTTTGAAGAGGCCTCCCGCCATTCGCTTGGAATGATTTGGAGAACACATAGAAAATCGAAATCTGGACGCGCTAATCTGACCCCACGTGCTCCTGAATGTGAGTCTGTAACCTTACCACTCACCCATCACGTTCGGTGCCACAAAGGTGCCTTCCAACGATAGTGGCTAATATTCTTCCCGTTCAGTATTTTCAGTCTCATGGGTATGTTTCTAATGGCCGAAAAACAAATAAATAAATATTTTATACGATTTTACAGTATGGCTCAGTGCGTTAAGGATTGGGGAGGTACAATGGACCCAGCACGAGCACAGACCCTCGCGTGCCTGCCATCCTGATTCTGGTTGTAAGGACGTATCTGTAATAATCAAGGCAAATGACAATCTCCTCGTCACTAACTACAAATTTCACTAACAAAACCCGTTTCCCTCACAGATAACGTAGCTACGAGTACACGCTTCCTAAATGGTATCACTTCACTTTATCCATTACTGTTGCGCTTGAGACAGAGGCGCAAGACGCGGGAACTTAAAACTCTGTTACTAGGCGGCCGAACTATCCCCTCGAGGAACTCCCAGCCAAAGAAGCCATGTGATAAAATAAATAACGGTGTTTTGTTTTGCAAAAACAATAATGGGTTAAAGACTGGTTATGGTGTATACCGTTCACAGACATATGGTAACACCCATCCGTATAATGGTATACACCATTACATTTTTTTAAATTTTTTTTTTTACATTCTCTTGGAGTGATTTTGGGAAACCTCGAAATATTGATGGCGGAAAATGACTTCGACCGCGCGTCGTCCAAAATATCAGATCCAAGCGTTACCGCTCACTTTCTACGTTGCTACCATGAACGATGGAAGAAATAATTTTCATGTTTACTTTAAATTTTGCCAGCAGGATAATTTTCACGTTACGTATTGTAATTTATACTTCGCAACGAAATTTTCTGCATGTTTCATTCTAGTAGTAATCAGAGATTAGAGGACAGTTTTTACTACTTGTAGGAGTAGTGTCTTACCAGTGTAACAAAGTGAGAGGAAGTGTCGTCATGCTGGAAGTGGCTGTTACGACGACTCTGGTGCGAAATTGGACTTATCGATAATCCTCAATACGATCTTTTGTTTTGCCTAAGAAAATACTAACATGCATCAACAAAGTAGAAAGTTACAGAGTTATGATAAAGCAGTAGAATTAATATCCGTACATACTATATGCATAAATTGAAGATGAATGCAATTAGAAGGCCTAGCAGCAATATGGCAATGAAATCGTGAGTACTAACTAATATTAATCTACTTCTGACATTTAAAATACTGAAGAAATAACCAAGGGAATTATTTAAGGAATTTTATTTAATGATTGAAGTAACAATTTTATTTAATGGACATTTGCTGTTGATGTGACTGGTTATTATGAAACACGTACTTTCGTTTAAAAAAAAATCACGAAAAAATTAACACATAACTATTAACTGTTTTTTTTTTTTAAGTTAATCAATCCAGCAAAGGAAGTTCCGTTAATCCAGTCTGCAGTATGCGATTTGTTGTTTAGTTTGGATTGACCATAGCCAGGGACTTTTTACATTTCAACTAATAAGAAGAGCTTCACGATGTTTTAACTAACTATTCCATTTATGCAGCACGAAACGTTATACAGCAACGTTGATGTAACAGTTTTTAAAACTTTTTTTGTTCGCAGAGTAAATGTAAGAAGATTTATAACGATATAATATTTTTAATTTTATAATGTTATTATATTCTTTTAATAGATATAATAAGCTTCCTAGAACATTTGACACTAATTTAAAGGAATAAAAGATCACGAATACCAAATTACTTGTGCCATGTCCAGGAAACAATTACATAGCTTTTCATCATTAGATAGATAACAAATTTTATTAACTTCATTAAAGCAATCGTGGAAAAATTAGAATTCAATGTCAACATGTCTTTATGAAACGTTACATTTATAATACCTTAACATCGCGTACGCTTATCAAAAGTGTCGTTTTTGTGCATAGATTATGGAATCAATTGTCAATTTTAAAAACGTATTTTCTTACTGATCATGTAAAAACCACGCATTAAACGACCTCATCATCCCTGAAATAATAACGAACTGTTCCCTTTTGTGAGCAGATTTAACTCCTAAAGCCGATTCACTTTTCACTTCTGCAGGACTGGAATAATTACTGAAATCTCCCCCCAGTTTATTGCCAATTTTCCACAATTAATTTCGAGGAAACATGCTAATGGTGCGGTTGAGTTCGTTAATGAATGGAGAGACTCCTTTCTCTCGCCGTAGATTCAGGTAAAAATTGAGGTTAAAAATTCGCAACTTTTAAAGAAGACAAAACGGAATTTCGGTAGATGCTGTTCAATAGCAAGTAACTAAGCGAAAGCATGTGTTGTAATGTATAGAAAATTTATCTCACGGAGGACAGCACAAATACTAATAAAATATTATAAGGCTTCTTTCTCTTCTGATATAAAATTCGTTGAAACGAAAGTCTGATTGTCTTCCCGTAAACTCAACGCGTGGAGAACTACGGTTCTAACCAACAAGTTGCCATTAAATCTGTGCTCAGATACGAGGCCATCATTTACGTAAAATTGATTTATGACTGAATTTAACAATAAAAAAAAACAATTTTTTTCTATTGTGTAATGTGTGATTGATAGTCAATGAGGACTGGCACTGTCATGATTTATTACTCAATTAAGTTTTGTTTTTGCTGTTGAGTTTATGATACTTATAACAATCTCTGTAACCTAAACTGAGCGAATACCAATATTTAAGCACGTTGTACTATGCTAGTTGATCGCAAAATAATATCCTTGCTTTGAAGGCTATAGTTTCGCAACCGAAATACTTAGATCACCATTCGACAAATTATTGCACCGGCATTAGGATCTTCGGAAGGGATGCATCTAAGAGAGTCCTTCATCACACTACAAGACTTTTCTGTTTTTATTAGTTTTATGCCAGGGTGGTCTCTTCAAAAGGCCGTCGTCGAATTCATTCTCGTTCCTTGCCTTCAGTCCTTTCTTGCCTCTAATTACCATGGAAGAAGTGTAAAAAAAATATTAAAGTATTATTAAGATTTCCCTGTTTAGAAAGTTACAAATTGAATAGACTACACAATATAGGCTTATTACTTTCCTTTTAAACTTGTCATTCATGAGGACATTTCTTCGATCCCCCACCCAGATATACAATTTCGTTTTTCGGTGGTTCTCAAATAACTGCTGGTAGGAGAAGTCTGGTGTCTCAGGTGTATGATTGGAGATCGAAGGGTCCCCGGTTGGAATCCCTGTTTCGCTGGGTGTACTGTACCCTACCATCACCTCTGGCACAGCTTGCTGTGTAATGTGAAGTACACCAGAACGCTTTCGTGGTTCGGATTCCACGTTTATCTGTAGATCCCCTGTTACGTTAAGACTGCTACGACAGGGAAGGAATGCGCAGCCAATAAAACCCTGTCAGCAGGTCATTACACCACACGGAATTATTATTATTATACTGCGAATAAATGCTGTGATGGTTGTGTTAAAATTCGATCCCCGAATTCTTCTTTTACGTTGCTCTCTGTCCTCTGTTTATGCCCACTAATCTCAAAACCCTAACAAAAGTGTCATTTCTATAAAGGAAGGTAAAACGTTGCAAAGAAATTTTTGTTTAGTGACGTATTATTACTACTTACATAATCAAAGGTATTGTACGTAGAAAGTTGTGAAAAACACCAAATTAAATGACTGGTTAGATGTAAGGTTAGAGGCCCAATGGATTTTACCTTGTTGTAAAGTTGGGAGATTGTATCTAAAAAGTATTAAACTGTAGTTAAGAATATATCATTGCATAAACTATATTTAAGGTATTCTGAGAAGTCTATAAGTAATTGCTTGACAAACGTGCGTTAAAAGAATTGTGATTTGGCGACAGACGTAAAGAGGTGATGTAGCGGCAGCCATAGCGGGGCTGGTGGGCGCTGTAAAACCCAGGTGGCTAATGACGGGTGGCCCCTAAGCGTCTCGGCTTTACTGCCGGCCGCAGCGGCTGTCGGGGCAGAGATTTACACGGTGGCGCTCTCTCGTTCGACCTCCGCCCCCGGCTGGTGCAATTACCATAATAGAGACCTGCCGCGCAATTTATGCGCCTTCTCTAAGTACCTGCCGCTCCCACCTTGGAGCCAGCCGATGTGCATTTCAAATGGTGTCTCCTTCGCTTGTTTCTCCGGTGTAACACGGCGCGGGGACGCCTCTCTTCCGCCGGCTTAAGACCACCGCTTGAGGGCGCCTTGTTTAGCAGCTCGCTAACTGATTGCGAGAGCGACGGATGCGGGGGAGAAATGGAACGAAGAGATCTGGCTTTGAAGAATTGCTCAAACTGTTCCTTTCAAAACACGCAGATCTGGAGTGAAGACAGCTTACCGGCGAACTTGGACATCTAAGTAAAGCCCAGAAATCAAAATACAGAAATGGTTAAATCTGGCTTTAAGATGGAAACAAAAAACCGCCATTATCTGAGGCAAGGCTGTGCTCCAATTAGCCTGATGGGTCGTTTGTATCCACGTTTCTTTTTCTGTACGCTTCTTCAGTTAATGAAGATTGTTCCCCTTGACTTTAAGAAATATCTCCCTCCTCTGTTTATTTTTCAATTGAAGTATTGTAAGCATTTAAAATTATTCTATGAGAATTCTATCACCGCAAACTGTGTGCGTATTATATGAACAGAACTCTTCACTCTGATTATTGAAGCGAGCCGAATCTGGGAACAAGACTAGAATTTAGATAAAATCACATCAATCTAGAGGCAGTAGCTAATTAATGTTTCAAGTACACTAGGAAATCTCGACTCCAAATTGTAAACTAGAGAAACGTTGAGCCAATACATTCTTTTACACATATTTTTACATAAGAGATTCAATATTATTTTCCTACTTTTTCATTAATATGAAGAAAGCAATAGAAGTGTTAGTTTAGATCTACTAATTTATTTTCTTACAAACGGCATATAGACTGTTGTAATAAATCGGTCGTTACAAATAACTTGAAACCGGTCAACGAAATAAATTATTTAGTGATCTGTTATAGGTTTAAAATTAAATGCTAATTTTATGAAGTGGCATTTATCATTGTGACGATATGAACCATTGTATAGAAATTAAGTAGGAAAGTAAAAATAACAATAAAATTTATCAACCTATTGGTCATGTAATAATTTAATACTGTAAAATGATGAAGACATTTCGTAGCATAAGCAATGAAATGCAGATATGGTTTACGCTCCCCAAAGTTATAAATAGTCTTTCAGAGCCACATTAAACGTTTATTGTAGTATACAGTTGAAGTTTGTAGGTAAAATTTCTGTGGACAGTAACCTTGATTTATACGATCCTCCAAATAATCTTACAGTTGCTTCACACCAAAGGACTATCAACCATAGCATTTACATTCTTTTTTACTAGTTAGAATGAAATTTAGTCAACTGATAGCAAAAACTGTTTATCCAGTTCTCTTTTTATTATCTTGAATGTATTCAGATGTTTCGGAGGTGGAAAGAAATGGTGCAGTTGCGGTCCGTACTTAAAAAAAAATTTGAATTAACACACTACCTCTTAATTTCAGTAATAAACACAAGAGAATATGTGTAGAAGAAATTATTTGTCACAGAAGTTCACAAACCAAACGTCGTGAGAGACAAGCATAGTTTGGTGACATCAAAAAATAGCTGAAAATCTCTTTACTAGTCTACGAAACTTACGTGTCTACGACAGCAGTAGTAGCTCACCTTCCTTGGTCACGATACCATATATTTCGGTTTTCAACCTATTATAACACAAAATCCATCGATGCCGCGGCTATTGAATGTGAATACATAGTGAGTCACGAAACCCCGGAACCTAGTAAATAGCCTGCAAGTAATCTAGCTTATTTGTGGTAGTATTAATTAAATTCCGTCTACCCTCATCTATAAAATTGGTATAGAGTACATTCCTCCCGTATTCTTAGGTACATAAAATTATTTAACGTAAAATTACATACTTTATCGGACTGAATACATGGCACTGCATAGAAACGCAAGGGAATACAAGATCTAATAATGCAGATGATGACTATCTTCCGTGAAAACAAGACACTGTGCTGATAATCTTGATATCTGTAATCCAGCTCATTATTCTGAGCCCCATTTCTTCCAGACGTGTCTACTTTATACGGAACATTTCAGGTAAAACTATTGGCGTACAGAATACTGCTACATCATTCTTTTCGGCAAATACTAAATTATGTTCCTTTTAACGTTATTCAATAAATGAGTGTAGGGGCGCAACGAACCCGTGGAATAATCCGTTTTAGATGAGATACTTTGTACAAAATATTAAAATTACTACTGCGTTTGAACTATGTCTATCTCGAATATTGTTGGCTTCGAGCGGGTGGTATATTCAGGTATCAAGGACATATTTAAAGCATGTGAGTAATATTAATTACAACAATATTAACTGTCCTCAAACGGAACAATTATACGGAATCAGCCTTTTAACGAGTTTGTTGTTAACATCATGCAAAAATAAGCATTCGAAGTTCAAATACCCTTATATTAAATCACAGGTAGGCCTAATATAAGAAGAAGATTCACATTATAATACCTAATTTGTGTTTTTCCTTGCTTGTATTGAATATCATATACTGAATAAAGGCAGCGTATTAATGAACATAAGTTTCATCATGAACTCCTTTCACCTTTTGTATTTGGTAGTTTTTGGGATTAATAGTTCTATGTGTATTTTAAACTAATGATTGGTAGTTATGTTCTATGGAGTTTAAATAGACCAGTAATAAGGTAACATTTAAAGTTGTTGCGCTTCCACGTAACAAGAACCATACAGCACTCAATCCTTCCTTGTAAAGTCAGTTCTTCTCCAACTCGCAGAATGGCTCGTCTTCATTTAACTCCAGATTCCCGCTTTATATTCAGCAGGCGCGACAACAGTCTCCACGGCAACCGGAGAAAACTAATAAGGGCGCCCGCCGGTGGCCGTTGGCGGGCCGGGTACCGTGAAATGACGCAATCATTCGGGCCGTGCCCCCGCCGCTTCCTACATCGTACGACCGCAAGACGAAAACCGCCGGACTTAACCGACTAAGTCCGAACAGCGTCGAGCACTTCCGAAGTTTGTCGAGCGGTTTTCTTTCATCTCATCCCCGATGACTGGATTGGTCCTTATTACCCACAGGATGGCGTCCTGCCAGGCTTCAGACACACACCAGAAGGGTGCTCGGCCGAGAGGTGGCGCCAATCCATTACTGCTGAAAATCAATGCTGACAGTCGCCTACGACAGAGGACGCGCTCGGCACCAGACTAGTGTTTGACATGGCTGATCGCCAATTGGACACGGCGCACAGTCGACACAAATTGCCTCCCGGCACTTGACAGCGGCGTCGAGGAGTGAAACCAATCCCTCATATCCATAACTGTTACGCCAGGCAGATTCTGCCAAATGCCTCCTGCTCTGAAGCAAGTCCAACATACTGATAATAAGTATTTCTTGTAATAGAGAAAATCGTTCTAGTAATCATGACATGGGTAATGCGTGTAAACGGACCCCAAGAAAAACAGCCAGACTCGTTGGCCACTTACCATTGATTTACACTGAAATGTTCTCCATAAATTGATCAATTTTTCAGAGATTATGTAGCGTAGACTCTTTCCTTCAAAACAAAAAACTACTTGCAAAAAATCCAATCTTTTGATCACGGCGACCTCTAGTTACTGTGAAAGATCCACTAAAATAAACTATTAAAAAACTCAGTTCGTTGCTTGCAGTGGCCGAGTAAGCAAGTGAGCGGTGTTTACACTTTAGAGTCGTCGAGTTAGGAAGTGAACAGTGTTTACGTCTACGAGTAAGTGTGACAGCTAAACGGGTTCATCGTATTCCGGGGATCAACTACAAGTGTTAACGGTGGTTGAGTGATATCGAAAGGGACCTTTTTTCTCTAGTGGATATATTTGGACCACTATTTCATTGTATGAGATGAAAACTGTGACTGTAAATACGTCGTAGACTAAGCGATTTTTGTTGAACCCCTCGATTTTCGAGGCCAAGAGGAAATGGCTGAAGCCAGCGATGGACCCAAACTGAGGAAAGAAGAGGACAATATTCAAATATCTGTATATCAAAGTGACCAAGATATGTCAGAGACAGTCAAGAAGATATTAGAAACACAATGACATTGCGGAATAAGAAAAGTACTACCTGAGAAATAAACGCAAAGCAGTAGACAAGAGAATTACCATGAGAGAAAAAGGAGAAGAACCAATGATGACTGATTTGATTCCTTGTAGAAACAAGAAATTAGCCTGCAGTCAGGTTCCCAACACACAAATAATTCCCACTATACACACAGAAAATAGAGGCCAGCGGAGCAGTGCCATGGCGAATTTTATGACAACGTGTCAAGAAAGTCATGATAGAGATTTAGAAATCAAGAAAAAGTATTTCGTGTCGGTGCAGCGAAAGAAGCTATATAATAATCAGGCAGAGGGCCCTTATTAGGTAATAACTGAAAGCACATCTGATGAGTCTTCTTTAACCCCACTCAGTCGGGCTACGTTTTCTACAAGGTTAGTGGTCTTAAACGTCTCAACTAGTTAGGGAAAAATCGTATGTCCATGGAATTTATAAACTCCAGCTCCGCCAACAGTTACGTGGAAAATAAGATGTTTCTTCAATCGCTGGGGTTGAAAGCTTTCATTCCAGCCAACCGTATTGAACGAAAGGGCGTTATCAAATTTTTTCCGACGGATCTTATAGAAGAAGAGCTAAAAATAAATGCTGTATCGTCCGCACCGATCACTGATATCCGGCGATAAGAAAATGTCCAAGGACGGCAAGACAGAAATCAAGTCCCTGCAGACTGTTCTTATAACTTTTGATAGTTAAAACTTGCCTGACGGTATAGAAATATTCTACTTGAGATTCAAAGTATCTCCTTATATTTCTCCGGTGACAAAATGTTTTAAATGCTACAGATTTGATCACATGTCAAAAATCTGCAGAGGAAATGAAAGATGCCTTAAGTGTGACGAAGAGCACACTATTTCCAGTTGTACAAATAATTTTAGCAAATACGTAAACTGCGGTAGAGAAAACAATGCTAATGACAGGACTTACCCCGAATGTGAACGGCAGGAAGAGATAAAGCCAAAAATGTTGAGCGGGAACAGGTCAAATATTCCCCAAAGTTTCCAATACAGATCAGCAGACTTCTCTCTTATCCTGAGCAAGAGTTTCAGTGCAGTGACGATACAACAAAGGATGAATCAAATCAGAGAGATCCACCAAAATACTAAAATCCCACCTACGGAATCCATTGCCACCCAAACTGAGGAACCTACCAGCAAATAGCCAATAAACAGAGAGCCAGGAGATGAAATTGTGAATTTAATAGTTAGAATAGTGGTTAAGGTTTTTGCTCAACAGATGAAAGGCAAGATTCAGCCGCTGCCGTGAAGAAAGTCCAAGATGAAGCAGTTCGACGTGTTGCTCAAGAGATAAAGGAAATGGGAGCAAGTGGAGTCACCTCGGAGGCATTAAATCTATTGATCAAAGATGGCTAGGAGAACTCAACTTACGGTTTTGCAATGGAACGCTCGAAGCCTACTTCCAAAATGGGTGGATTTTCAAAGATTAATTTCAGAACATAAGGCCGATGTAGTCCCCATCTCAGAAACACGGCTGCGCAACTCTTACACTATAGTACATAAAGTCTTCAATATATTTAGGAAATACAGAGAAGATGGCTATGGCGGCGTTGCCATCTTGATAAGAAAGAAGATAAAGGCTTCTTCTCAACAAATTACATCACCCAATGATATCGTGGAGATCCTTGCAATCAATCTCGGAACAGGAGGATCATGCAAGTCAATTGTTGTGTTATACAAGCCTCCTCGTGCCAATGTGAGGCAGGAGGAATGGACTGAATTCTTCAACCAGTTATCGCATAGCTGTTTGGTGGGAGGTGATTTTAACGCTCATCATCCCCTTTGGCAGACCATCAGGAAGATGAGTTGGCAATAGCCATTTCGGAGTCCTCCTTCATCGTACTGAACAAGGACGAGACTCGGTCATCCGCTTCAAAACAAACCTCACCTGACGTTTCATTAGTAACGGAGGAACTTATTCACAGAACCAGGTGGAATATTCTTAGGGAAACGACTGATAGTGACCACTTTGTCATTAAATGAAGTATTGATGACCCAAATAGAACAGCCAAGCACTTACTCATTTAGACAATGGAACTGCAAGAAGGTGGACTGGCCAAGGTACCAAAAAGAGATTAGGGAGAAATTGCAACAATATGATGGACACTCTAGAGAAATACGAAATAGGAAAATACAACAAAATGGAAGAAATAATATTCTCTGCTGCCCAGAAAGCAAATCCTGCTCGCAATATAAGATATCGAAGGAAAACGTGTTAGAATAGTGAATGCTCAAGAGCCGTTAACTTTCGAATATTAACCACAAAATTGTACATACGCGATGCTATCTTAGTAAACTTCCTCCAACTAAAAAAAAAAAAAGAGTTGCTGAAGCAAGAATAGCCAAAAGGAGATTTAAGCTAGAGGGGTGGGGAAAATCTATGCTTCAGTCTCAAATATGATGTTCCTACCCAAGTGGTTTGGAGAAAATTGCGATGGTTCAAGGACGACCAAATGTATTCAAATTGGATCACGGTCGACAAAGATACTGCAGAACAATTCCTGACTGCCTTCTCTCTCCCTTTTTTACCGACAGTGGACGTAACCAACCTGTACAACGACGTAGTACGAGCCCATTTCGGTAATGATGAAGATATATTTCAAGCGTCGGAATTAGAATGGGCCCTAAAACGAGAAGACACCTTCCCAGGCCTAGATGCTATAATATACTCTATGATCAACAACCTCCCTCCATAAGCAAAGCAGGAACTGGTTAACCTATTCAGTGATATGTTAAAAGCAAATGTTGTATCTAAACAATGGAGGAAAGTCCTTATTATAACGGTGGCGAAACCGCACATACGAAAGGATGAGGTAACATCCTACTGACCGATCCCTCTCATATCATGCATGGCTAAGTTGATGTGCATAGTGATCAAGAATAGAGTAGAACCGAACATTTAACGGAACAACATACTAGATATGCATAACATGGGATTCCGAAAGGGGTACAGCACTATGGACAACATAAGTACCCTAGTAACGGACATCCAACTAACCTATGTTAGGAAAAATTATCTTATAGCAGCTTTTCTGGACATTAAGGACGCCTATAGCAATGTACAAATCAACCTACTACGGGACATAATTGTTAACTATGGCTTCTCCAGTAATCTAAGTAGATGGTGCCATAATTATTTGGGATACAGGGTGAACCGCGTCTATACCAGTGCAGGAGAAAAGATCTGCAGACAAGCCTACCAGGCCTGGTCTGCTTTCTAAAGTACGCAGATGATTTCGTCGTGTATGTATTACATCCTAATAAGGAAAGAGTAAGGAAACTGCTTGAAGAAGAATTCAAAGATTTACAAAAACAGTTATTGGACAGAGGTCTGGAAATATCCACGCAGAAAACCAAAATATGTGTTTTTACTTAAAGACATTACCAAGAAGATGACTTTACAATAACTTTAAATAGAAAACAGATGTAGGTCGTCAAGGAAGTCAAATTCTTGGTCATGTGGTTGGACACCAGGTTATCGTGGAAGAAACATATCGAAGAACTTAAGCAATCGTCATCAAAACGTTTAAACTACCTAAAGGCACTGGCTGCACCAACAGAAATAGAGTGCGGGAGTTTCCTATACTAATCGGCATTGAAGGCAAGCTTTGCCAAACTGGACCGTATTCAAGCTGCAGCCCTGAGAGTAGTTGGTGGTTTTCTGAAAATCACCCCCACAAAAGTGATGGAGGTGGAAACAGCAACACCACCACTTCAACTCAGAAGAAAGAAACTTGGACTCCATTTTTGGACCAAAGCGTGCAAAATTAAGCAGCATCCCTTGATAAGGAAATTGTAGACCCTGGCCCACGAGATCGGCCCAAGAAGACAGACTCAAAATAAAACGCCTAGCTTGATACATTACATGCAAATGACTGAAACATGGAATAAACACAAACTAGAGACCAGTATTATGTACCAAGAAAACGAAGTGTGCCAAAGATCCAATCTCTCCAAATACATATATACTACCCTCACGAAGAAGCCATAGGAAAGAAAACGCACAGTCTGGAAGCACTCAAACAAAATACGTTGATAACTTTGAAAGAAATTTGGGAAGATTGGAGAAACGTTTTAACAGACGGATCAAGAATAAGAGGGCAATACAGCTCAGCGGCATATGTAGACCCGGAGCACAAAGTATATTAGGCATACATGGTACCTGCACAGTCTTCACTTTCTCTAAGGAGACTTGTATGTAATTTTAATGACACTAGAATACGTACAACAATCTGGACAAAACAACACTGTCATATGTACAGATTCCAAAGCAGACCTCCAAGCAATTTCAGGGATACCAAAAGGGAAATGCAAGAATTACCTAACGTACTAAGTAGCTGAGGAATTAAGAAACAGTGCAGGGAAAGGAATAGAAATCAAACCACAATGGGTATCTAGTCACGTTGGTATAGCGGGAAATGAGACTGCGGATATAACAGCAAGGAAGCAACTGAATTCACAGGATAAGTAACACATCCCCATACCATTTACTGATTATAAAGACACAATCTCGTTGGGGAAAAATGTGGCGGGAGGATAGACAGGAGATTGGCAGTTGGTATAGGACAATAATGAATACAATCAGAGATAAACCATGGTACGATCGAGTGGACCTTAGCAGAAAGAAGATCAGCTGCATGATGGACTGAGAGCTGGACACGTGTCGTTAAATGATAAAAAATTCATGATTAAACTAATTGACTCCTCCCATGTATGGGACTTGTGCAGAGACGGAAGATATATACCACTTCATGTTGAGGTGCTACAAGACCGAAAGACATGTATTCTTAGAAGAATGTTTACAAATTACAGACAGACAATCCCTTATGCAGGTCCTATCCCACCAAAAAATCATCTAATCTATTATTCAAGTATGTTTCAAGAACAAAAACTTATATATGAAGCTTATATATAAATAAAGAACAAACAATACTGTTATATTACACTTTTGCAACTGGCTAAATTAGCCTATGGCTAAAGCCAAAAAAAAAAAAAAAATCATATGAAAAACTACTCAGACACAGTACGTGTATGAAACTGCAACTAACGTATTTAGTCATAAGCCAGTTAATCAATGATTTGTGCGCTAAGAGAAAAAATCATCTCGCTTATTGGTTTTATTGGATGTGATGTGCCATCTTAATAAGAAAGATAGTTTCTACCAACTGCGTGTAAATATAAAGCACTCGGTATATAAATATACTTCTTTATGATCAGGGTATCTCACATGATTATATGCCAACCCACAGTATTTGTGCCTAATTTACAATGAGTACTAAACACATAGCGGATAGAATCTTCACCATCGGCGACAGACATTTAATTATCACAAAAAGGCTAACTATCAACAGGTTTGGTTAAACTTCTTGTTTGAATCTTCGCGCAGGAGATAATTATAGTACAATCTTATAATTTTTTATTTATTACGGGTAATTGCTTAAGTTATTATGATACAAGAATGTGCAAGAAGATTTAAAACAACCGTATCGCAAACAAGAAGAAGTAATTAAAAGGTGTATTGATACATAACATGATCAGATAACAATCGTCTATAAAGTGTGTATAAATTATAGCCAATTCTCGATTCTTTACGCTAGAAACACAAGATGAGGATAAAAATAGGTGTTTACACCACATTGCTTCACAAACGGATTCAACTTCATGATTAAACTTCACGCTTCTTGAATTAGATACATTCGGTTTAACACGTATCAGAGTAATGTATTTGTAATAATATGTAATAATCTGGTTTTTACTCATGTATATGTTTATATAACGTAACTAGTTTTCACTGATTACATTCTCTGCGTATTTGATGTTCAAAAATATGACATTGGTTCTAACTATGTTTCGTTATTAAGTTGAACGTCTTCAATTTACTAAATTAGCAATAAATATTTTTCATAGTACTGCAGAAGTAAAAACTGCTTCATACTTTATTGAAGCTTATTCAACACGGAACTGTTAGAAAATAGCAGTAGTATTCTATCAAATTAAGTGGAGGCTAGTATTATTTTTTTATTGTTGTATTTTGTTTTAATAAGATGGTACTAAATCTGTAAAATTTCGTGTTGTCGACTTCCAAATAATAAGTTATATTAGCAATTTTCTCTCTGTTTAACGTTTATCTGAATGCTACTTAATGGAAGTTGTTGAAGTATTTTTGTGATGGATGTATAGCACTGATAATTACAGGCTCATAAATACTGCACGTTCTGCCATACGTAACAAACGTGCGTTACACGAATTGATAATTGCTCCATGCACCCCGATTTACTGACAGACGCACATTGCAACCCTCTATTTAATTGCCCTTTTGTAGGAGGCATTGATCTGTTGATCAATGGGATCGGACGTAATTAAAACGTCATCGGTAGAGAGAAACGTAATTAACATCCAAATGTGTCTCTTACACAGAACGTATCCTGGAATCTGGTATACTGGCGGTTGCTTTGCACCCGTAAAGAGCTGCTGATTACAGATTTATTGATTAATTACTAATAAGTTTAAGTTTTAGCGAACCAATCCAAGGGTTTGTTAAAATAAGATGCAAAATGTACTCTACCACTACATCATTTATAAGTTTTTCGTGTTCAGAATAATTCTAGAGACACTTCTCACTTATTGCGTGAGGATAGTTTGATACGTGTTATTTCGTAGCAAGAAGCGTCTGTACACCAAGCCATACTGCGCGCGGTTGAAATGAAGTTATTACACTCTTCCCCATTTCTTATAAAACTATTACGATAGATGTTTTATGACCGCTCAAGGGGGAGAATAAGTTTTATGTAAGTCAGACAGAATAAAAACCAGATTCCTAACGGTAGTAGCATCGTCTCACATGAAATGAAATGGCTGATTTCGGATGTAAAACTACAAGTAAAAATTAAGATTTTTAGAACTTCTGAAAGCTATTTGTGGATGCGGAATCAGCTTCACATACGAAAGCTGCGTGTTTTGTCATTCAAAATGCTTGCGTAATTTCTGCGCGTCGGGCATACGCCCAGTGAATGTTTTGCTGGCGCACTCTGCCATTGGAGGTTTTCTAACACTATTTAGCTCTTTGTTACGACATTTATATAATCACTGTTCTAATGCTGGCTAATTTATGATTTAGAAATGATCAACTTTATTCTTACGGGTACAGTTTTCACTGAATGTAACAATAAGTAATAGCTAATACCTTGGAGTTTAAATATGTGATAATTCATGTGCTCGGCTTGTATTAGGCGTTACGTCACCCCTTTAATTTTTTTTTTTTAAAATCTGATTTCATTTTTTCCATATATATATATATATGATGAATCTATGTATGTTTGTTTGTTCTTCATACAAATCAACAGTTTTCATTCTATCTCGATGAAACTTTGTACACTTATCCTTTGAAACAAGGAGAAAAATTCTACATTTTGTTGAAAAATTATCTGTATAAATAATACATGTTGTCTCATAATTTCGAAATACTACTGAATGGCGATAGACAGAAGCGTTGGATATGGACGTCTGTGTACTGCTTTTTCCGTGTATCGGTCAGACAGCTCAGTGGTTAAACTGCTTGCTTATAAATGTTTGGGTCGTGGTCTCCGGTTCAAATCTCCGTGGAGGCTAAGATTTTTAAAAATTGTTTTTGATCGTAAGAGTCACGCCTGGGCCTTAGGTTATTTGGATTGATTGTTAAACTGTAGATTTCACAAAGTTAGGAGTGCAATGCGAGGCAAATCGTAGGTAGTCTTGCAATGCTGTAGGTGTACACTTTTTTAAGTTATAATGATTCCTCAGGGGTTGTTCGCAGTCAGTGAGAGAGAGAGTGTGTGTGTGTGAATGGGTGTGTGTGTGTGAACCGCAGTAATAATACTATAAACACGGAAGTAAGTCTCTGTCTTTTTGTTACGTTTTGACGACCAAATGACTATATCGATGTTGATGGAATTTGACAAGAAAATCTGTATGAAGGGCACAGGACATTTTCTCCGGTATGTTTAATAGTTGCAGTCTCGAAATTTTGAGACCTTATCGAATGGTGACAGAAACATGTTGCAAACTGATTCTCTTCAAGATACTGGTTCGACGATAGAGTGATATAGTGATAGCTTTCCTATCATATTATGCTGACTCGGTGTTGTTTGGGTCCAATCCTTCGTTACCAACACTTTCTATATTCAATTATGGCAAAAAATTCGCAATCCACGCGCACGAAGTCGCGGGTACGAGCTAGTATATATATATACTTGTCACAATTGCTTTACATACTATTCGCCGAAGGTAAGTAATTGAAACTATATCAATAGCTGCTGGCAAAACAACAGTTTGTCCTATTGTATGTGGTTTCTTATATTTCGAGATTTTGTAAGAATCTTTTAAAGACGATAGCCATACGTTTGATGAAACAGAAACTAATTTTTGAACATTTTCTTTTGTTTTTTATACGCGTCTAATTTTTTTTAAATTCTTTTTGTATATTTTCAAGGTGCCTTTTCAGTTTGATTGTTGTCATATTGCTTACATCTAAAACATAAATTTTTCCAAACCATTAATAAAACTTATGAATCCTAGTGACAAATGTGAATCGTATTTCTTGTCTTTGGATTTATTGCTTCTTTTTCTTGTTGCTTGTATCCCCTCTACTGTCACGTGCTTCAGTAACTTAATCACTCTTTTCATTATTAGCGTGTTTTTTTTTATATCCAGTCAAACATTAATTCATTCATACGAAGATTAAAAATGCTAGAATTAAAAACTATAACTTCTAAATTGCTAAAGATTACTTTTAGTAAATCATCCTTCCGAAAACAACAGCAAAAAAGCACTAGTGTATCATGGAAACTCTTCTGTTTACACTGGATACGAGTTAGTCCGGATTTAAGTTAATGATATTGATTGTTGCTGGAACTAGCAGCTCGAACGGCCATTTGTTAATAAACTATGCATTTATACCCGTGGACACTTCGGCTACGAGCGACGTTTGAATTTGAGGATTATAGAAGACTAGTAATTCTAGCGGCCGTTTAGTGATCTATGCAACAGGAAACTACAAGTGAAACAAACTGGTGTCATCCAATTTCCAATAGGTGCCGGTTGAGTATGAAGTTCGAGGCCACGTTATGAACGTTTAGTTACAGTATATATATTTTTATTCGAGTATATCGTGTTGTGAAAATTACATTTCTGTTAACTTCTCGCGTGTCGCTTTGCACTAACACAGACATCCCAGTTTGGCTGTCGCTGAGTTATACACTCCATGCTCATAGTCGATTGTGCTTATGGTTAGGCTGAGTTGACGGTATCTGGGAGCACTGACCTGCTGCTTAGTGATGTAGATGGGCTTGTTGAGGATTATCCACGTGACAGTCTCGTGGCAGGCAGGCATCGTGGTGGAGCCGTCGTAGGTCATGTAGTAGTCCGTGTCAGGCAGCAGGCCCCGGATCGACAACCGCTTCACCTCCACCTCCTGGCCTGTTCGCACACACAAAACGACAGTGTCACAATTACGCCCAGCTCACACTGATTAGATTAGACGCGCTACCAAGACAAACCTAAAGCATCGGAGCCTTGGTAAAAACTACCTTCATTTTAGATTCCTAGAAATATATTACATACAAGAGACGTGAGAGCTATTACCCTCAAATTACCCTGTCTACAACGTTCTTGACCACGGCAGTAGTGGTGATACTGGGGGAGAGCTAGGATAAGAGAATTTATCCTAACTGCGTTGGTCAACACACTCTACAGAAAAACAGAAGTTTGCGGAGATATTTGAAAATTTCTTATTTCCGTTTAATGAAACTGAAAATGTTAGACGTAATTACACCGAAGGGACAAAAGTCATGAGGTACCTCCTAATATTGTGTGGGACCCCCTTTGACCATCGCAGTTCAATAAATCTGACGTTTCACTGTCGGAAATTCTGTGAAGACAAATTCAGCTATGCTTCCTCTACAGTAGTCCATAATTGAATAAGTGTTGCCAATGTAGGGAGTTGTACGGGAATTGAACCTTTAGATCATATCTCAGACATATTCGACTTAAGACGAACCACTCGCTGGAATAATCCTGAATGATTTTTTTTAATCTGCTTAACGTCACTCTAACAGCGAGGTGTTTAGAGACGGGAAAGGATGGGGGGCAAGGAATGGGAAGGAATTCGGCCATGGCCTCTTGAAGGAAGCATCCCGGCATTTGCCTGGAGTGATTTGGGAACCATGGAAAACCCAAATCTGGATGCACGGACGGGGATTCGAACCGCCGTCCTCCCGAATGCGAGGCCAGAACGCTAGCCATTACACCACCACGCTCGGTGCCTGAATGTTTCTCAAATCGTGAACGATTTTATTAACGTGGCGCATTGTCGTTCTTGTCGTGGTTGTTTGGAATCATTAAAACCATGAGTGACTTCAAATTGTCTTTAAGTTGCTGAATATAACCATTTCCAGTTAATAGTAGGTTCAGCTTGATCAGATATCCCAGTCCATACCAAGACGTAGCAACCACCAGCTTAAAAAGCGTCTTCCTGACAACCTGGATCCATGGCCACATGGGTTTGCGACACATTCGAGCTGTGCCATCAACTGTTGTCAACTAGAATCGTGATTCATCTGACCACGCAATATTTTTTCCAATCAGTTACTGTCCAACCGATATCTTCACGAGCCCAGGAGAGGCACTGCAGCCGGTGACGTTTTGTTAGCACAGACACTTGCGCCGGTCATCTTCTGTCACAGCTAATCAACGCCAAATTCCGTTACACTGCCCTTATGGAAACGGCATGCGTACGTCCCACATTGAATATTGCTGTTCTTTGACGTAATGTTACCTCTCTGTCGACACTGACAACTCGACGCAGACATGGCAGGTCTAGATAATTAAATAGACGTGGTTGGCCACTGCGTTGTCCGTGTCGAGAGGTAATGCCGGAAATTCCACATTCACGACACACTGTTGAAATTGTGGATCGAGAAATGTTGAATTTGCGATCAGTCTGGCATCAACTACAATTCCGTGTTCAAAGTCCTTTAATATACAAGTGCTAAATTGATAACATTGCAAGATTTTAATTCCAGAACTCATTTACTGTATGTATCGTATACATTACTGTTTGTTACGGTTTGTTACACGAGCAAATGCCTTTTGTGTGTAAACCGAGAATTTGACCTGTTTTATCAGTAATCTAGCATTATTTAATACAAAACCATTAAGGAATATAGTTCCATGTACCAAAGATTTGTAAAATGTTTTACATCGCGATGTTTTTGCAACAAATCAGGTTCCACTGCAGCATTGTTTTATGACCACGTTGTGACGGTTTCCAAAATATCAGTAATAAATTGAATTGTGTGTCTAGTAAGATTTAAAAACTAATCAACTGAAAAAGTTTTTTTTTACAAACCTTCATGTCTTATTTTATCAAGCTGATCTGTAAGTAACCTCAGCTCAGGATTGGACAGATCACCAACCTGTAAAAAGAGAAATTGATTGTTGTATTAATACAGTACTTATTTAACGCTGAGATGTAAAATTATACTAACAAATAAAATTGATTAAAATACCCAAACCGTGAACTATTATAAAATTCGGTTACAGAAAATGTTAAATTTATCGCACAAAATTTATCGCTCCGTTTGACACACAGCATTTTGCGACTTTTTCTGAATTTATTAACACAGATATTCATCTGTTTGAAACAGTTACTTTGATTAACACGCAATAGTTATCGAATTGTATAAACGAGTTTATATTCGGAAACGAAGTAATTTATTTCAAACGCTATAAAAAATTTAAACATACCTGATACAAACGCAGATCATATTTACTGGAGGCAATTATCTGTATGAAAATTAGTTTTAAAGTTAATCAACATTGCATAGGTTTCTTCATTACGTGCAACATTGGGTGTATTTAACTTTATGCAATATTTCGCGCGTTTCTAACATTTAAGTGCATATTAACTGATAATATGATTAATGAGCCGTGTGATAATGATTCTAATAATATTTTATAGATTTTTAAGCTTAGGCTATACGAATATTAATTTGAACCTTTGAAAAAATCTTGGAATCAATTTTTTCCAGTATATGTAATAATTATTAACCGAAATCATTGTGTAAGCTTTAAAATGGCGCATATCTCATTTCGGATTATATTATGGTTTGGAGACTTTGTCATTAATTTTATATTTTAAGTTTTTTACCCTCTATATTTCTTCTGATTTGTAGCAGATTTTAAGCTCGCAATGCAAAGTTATTTAATCGGAAAAATTTAGGTTTTGTATGGTTTCTCAAAATCACTCCAGGTAAATGCCGGGAAGCTTCCTTCAAAAGACCGAATTCATTCCCGTTCCTTGCCACCAGTCCTTTGCCGCCTCTAAAGACGTCGATGTCGACGAGGCGTAAAGCCGTAAGCCCCCAGGAAACATTGGACCCATATCGCACAAAAAATACACGCGCTTGTAATAGAAATGTAATGCCATAAGAATTTATTACTGCATCAAGAGAACCTCAGCAGCTCTCATATTTACACAAATTCAAAACTGTTGTAATAGCCATGTAGTCTGTGGAGCACAATGAATAAATTTCAAAGTAGTTTTAGAATTGATCCATAAATTTAATCCTCAAAAACAAAAATGAATATTTCTAGGCACATCTCAATTTGCTTACATATCAATCGAATACATAGATATATTGCATAAATAATGTAATTAATTTAATGTTTAGAAAATATTAAATCTTCATTTACGTAGTGTAGGGAATTTTCTGTCTTCATATTTTCTTAATCTATCTTAGAGCCCGTTATGCCTGAAAATCATCAAATCATTTACAGACTACAACACCTGTCTTCCTGGATATAAACTGCTTAAACAAAGGAGGTAATTTTGACGGCGAAACTGAAATTTCAAGTCAGGAATATATATCACGAAATGCAATGGAAAACAACACAAATTTAGTTCAAGCGTGCTGTTGCCTTCCTGTGAGACGATGTCAATGATTTGGAATGAGAACATTGAGTGATAGAATGGTCTTAGGTCTACCTATGTGTGGGCTTTCAATTGTGCTTGTCACTTGTTATGTCATTGAAGTACAATTAAGCAAAAGAATCATCTAAGTCTTAACTGTAGGAAAATACAGGCAGAATCACAACAATTGTCGTTTACAAAGCTAGAAGTTGCGTGTGGAGTTTAAAGTGGTTCTGAGTGTTGATTGGTGGGTCAGAAGTATACTACTGTGTTTTTAGAAATTAAAGGGATCGTTGACGACGCATTTGCTCTCACAACCTAATGAACATCAACGAAATCGACCTTGGCAGATATTTTTGAATTAACGAGAAATTCGTATGAAATGTCTCATCTTTAACCAGCCAAATTTCATTTTGTGTCACCTGTTATTGGAATTTATCTCCCCAAATTTCGAAGGAACTATTCTTTTAAATTCCACGTCCAATGGCAAGAATCAGAAGTTAAACAACATTCGAACTTATAATAAATAACATTCTCAACTATTTGAATAAAGCATTAGAAGATGGATGTCAAGAGAAGCGTTTGGAAAATAGTTGAAACCAACAGCAACAGGTTACAGTGGGCAGGATTACGTTTCAGCTGGCGAGAGTTGACAATTGGGAAAATACTTAAGTATAGTAACATGTTTCTGATTAGAAATGTGTTGTTCGCGAGTGAACCAGCTCTTTTGAACAGCTGTTGCTCACTAAAAATGAGCGGCAGTTTTTCTTGGAGCCAGTGAGCCGTTTGTTTGGCCAGCGTGTCAGACGGCACGCGGTGTCGTTTGAACTAACCTCAATAGAGTGAGCGCCATCAATAAGAAAAGTGTCGTTGCGATGACAGTGAGGACCAATATCGGTCAAATGGCTAGACCTACAGTTTGATCGCTTCCTCCACCGCCTTCCAAACCTGGGCAAATGTGCAAAGTGAAAATAAGTAGGCTGCTGAGCGAAAAAATCTGTCAAATATTATTTGTGAACAGTAACTAACATTTGATCTATGGCAAAAAGGTTCGTAAAATTGTTTGTACTTTGTGTTTATACCAGTAACTAAATAAATTAATGTAAAACCAACCATGCTTTATTATTATCAAACTACCCTCTCAAAAATTCCCAGCAACC
Source organism: Vandiemenella viatica (assembly GCA_031002005.1). NCBI lineage: Eukaryota > Metazoa > Arthropoda > Insecta > Orthoptera > Morabidae > Vandiemenella > Vandiemenella viatica. The sequence continues at coordinate 195,121,531 of CM061920.1, forward strand.
CGAATAGTATTTCATTGAGGCTTTGAAATGTCCCCTTCTGTGCGAAAATAATCTGGTAGTATTTAAGAAAAAAAAATATTTCAGGATAAGTGAAAAATAAATGGAAATAATGACCCAAGTGTTTAATGTACGAAATAAGTCTAGATATAAATGAAACTAAAAGTTACCACTCTCAAAACGGAAGTAACCATTATTTTTAATTAAAGTGAGCCAGTGAACCGTTCATAAGAACTTGTTCTTTTCACTGAGTGATCAAATGAGTACCGCTCTTTTTAGTGAGTCACTTTGCCCACCTGTTTCGGGCGTTGAATTTAGTCCAAAGATCAAACGGTTTCTCCTATCCTGTCTGTAATTTACTAGTTTCTCCGTAAGTATAACCACATTGTGCCTACTTTTCACCCTATTTGAGTATTTAATAAATTGTGTTTGAACGTATATTCCTGCTTCATTACGTCGTAACTTGTGGATGTTTCCGAACATAAAGCGTTTAAAACTCTCGGTATCTTTGTTTCATGCAAAACAATGCTTTAGGCTTCGTCCTAGCTTCCAATGATTATCCAGACTCCATCAGAAGAAGAGACGGTAGTTACATTATGAAACGTGAGATGTAAACCAGCTACCAGTTGTATGGGAATGTCGCATCTTTCTACGGGGCAATTGGAGGATGCATGATAGTATGTTACATGATTTGAAAGTTTTAAATGATTATTGAATAACATCAAATATTGTCAGATTATAGCTATTGTGATTACCAGAAGCATTATGTTTGCCGCTCCAAATCCACAGTGTCTGTCTATAAGACAGAATGTTACATTATGAGTACAGCTTACTTACTAGCTCTCTCTTTGAGTTTACGGTTTAACAGCAGTTACTAGTTAAGCCCCGGACTTGTTGATTATTGGTAAGGATGCAATTTTAAGTGGCCCTTTACTGCGTGATGGATCCATTTAAGAATTTTCCTGTAGCGGTTTCCGGAAAACCCAGCCAATACAAATCTTATACTGTAGATAAGGATTTCAAATACCGGGTTAGAATCAGTAATAAGGGAAACAACACCAGCTTCAAATGGAAGAAGTTGGTGTTGTTTGATGTAGTTCCCTAGTTCATTAAAAAAAATTTCTAGCTCGTACCAGTCAAGCAACGAGAAAGGTTATGTTACAAGCCTATGGTATAGAGTTAAATTATGCATTGCTAGAAGAGATGTGGTGGAAAATGAGAATCGTTAACGAGCATCATTTTTTCGGCGACATACTGGTATCTGTTGCTCGACCGTTGCCCGACAACATATCCGGCAATAGATGCTCAATGTATGGCCCAGCAATGTGTGGCTCAACTATTGCCGGACATTTGATGCTCCATATTATTGCTCAACATTTCCCTTCACACGCATTGTGTAATCGACAGTCAACATCAAGGCAGAGGAGGGAGTTGTAGTGGTTGCTGCATATTATCTTGGAATATTATAAGAAGGAAAGAAAATATGGTGGCTGCATATATTTATCTAACTAAACGTGATACAATCACCCCTGTTGACACAGAAATCATCTTCTGATTCCATGCCTGTTTCCCATGGAGGATGGTTTCCCGTTGCCTTCCCCCTTGTGTGTTGTCGTAAGTCGGATGACTGTGATAGAATGTATGTTCAGTGTTATTCCTGATATATGGAATGAGAGATGAAGAAGGGAGAGGAAGAAACTCCATGCAGGCCCATTCAGTCCTACTCTCCCGAATTAACATAAACAGCGTCGTGTACTCTCACTCCATACGCACTGTGGAGGGATTTGGGATATAAACCAGTACTCTGATGTACAATCTGGTGATTATAAACTGTGCAACACTGTAGCGAACGCAGTTGTTCGCTTGGTTCATAAGTTACATATTTGTTAATTTTGAAATGAGGACAGCAAGTAGCATGTTAAGAAACCAGACAGAGGCATCGACCGAGGATTTAGAGCACTGACAGTTAGGAAAAAGTGCGCAATGGTCGAGCTAAGGAGGACAGATGACGGCATGGATCGGCCTCATCATTGGTCTACCATTTGCCCCTCCACTTTAGGACCATAGTGGGAGGTGGTGTAAAAACCTCTGCACGGGCATCGGAGAGTGTCTTGTCTTGTCTTGTCTTGTCTTCATCAATCAGTCGCAGCCAGCAACAGTCGGAGCATAGAGAATGCAGACGTCGAGCCGCCCTCCGACGGCCGTGGCCGTAGAGTGGCGCCACACACGAAGAAGACGAACAGCGCATAACAGGTTGGCTCTGCTGGAGGGTATGGTTGGACATGGAAAGCCGACGTTGAATTATAGATAGGGAGCCAGGATCCTCACAATGCCTATCGCTGGGGTTACTGGTCTAGATAATCGCCCGCAGTCGAAGAAGCTCTTGCTGTCCTCAAAGTAAATGTCACACTCATGCAGTTATAACAATCAACCTATTTTCAGTATTCAGTTACGTCATAGCGTGATGCTGGAAGGTAGCGCAATAGCACCTTACATTGTTATCAGTATGCAGCAGTAGTCTCAATGCATACCATTTGTATATTTTGTACAGCCGTGAAAGTAAATGTTGTACATAGTACATGTTTATGAACTTATTCACCCTGATGATCCTACCACGAATGTCTCACTACGATCCCAGATCGACTACTATGATCGATCCTTACCCATTCGCTCATTCCTCTCATCGAATCTGGCCAAGTCTCAGCTCGGCCTGCTGCCAGGTTCGCCATAGGTCCCCAAAGGTTTACCGGTGTCCAGGTGGGGGCACTACAACACCACCTCTCCCCTACTGGCCAAGTCCCGACGTGGAAAATTTCTTCGACTACCAAGACTTGAACCAGCTAACCCCGTGTCAGTGCCGGACACCATCACAGTGCCACAGCAACCCGTGCCATCAGGGTGGCCAGCAGCGTTCAAAGATATAATTTGTATGACTGAAAAAAATAAAACATGCAATACCAGATTGGCTAATACTCTACGATCTATGTGACTCGTACAAAAGTTTATATATTCATTTAGAGTATCAGCATCCGTCTCTCATATTGCCACAGAGTTATGCAAAGCAATGATGAAAGGACTAAAGGAATATATAAAGACATAAGTAGCTCTAACCGTCTACAATCAGTATCTGTAAATAGATGCTTCTACTTCCCACAACTTTGGGTGTAAGTATATTTTGGTGGTAATATTTAGAGTCTTTCACATTGACCAGATATTCGTGTCTATACTATTAACTACTTCAATGATTTTATTTAAAAAATAGATAAAAATCCCCTGCAATGTGCCTAATTGCCGAATGAATGAAGGTAAAAACGCATTGTACTCGAACAAACATGTTTTTTTTTTTAAATTATTATTATTTAAAAGAATAAGATTCAGGCCCTTCCAGCCGCACAGCTAGCTACAATGTACTACATATGTTTTCTGTCCAAGTATCCGTATTTCTCACGTTAAGGTAGGATAGGGTATGGAAGACACAAGATTAACACAACGCTTAATTAAAACCAACCTTGCCCCCCGGCGACTTTCGATACATGAGGCCCAACGCTCTAACCCCTATGCTGCCGTGGCCGGCAACACGGGAGGTTGCCGCAAATATTCGACCGGCAAGCGATCTCACCGTCAACATGCCGGCCACACTCGGCAACACACAACAATGCCGGCAACAAGGCGAACATATCGCCGGGCCACTAGGCATTATCGCCCGGCCACACGAACATACTGTAGCAACATTGCCCTCATTGCCGTAAAAATGATGCTCTTTTGGAAGCCCCTTAAGGAACTATACGATAAAATGTTTTTCAAGAATTGTAGAAAATTACAAGTGTGAAAAGTTGTCTAGATAATTCAAATAGAGGAAGAATGGAGCCAAGCTTATTTTAGGGACGACGTCTGATTTGAATTACGCATCGCGATAAAACAATGAAGCAAGCGGGAAATTGGCGGACAATATTTTATTACGACAGCATAAATCTTTGGTTACGCTACAAAATCGCAGTTAAAAACGTCAATCATTTACAGAACTGTGTAATACAAGTGTGAGAATGGCCATGTCTGTACACCACTGGAGCAATGTTGCAAACGACTATACAAGCGTTTTTGTGTGTGTGTGTGGTGGTTTTTTTTTCTGCTCCGCGATGCTGTTTTAAAATGTGGCCGTTTTAATGGAACGACGGTGGGGTTAACCGGGCAATAAAGCATGCCGTGTTGTTGTTGTTCCGACTGTGGTCGCTCCTGGACCAGGCGGAATGCTAATGAACACGGCCGGGCGTCAACCTGCACCAGCTTACAAACGTAATTTCGTTCGGCACCACACTGCCCAGTGACAGAGCATAGTGGTGAATAATGTTCCAGAGGGCGCCTGTGGTGGTGCTTTTTAAATGGACAGCCCGTGTACAAATTTTTGCCGTGGTTTCACAGTCGAATTACCGCATCTGTTTGGAGCAATGTTTTAGTGAAGTCGATAGTTGCTGACGTTTGGTTATTACGAACGTGAGTTTTAGAAATCAGTCTTCCGCATAATAGTTCGCAACTGGGAGCGTTTAGTTTACAGCTGCTTAAATCGGTCTTTTAGTTCTTTAGCGCCAAATTCGAAATCCAGAAAGACAGATCGTTCGTTCGCTTTGCTATCGCTACTGCATGCTCTCTTTTGTTTGTTTTGGTATTTTTTTTTTTTTTTTAATGATCAGTGTTGCAAATGCCAGGGTTTTAAGGACAAGGGCTGCGAATAATTTTTATATTAATCTGTCGGTTGTTGCTCAGTGGTTACATTTTTCTTCTTTTATCTGTGTCTTCAGTGAAATGTGTCCACAGGAAACTATGTTTCCATTTTGACAACGTCGTAATAAATAACCGAAAACAAAACATGTTAACCGTATAATAAAACTGATATATATTACTCTACTTCTCATCATCGCATTGTAGATGTTACAGAATATTTTGATAGCCATTTTACATTAAAAACATTAGGTAATTACCTGTTAGCAGTGTATTATTATTATTATTATCAACCAACATTCGCCGCATTGCGTCAAATATTGACAGTGTTTCAATAAACCATAGATAATATACTTCACTAACCGAATTCGCTGAGAAGTGCATGTTAGGTGACGTGATGTGACTATCTAGGGCGATGCCACGCTCTCACTCCTTCTCGCTATTACAAATCGGTCATCGAAAAAGGATCGAACCAGCTAACGAGCTAAGGAGCGAGGGATCTGGGAACTAGTTAGCTTAGTTCGTCTGTAGGAGCGCTCTTCCGAACTACACAAAACTGTTAGCAATGTACGTTTGTAAGGATATGGGTGTTTTACTATTAATACGTATGCAAGCACGATACCGGTAGCCACGTTTGTTCCAAAACATATGCACCACAAAAAATTCCATGACGCCTTCGCGTCGTGCTGAATGATTTTTCTGTCATCGGTTGTAATTCTGTTTCTACATCAGTTCGACAAACCCAGCACCGCCGAGAGCTATGTGTGAGCGTGGTTAGTTGAAGGTCGAAACCGTAGACACACCTCACAACCTAAAACCACAAATCAAAGGAACTGGTTCGAGCTGATAACCTTAACAGTACGGAATCAACAATAGTGACACTCACTCCTTCCTCCCTCCTTTCTCTTGAAACATTTAAGGTTTACAACCCTTGATAATGTTAGAATTCTATATCATGCAAGTACCAATGCAGCAATGTCTGTTGTAAATCCCGTAATCAACTGAGTTTTCTGAAGCGAGGGTGACATCTAGATGATGAATATGACAGAACTCTCAATCTTGAAACCAGAGAAGACTTCGAGACAATGCGGTAACTTACGAATCGGTGCGTTGGAGAGGCGTTTCTCAATAACAACTTTGGGCAGGCTTGCGACATGTGATAGTGTCTTCTTTAACTAAGACCTTAATCCGCCAACTACAACTTGTAACACCTGCTTCAACTCTCTCACAGTAACCAAAATAGATGGCAGCGAGGAATCCGAGAGTGGCTTCGCTATATATTACAATTTACAAAGCGCACCTACATGCACACGGCTGTTTACATTTAGTCATTTACATATTGACAGATAATAACAATATTTCTGCCGTGCGCTGGCCGTTTACATCGGGCCAAAATTGTTATGAAAATATGAAATATTTTGTGTTTTAAATGTAAGGCACTTTCTCTCAAACCATTCGACGAATTATGTACACCAAATTCAGGATTTAAATTATACGATCAAACTTAGAATGCACCTCATGAAAATCAAATAATTTTTGAACGTCATCAAATACGAATTCAATTGGACGGCACGAGTTACGCGACGAAAGCCCTGCATGTACATGTCTACTTCCCAAGTCCACTGAAAACATTTCTGCACAGACATCATATATCATACACCTCATTTAAGTTTTAAGTTACTTAACCAAAATTAAATTTTCTTATCAAACTCTCCAAATTCACACTTGACCCTCTGGTACTGTATTGACGAAAATATTAGTGGCTGTAAAACTACACAGTCTTCCTAACTTGATTAAATTTTATTATGCGAAGAGAAATATGTTGCTACAGATGGATGTAGAAAATTAAATTGAAATAAAGTATGAAATTAATAAGGTATGGAAATGATGTAAGGACACCGTCTTACCAAAAACAAATTATGAAACTTTATTAGACATATATGATTAATTCATCAAAGGATTCATCCGAAGAGAGGAACTAAAGCGTATGCAGTTTTAAGAGTATTATGTGATGCTCACATATGAATAATCAGCTTAACATGGAATACTAAATTATGGAATACTGTCGAGAGAAAGGTGACAAAACGTTTGGAAAATTTCGATTTAAAAATTTCATTGTAGTTTTCTGTTTTAGAAGATTGCTTCTTATTTATTTTGGCTTAATGATTCGTCGACTTGAAGTAATTACAGACGTTAAGAGACTAGACATCCGGCCATACCCTTATGGAGAAACACTCCAGGCATTTGTAATTTCGCGAAAACATTGAAAATCGTAAACCGCTCGTGGTGGTGTAACGGTTAGCGTTTTGGCCTCGCATTCGGGAAGACACCGGTTCGAATCCCCATCCGGACATCCAGATTTGGGTTTTCCATGGTTTCCCAAATCACTCCAGGCAAATGCCGGGATTCTTGCTTCAAAAGGCCATGGCCGAATTCCTGCCAATTCCTTGCCCCCCATCCTTTCCCGTCTCTAAAGACCTCACTGTTAAGAGAGGTTAAGCAGTTAAAAATTAATTTAAAAAAAATGAAAACTGGATGGCCGGACGTTAATTCGAGCCTACGCTCTCCGGAATGCCAGGCAAGAGCAATACCGGACACCACCACGTTCGGTAAAGATTGGTAAAGTGAGGCCCATAAGTTTTTGTTCTACACCTTCCCGTATTCAGTTTAAAATGTATTTATTACAGCGTCGTATTTAATGGTCAATCTACTCCTATGTTGATAATGAGAAAAACGCGTGGTTTTAAATTCCATTTTTGTCTTAACGTATTATTATTGCAACGTTGAAATTATTTCGCTAGTGACTGTGACACAGCAAAAAATTACCAGACGTTCGGTATGTATACCAGATAACCAAATATATGTTGTTGAAGAATAATCCCTTTCCGTGTCCTGTGTGACAAGTATTTAAACAACTGCGTTAATATAAGTTCATCATTTAAAAAAAAAGAGAAAAAACTCAGATCACCTGATATTACAAGCAGTAACATATTCCTTAATATCTGAGACACATAAAAATAATAAAAATTTAGTTATGTAGGAAGATTTTTATTTTGGTCCTTTCAACACCGTTGCTCCTTTTCAGTGGTAATATCAATTTATTCAGTTTTATACTTGTAATACAATTCAATGGCCATGAAACTCTTTCAAGAACGTTAGTGATATTTCACTGCTCAGGATTCAATTGAGGCGTGTTGATTGAATGTTATCTCGTATTTTACTATCATTTTCCACACTTTTTCACCATTTATTTGCGTTTCATTTGCGTTGGATATGGCAATTCAGTACATTCAATTTCCTATTGTTTGAATGTAACACTAAGCCATTATTAATGATATATGTTGCAACTTATGCAAAGATTTACTAGGAAAAGCATTCAGAAATAATAAGATGAAAGGCCAATAGTTTGAACAGTTTTTTGATTTATGTGTTAAAAGTTGTTTTAAATATATTGTTTTCTACTCAAATCCACAGCCTTCCCACATTTTTTATGTAAGTTATTCTAATCGTACAAATAAACTTGAATGAATTCTGACATATATAATTTCAAAGAAGCACAAATTATGACATCCATTGTATGCAATTATTTTTAAATTTTTAAAACATTGAAGTATCTCAACTGAAGTACCCTGTATCAAAAATAATTTAAGGTGTGGAAAATAAACACAATGTGACTCAGTTTTTATGTTTAATGTTTCTCCCCTCTAACAACATAATGAACATATAACATGGGACTACATGTGGTTTTTCACCTTACGCTATTTCGGAGTGCTATAATCAGGAAGCAGAGTGTGTTTGAGCCATAATGGAAAAAAGAGAAAAATATGTGGAAAACTGATGTAAGTTTCTTTTGAGTGGACGTCTTCAATCACTTTGAATACTAAAAAAGATACAACTCTTTTTCTGTTTTGGATGGCTCCTAGGAAATAAGATGTTAACTGGGTTATCATTCACTGTCGATCTCTACATCATCTGAAGACTGGTTGGTAATTTATATTCAGCATGCCCCGCCTCCGGCCCCGTCTCCCCGTCACAGAGCGCAAACTGGCAGAGAAAACAGCAGAGAGCTACGCCTCTCTTTTTGTTGTTGTTGCTTTCGAAGTCATAACGATTTGTCCGAAGCAAAGACGGGCCTTCCGAGGGGAGCGCAGTGCCAAGATGGAAAAGTTTTGCGGTCCAAGTTGAATGGGCGGTGGAGCCGTATAGAGAGAAGACTCGGGTCCTCTCTCCCACAATCGGACTACGCCGGAGAAACAGTTTCTTAACAAAACAGTTTGTCGCAAAACCAATCTACAAACACTCGTCTCATATTCTTCCGTTAACTTTCAACCTATCTCCTCGTATCGAAGAGGGAGAAGTTAATGATCAGAAATCACTGTGTCGTTGTGTAATTTATTGCGAGGTGATATTGATCTTGTGGTGTCTGGTACTTCGTAACTGGTTTTTAGGGTTTCGTAGAAACAACGTTTCCAACGATTCCACCGCCTCATCCGTTCTGCCGAAATTTGAGTGGAAGACGAGTTTTCTTTACAACAAAAAATAAACCGTGGGCAAATACTTATGAAGATTTTTTTAACGTGCTTTGCCATACATTTAACTGAGCGATAAACAATCGTCTTTTGTGCCCCGTTGAGTGTCATCTTTCATTAAAAAAAAAAATTGTAATGACATAATTTTATTTAGTTGCATATTTCACGAGATATCAGTTACACCCTAATACTCCAACCATATGATTAATTGTTCTAAAAAATCCAAGAAAATAGCATTTAATAAAGACTTGCAATTAAATTTTGCTTCTATTGGTTAAGTGGATACGTTGTTTAGTGACAGTCCTATTTGCCCAGTGACGTTGCGGAATACTCTAGTCCTGTGTTTCCCAACGTGGGGCCCACGCCCCACTGGGGGGCAATTTGGTTTTTTTAGGGGGGAAATTTAGAAATTGACTTGAGACGACTTTACCGCTTTCTCTTCGGGTTATTTAAATGCAATGCTAGATATAGGTACAAAATATAGCAAAAAAGCAAATTCTTAAAACAGTGCTGTAAATAATTATTAGATTTAGTTTCGTTTGATGTTAGCAAAATATATCATCTGGATGATTTGAGTCGTCAACTTGACCTTTTTGGGATTCACCGCGTAATGTTCTGCCTGTCTCGGGAACCCGGACCTTTTAAAACGCGCCAATAACGCCCTTGTTCGTGATTTTCCATCTTCATATTTAGCCGAATCAGGATTTAGTGCAGTAAATGATTTACTGATAAAAAAAAATCGACTGGATATAACACAACGTGGAGACTTGAGATTAAAGCTTACTAAATTGGAGCCTAATATAAAATTTCTATGTAGCAAGCATCAAGCGAAAGGATCACACTAAATTTCCATAATAAATCTTTATTAAAAATCTTTTGAATTTTAGTATTTCATTATATGTTTTTTAATTTTACTTACTGTGTTTTATGACAATATTAAAGTGTTTTCTTTCAAAAACCATCCTATATGAGTTTCTTTAATAACAAATAATTTTTTATTAAAAATTATGTATGGGGGGAAAAAAAATGTTAAAAGTGGGGCATGACCCAAAAAAGGTTGGGAAACACTGCTCTAGTCGTTAATGTAGTTCCTCGAGAGTTTGATTGTGCTATATATGTCTCTCGAATAAAATTATATTTAAATTTCTTCAGAATTTACCAAACTTAAATTATATGCCTACCCTCATGTTTGGAGATTATGACGAAGAATGACAGTAAATCAGTATAAAATTGTATAGTGACTGCTGGCCGCAAAAACTTAGTCCAACTTGCATTACAATCCGTGAAATAAACACACTTAATGATACACTTGGGGATTATAATTATGAAATAGGAATGTGGAATAGGATTGTTGACAACGAACGACAAGAAAATAAGCCATGCTGTTCCAGAAACATCAATTCGGGTTTTGTCCGAAGGGAATTCAAGTAACCATAAACACCAAAAAGTGTTGGCCACGAATTGAGCCAAGTACTCCATGGATGACAATTACTCCACCGAGCACCATGTTTTCTCATTTGACATCAGCACTAAGTGCCGCTGTGTCACTTGTTGTACTTTAAGCAATTAAATAATATTTGTGTAGTTGACAGTGTCATTTCCATGTATTACCAGATATACAATGTTGGAAAACAAACTATTTTATGTGCTTACAAGCGGTGAAAGACTTCAGCTGTACCCCTGGATAACTGAAGAGCAACAAGCTTTATAATTAACACAATTACGATTCAGCACCGAGAATGGTGGTTTAGCGTTCTGGCGTCGCATTCGGGAGGACGGCGGTTCGAATCCCCGTCCGGGCATCCAGATTTGGGTTTACCATGGTTTCCCAAATCACTCCAGGCAAATACCGGGATGCTTCCTTCAAAAGGCCATGGCCGAATTCCTTCCCATCTCCTTTCCTTTCCCGTCTCTAAAGCCCTCGCTGTTAAGAGACGTTAAGGAGTTAAAAAATAATAATAATAATTCAGCAACGACTTAACTGTCCGTATTTAGTTTAACACCATATCAACATCTGATTCTTCCACCAGTTGACGTACTGTCATTTCGAAATATTTGAGTCGTAATCACGCGAAGCAGTTGACAGATTAAAAATTTAAACGTTTCATGTCCCCAACCATGATACATCCACTCCCGTGGCAACCCTTTTCTAGATTGTGTTTCTTGAGTAATAACGGATCAAGATGACATTGTTCTTTCAGTTTCACTTCTTATCTCAGAAATTGTGAACCTATTTATTTGGCACTCTAAAGCTCTTGGGACTTACAACAGTCGATTGATGAAATACAAAATTTATAAGTATTCTTAATACAAATATTGCCAACTTGGACTTTTATTGGAGACTGAAAGGTATTCAGAAATCTGCCAGTTAATTTGGAGCACAAAATCTTCCTGTTTTTTGTCGTCTTTAGTCAGCTGATGACTTCTTCTGGAATCCGTATCCTCGCCTTCAGCAACCATTTCTCATCCATGAACACAACACTAGTTTACTTCCTAGCATCACGAGCAAAAGACTGCCTAAGCCCACTGATGCAAATAATTCAGTACTATACAGTAGATTTTTTCGACTCAATCTTTTTGCAATTTTTAATGTTCATCAGTCAATTTCTTTATAAATAACTATTAGGTCACTAATACGAAGTATTACACTTTACGGACATTATATTCTAACACAGTAATGATTTCAGCAATCCAAAACTGAAATCCCTTCAACGGATGGATGTATAAGTATGTTTAACTCTAATGTAGAAATAAGAGTTGCCACTCATGAGCAGCAAATCTTAGAAAACGTAATCAGGAAAAGGTAATATGGATGAAAAATATGATTTTCCACCATTTGCTATTTATCTTCGACACCAATGTCTTTTACTAACTATTAATGCAGATTTAAGATGTTGACCACCAACTATAAAGTATAGTGACCTGTACTAGAAATATAAAAAATTAAACTATGTTGTTGGTTATTGCACATTGAAATTCAAACAATGAGAACCCCAGCATCATGTTAAAACCATATTTTTACATTTTAATGTTATAAAGAAACGGTAAAGTTACTATTGCCTGCAACTAAAATATATTTTTCATTCGGTTGAAATGATCAAAAAAAATCAGTATAAGAAATGCTAGGAATAGCTTTGATGTCAGGGTCCCTCAGAATATAATTGAAGGATAAACTGGCACATTAAATGGCTCCGTTAAAACAAATTCTTGTTAATTTAATGACTAGTGTACATTGTAAATAGATGTTACATGTTTGAACGAAAATATTATTTAGCTTCAAACACTTTATTTATACTTTGCTCTTTTTAGCATTCTTTAATGTAATTTTTTAATCGTTCCCTCTAAGTACAATTACGATTAATTTTGTTCATTAGTATGATGTCAAATAAGATTTTAAATCTTTGAAATGGTATCGTTATTAACGTGTTGGTGAAATCTGTATTTTGATTTCGAATCTTATAACGAACTGCAGCATTACAAAGTCACCACGTCCAGTTTGATATGTTTTGATTGTTCTACGGGTTTTCAGAAAATTTAGCTAGTATTTTCGTACTGAAACATGCATATCCATAGCGCCGAATGTGCGAGTCTCGTTGATACCACTGAATGTTTTCTGATATTTTGTATGCGCATGCTGATTGCGTTTATTGAAATAATTCTGTGTTCCGATCCGCATGTCTGTAAACAACATTTATTTGTTTACACTCGTTTCTGCGCAGAATAACGAAACGCTTCTGTTTAAACATCAGGCTTTGATTTATTTTCTATCGTTTACATAAATACTTTTCATTTTATATATTTTTAATTTTTTACTCAGCAGGTTTCGGTGCTAAGTCCTCTGATACCTTCAGTAAATCATATAATCATGTAATAGTCAACTAAAACCACATGTATTTATCTTTATAATTAAAAGGAAAGCTACTCTGTTATTCTCCAAAATGCAGTTTTTTGAATTCTTGAAATGTAATTACCTAATAGAAATCTATGCAAACAGGGGAATCAATTCCACTGTTATTTGGAGCATTTTAACATTCCTAACTCGAAATATACATTCATATAGTAAATAAAATAAATCGATTTTCATAACCATAACTACTTCTGCAGGTTTGTTGTATACTGCAATATATAAATGAAATAGAAACTAATGAAATAATACTGAGTACATTAATGTGAGAACAAAGACATTTTTACCAGCAACTAACAAAAAATTTACATAAAAGAATGCTTACTATTGCATTAAAAATGGTATAAGTGATATTTGTTGTAGTAAAAGGCGTAGACGTTGCTGGACTGTATGCATGATAGCGTTACTCAACACTGTCCGGTGATTTATAAAGCGATCACACCACTGGTTAATTAATGAGAACTATTACTTAGCTCAGGGTTTGTATATATCCATTACTAACAGCTGCAGCTGTTGTAGTTCTAGTCAGAAACGGGAAACAAGTGGAAAATAGGTGTTTTGGAAATTCGTAGTATCCGCTAAAAATATACTTAACATAAGAAACGCCGACAGTATCTCTATTTCATATTTGCCATTGAAGAGATTGTTGTGTTGCTCATAATATTTGTTAAGGAATACCAGTATTTCTTTTCTTGAATTACCACAAACATAATGTGCTTGGTTACTTCCTACATTTAATAATGGTTTTTGTTGCTTTTCTTTATTTTGAATTATAGAAAATAAGGTGTACCAATAAAAAAATTTAGAAATACTAAGAGAAAAGATATTTACTACGTAACAAAATGTATTTAATGTTGAGGCCTTAAAAACAATTGCTTAGGCTGGATGATTGACGTAGCCGACGATTCGTTTTAGAATTTGAACGCCTAGAACAACTCAACAGGCTGCGTTAACTTGCAACTCAATGAATACAATTGATGATACGTCTCTTGAATAATAGAGCTAGAGCATGGCGCTGATCAGAAAACCTCCACACCAATTCGAAGAGCACGTAGCTACACATCCGGAAACACGTCGTTTACTTTTAAAAGATGCGTAAAAACAGTGTGATATTAGGTACCTTCCGAAAGGATGTAATGCTTGATTGACGGATTGGCGTAAGATAGTTTGGAATCTTAATGGGCAAATTGTGTGACTATGAGTACTCTACATCTGATAATATTTAGTTGAAAATGAAGGAATTAGTAATGTCTCCCAGTGCTGGATTTCAGGGCTGAGGCTGCAGATTTTGTTTCTCAGGGATATGTGGAGCTGGATAGGGATCAGATGAGCGGAGATGTTGTTCTAGCTTCCCTCATAATGACCCGAAAAGCCGGCATCAAGACCCAGATCACTTTCCCAGCCAAAAATATTCTGCAGATGATCTTGTTTGTTTGGCAAGGAACGTCAAACTATCCAGATGTGACACAACCAAAGTCATTAATCGTACTAAGGGCACCTTGGCGCTGAAGATATCAGTGTCTATTCTGGAGAAAGATATATGAAGTGTGCAAGCGAGATAGCAGTATTTGGGAAGACAGAGTCGTCAGATAACGCCAAACGTGGGCTGTCCAATAAAAGGCGAGATATTCTTGAGGAATGACATACTCGTATGAATGGGTACTATAAGCTTCCTGCAATAGGGGATATTGTTTCGTCAAATGTTGCTCAATTTTTATAAATAATCCGTTGCATGTGGGAGCTACGCGAGGTGGCGGGCACGACTGACTGGCTGCTGCAGAAGCGGGGGTGTTTCCTGCACATATCACGGAGGTGATCTGCGATCTTGCACGGAAGGGTCGGGGATCATTCACGGCTGCCGCCTGGGGCTGAGGAGGACAGCGCGCCGCTGACCATTTTAAGTCTTGATACTATGTTAAAGTACAGGGTGATTATAATTAAAGTTTAAGTTTCAAAACGCTCTAAAAAACGAACCACTGATTAGCATGACGTCAAAATTGAACGGCGTATTATTGAAGAAGGGGGAAAGAACGTGAATGCAAGATGGCGCTCCTCCGCATATTGCAAATCGTGTGAAGCAGTTTTTGAGGGGGCATTTCGGAAATGCTAGAATTATCCGTCGTCATTTCCCTACAGCCTGCCGGGCCCGATCACCTGATCTTAATCCGTGTGATTTCTGGCTGTGAGGTTATCTGAAAAATGTTGCATTCAGTACTCCGATTGCCAACGTACCTGAATTGAAGACACGCATTGCGCAACACATTCTGAACTTGACCCTGGTGACACTTCGATCGGTTGTGGGACATGCTGCTTCCAGATTTAATCCTGTTGCACACAAGAGTGGACAGCATATTGAATATGTTTCGCGCCAGTCTCGCGAAACTTAAAAACCGATTGAATGGATGCTTTTTATGCGGTTTTTGGCCTGAGGACAACTAAAAACCGATTGTATGGATGCTTTTTTGGTTCATGTTCCTTTCCCCTTCTTCAATAATACGCCGTTCAATTTTGACGTCATTCTAATCAGTGGTTCGTTTTTTTAGAGCGTTTTGAAACTTAAAATTTAATTATAATCACCATGTACTTTTGTGAACTGAGTATATATTTGTGAGATAGAGATCTGGTACTACGTAGGCTGGTTATCTTATATCTTCAAGTGACTGGTGTTACCTGGTTCGACTACACTGAAACAGTAAAAACAATTTACAGCTGTTCATCTTTTTTTTAGTGTTCGCGCCTTAGCTTCGCTCAACGCTCTACAACGACCTATGCAAATAAATTTGTATTATAAAGAGGAATGTTATATCGAAGCCTGGATCCTGATTTTAGGTGCAGTTTATAATTATTCTTTTTGGTGAATATTACTGGTTTAACTGTCGCCTTAAGTTTTAAAGCAGATTAAGATGAAAGATATTTTGGAGTTTATTTCATATTTATAATTGTTTCATTTCTTGTTCAATCTCAAGTAACATAGTGAACTTAAATTATTATTTCAGTACTTTGGTGACGACATTTATAAATTTGCTAGAATATTGTATGTGCCTTAGTGACTCGACTAAGTAATGTATGGCGTTGCTGCAAAATATATTTTTGATAGTTTATTTTGACTAAAGATAAATACACCAAGTCCATGGACAATTAAATGTCAGTTCCTGAAAAATGGCTAGGTTATAGCATTCTTTGATTATAAAAAAGGTTCTAAAATAAATATTCACCCTACTCATCAAATATTAAATTAATTAAAATAAATAGCAAAAACAATTGAAGCAATTAAACCCTGTTTGTACGGAAACACCTTTTTTTGCTTTCGGATTTACGTCTCGTCGACGTCGAGGTCATTAGAGGTGGGAAAGAACTGGGAAGCAATGCGGTCATCGACTTTTGAAGGAAGCATCCCGGCATTAACCTGGAGCGATTTGGATAAACTATGGAAAACACAAATCTGGTTGTCTGGGTGGGGACTCAAACCCGTATCCTTCCGAATGCGAAGCCAGAGCGTTACCGTTTATCCATCACGCCCGGTCCTATACTTTCATTGGTAATTGTACTAGAAGATATTTTCAAGTTGCATATTGGGATCGTAATGGAAAAATGGACAAAATCATTGAAATTAGTTCTCCTTTCTTATTTCTTTATCAGCTGTGCCATTAATGATTGGTAAAGATACACAAGCAGATTAAAACGAATTAAGTATCTTTTGAGATATGGAAATTCAGATGATGTGCACTTTAGGCCTGTCAGCATAGAAAGAAGCTACGCATATAACAAGCAGATGCTTCATTAGGTAGATATGGAAAGAAACGTTAAAGATAGAGCATAAAACTTAACGTCGCGTGACATTTTTGTTACAAAACGTGTAGAGATGTTTCTAGAACATTGTGAAACTTACCTGGCAACGCTGAGTACTCTGATAGTAAAAGTAATAAACAACAAACAAGGGTCAGATTGGGAAGCTGGAAGAGGATTCTACTGCCATCCAGTTAATATCTTACACCCGCCTCGACTGCACAGTAATAGGCATCAAGTAGGAAGGACACTCCACGTCTGGCCTACTGCCGCTCGCTGTATCTATTTGATACGTTAATTAAAAGGTTTCCCTCTGCATCGAGAGCGATACGCCCGCTGCATGCCAATTTCCGGTCGGCAGAAATTCCAATTCAATCGATCTGTGGCTACGTGCAAATGCGCGTGGAGCTGTACAGCAGGGGTCGGGCAGTGGCTGTTGGAGCAGGTACGGCCATTCCTACGTCTACATCTGCAACTATACTACGCAATTCACGAAATCGTGGGTGACATTGGATTCTTTGCACAAAAACCAAAATCTACTCTGTGCATTCCAATCCCGAACGTATCGGAGGAAGACAGAATTGATATAAGTACCAGTAAGCACTTTATTTCTATAATGTTATCTCTGCTTTCATTGTGACCTAAATAGGTTGATGATCGCTTGTTGGAAAATAGATTCAAAGGTCGCCAATTTCGTTTGTATGACAGAAATTCCCAGTACAAACAATTTATTTATTCTGTATGTATACTAGAACGTATCATTCCACCTTAAGCATCAGCTTTGTGGTAGTGACAGTGAATAAACAGGTCTCGTGTGACCTTGACGACCTGATGACAAATTATCGATTTTTTCCGCAAGAAGGGACGAACAATTCTACGTTAAGTCCGAACCACACAGCATCTCAGGGGATTTTCCAAGTGCAAAATAAAGTTTTGTCAGATATAAAAGCCAGTTTATGGAGACACAAAATCGGGGACCCGTCGATCTGCAATGAATCGTTTAGCCCATTAGCCAGCAGATCGTTCAGTGACAAGTACAATTATATGCATATGTGCCATATTCACAATGTCTGAAAAATAATGCGTAAACGCTTCCAAGTATTGATTACAATGCTTAAGCTGCAAATTATAGCTTAGTGTTAGCAATACGCGTCGCTGTAACGAACTGGCCTTAGTTACATAATATTTTACAATATCAAAGTCACAATCCAACAATATTTCGTCAGATTCATATAAAATCAGATGAGTATTGTCTTTCCAGAAATGAAATTTATGAATTTATGTTGTGCTGTGATAAACTTCCTGCTTTGTCAATATACTGTTGCATGACACATGCGATAGCTGAATTTCAATATTTCGGTAGATATTAATCTCTGAGATCCGGAGACACGCTTGAATTCATGCACTAGATCGTTCCTACTAATAAACTAGTCAGTATGTAACTACACAACTGAAACGTCGTCGCAATATTTGTTTCTAAATAGCAGAGCTTCCCGTGACTTCGTCCACAAGAACCAGAGAAATTCTCTGTCGTTTTCCCTTCATATTCTAAATTACTTCCATTAATTTAATAATATTTAGAAAGAATGTTGTGATGAATCAATAGCAGGGATAAATAACATGAAATTTGGGAATATAACAACAGTAATCTACTAAATTACAGAATTGCATCATTAATTTAATAAAAATGGATAAGAATGATATAATGATACAGTATGAAGTAGAGAATTCAGAATACAAATAATTTACTCCTGAATATAAACTATATATTACCTGTATACCAGACCCCTACAACATTTTTGAAATTTACGGTTTTGGCCTGTGTATCCTAGACGATATATTATAATGTTTGAGACAAAAAGAATTCCACATGTTAACCGTTGAAGCAAGCTATCACTATATCCAGTGTTGCTGAATTCCATTAGTTAGTTTATGTGTGATATGCCTTCATACTGACAAAGATTAAAAAATTGAGGTTTTCACATCTTTAAAATCGGGACCTGTGTTACTCATCCAGATTAAATATATGTTAATTGATGACATAAACCATCAGTATGAAAAGTTTTGTGGAAATTTGTATAATATTTCTTGCGTGATCCGAGGATAGGCAGAAAAAATATTAATTTACAGTTTATGACGCTGTACCGTCAGAAATTTTAAGCCTTTGGGGATTAAAATTATCCTAAATCCTGACCAGCAGCATAATGTGTTATTATGCGCACTTTAGTTAAAATCCGTTAATAGGTTTTTAAATGATGCGCGAACAGATCCACAAAAATTCCAAATTTTACGTTTTTAGCATAAACATTGCAACCTCGAAAAACTGACGTCAGACAATGGTAAACACATGTGCAAACGTTTCATAGCTTAACGATATTGCCCTCTGTATCACTGATGTACCTTTAATACGGTACTAGTAAGGATTATAGGTATCCTCTATGTTAACTGTCGGCATGAAGAACACTACCGAATTCGATCAATAGTTTTTGCGAGAAGCATCCGTAGATAAGACATAAATTTTGAATTTTACGGTTTCAACCCTTAGGCATAGGGAAAATGTTACTAAAGTGGATTAAAAGTACCCTCAACACTAGATAAGCTATCACTGGCTGAAGTTTCGTTGGTATCCATTCTTTAGTTTCTGCCTCATAAACAAACAGGCAGAAACATGTTCTAAATTTTATGGTTTTGGATCCTGCATCAATTAGAAATTTTGTAACGTATAGGGAAAAATGTATATTGTGCCATGAATGAAGACATAAACTATCACTATTTGCAGTATGGAAAAATTCGTCCATTAATTTCTGCTTGATGCGCGAACATACATACGGATAAAAATTCTAAATTTTGTAATCTGTATCAACAGCATTTACATTGCAATTACTTTATTTAAAATAAATTTAATATACATTCACAACATTTCTACAGTTTTATTTAGTATAGATTTAAGTCATTTACGTGTTTGTTTATTAAACGTGATTTACTTAGCGATTTTGTTAAATACGTTGAATTTTCATGGAATATTGATTTATCGTATTACTAACTGTGCGTGTTTCAGAGAAGTTTCGTGAAATTCAGTACATTTATGGTAAAAGTGTCGCGATGTTAATTAATTACAAGCACTAAGTAACTTTTTTAACAGTTCTATAGAATCATTCGAGTAAAAAAAAATCTTCTATTTAAGTTAACTACCTTAATAGTTGCGCCTGAACTTCTTGATGCTGTAACCGGCCACCTTAATATGTAATTTTCTAGCATCATTTAAGTTATTTTGCTTATTAGTTTGAATTATTATTCTGTAAACGGATAGCGAAGATTATATTCTTGACAATCATGGCTATATTACACCACTACGCAATAATTACTTAATACCAGCATACTTGAGTTAATTACTACTCTAGTATCTGGGCTATTTGTGAAGTTATAAGACCACTTCATCTTTAAAAACAATGCTTAAGTAGCTATAAAATGTCTTATTTCACAAAACTTCGTTGATAATATTGCATGTGTTCTAAGATATTTCGTAAATACGATCAGTTAAGGTTCAGTGGAGATCTTTTCTGACGTCCAAGTACAAATCTTTAATATTGGCAAAATTTTGGGATCGGTCAAAAAATTGTCGTTCATTTCTACTTAGAATCATACAATAGATTCATTTGGGCGTTTTTTATTTATTAAATTAAACAAATAATATAAGAGGGGAAAATAATATAAGTGGTACATCGGTGCTTTTTATTAATCATTTCACAATTGTAGGGGTTAGTATGTTTAACAGTGATACAGGAAATGGTATCTGAATGTCAATACAGGTATAAAATATAAAACGTGATTTTATTAAAGAGACACACAGTGCCCTTGTGCTCGAGAAGCAGACATCGTGAATGTTATTTGAATGAAGCTTTCCTCATATACAATACAAATGCCTAATTCCTTAACAGTTTTCTGTTAAATCATCAACATAGGCTCGAACTATAAGAGCTCATGGCATATTTTTTCCCGATTGGCTCAGTGATGACGTGCTGCTGAATACACCTCTGTTATCACTCAACGAAAAGTTTCGTTTGTTTCTTTTCATTGTATAAGAACGTAGCCAAAATAATTTTAGATGTAGCTAGAACATAAGATTTTCTTCTGTTATTTTACTTCGTCATAGCTCAAAAAATAATGTTTCTAGAGTTTCGTAATGTCTCAATATATACATAGAAGGTTAAACTAATTCAGGCTTGCTGGATGGGTCTCTCTCTTTCAGAAATGGTTCATCATAATCTCCTAACTGCTGACATTTGTTACGGGAGGATGGATGTTATACCTAACCGTCAGATTTAAAGGGTCACAATCTGTCTGAGACCATTGCAGCTTTCCTACAGATATAAGAATTGCTCTAATGTACTCGGCGAGAGTTAGATGTGGCTCGACGTTCGTCCAAGTATCCATTTTAAGTTCTTTAATGAACAAGAAAGAACCTCAGGGGAATTCAAAACATTTACAATTACGAAATAATCTGATTGCTGTAAAGGAGTAGTAATGCTCTAAAGAAGAAATGGAACATGGTAGAGTGTCCCATCAGGTTACATATGAATGAATTATGGTGAAAGTTCAGTAATAACGTTGATGTTTGACTGCGTTCCCAAGGGAACTGATTGGATTAAAGGTCAGATTATCGAAAAGGCGTCATAATAGATTTTTTTTTGTGTCATAATAATTTCGACTAGTTTGATGAAATCCTCAATCCCTTCCTATCTTCCTTTAACCTCTTCATCTCAACATATTACTTACAACTCACATCCTCAATTCAATTATCTGCTTGATATATTTTACATTTCTTACCTTCGACTATTCAATATGTCTCAGAATGTGACCTACCATCCAGTATCTTCTTTCTGTAAGCTTCTTCCACAAAATTCTTTTCTTGGCCATCATTTCCCATACTCCTTCATTTCGTACTTTATCTGTCAACCTAATTTTCAGCATATTTCTATAACAACACATTTCAAATGATTCAATATTCCTTCTTTCTGGTGTTTTGAAGTCCATACTATGTTACCATTAAGTGCAGCACTTCACACATAGCGTTCTTTCAAAGTCCTAGATTAATATTTCTCTTTTTCATGAAGGCTCTTTTCGTTATTGCTATTCTGCTTTTAATTTCATTCCTGCTTCGACCATCAGTTGTAATTTTGCTTCCCAAGTAGCAGAATTCACTTACTTTTTCTAACGCATCCGTCCTATTTTTACATTTAATGTAGTATTATTTCTATCATTTCTGCTACATTTAATCACTTTTTCCTTCCTTTGAATTATATTTAGTCAAAATCCTTCCTTTAGTATTTTGTTCATGCTATTCAGTAACTTCTCAATATTCCCAGCCTGTTCTGATATCAATCTCATCAGCAAATCGTAGCTTACTAATTTTTTCTCCTTGAACACTTATGCAACTTGCAAATTTTTCATTCACTTCCTTCTAGATACAAGTTGAATATTAATGGGGATTGACTACAACCTTGTTTCACACACTTTTTAACCGATGTATGTCTCCCATGATTCTCTACTTTTATTATAACAACTTGATACTTATATAGTTTTAAAGTATTATTCTATCTCTATATTTTAGACCTGACGTATTTAAAATTATGAACTTCTCGCCCAACATAACATTATCTAAAGCTTTTTCTAAATCAACAAATGCCATCTGAACTTCAAGTATTAATATGAATGCAGAATTGCTTCTCTTGTAGCTTGGTTCCTCCTAAACCCAAACTGATTTTCGCCTATTATCTCTTCTACTACACTTTTTTTTTTTTTTTTTGTATATTATGCTGGTCAGTAATTTTGAAGCACGTGATGTTAGATTTATAGTGCAAAAGGTCTCACATTTCTAGACTTGTGCTTTCTTCGGAAGTTAAAATCAGTGGGAATTTCTCCTGTTTCATATCTTATTGACACCAGATTGAACAATCTCTGAATTCCTTCTTCTCCTAGGTATTTCAGAAGTTCTGCAGTAACCTCTTAAATTCCAACTGCCTTATTTGATATCAAGTCATTCAAAGCTCTATCAACTTCTGTTATTGAAACAGGATCTCCTAAGTCATCACCTTCCTTTTCTAATACGCTGCTGATTTAGTCATCTCAATCACACATTTTCTCAGTATATTCCTTCTATGACCTAAGTCTCTATTTTAAGAGGTTTCCCATCGGAAGTTTTAATGTTTATACGTCTTTTATTTGTTGATCCAATTATACCACATCTACTTTACTGTGATTTGCTTTTCTACCTCTTCACATTATACTTGAAGTCATTTTTCTTTTGATTTTGTTCAATTCCTGTTTCTAAATTATATTTATTAATCTTTTTCTGCTTCATTTTGAGCACTTTTGTGCATTCAGTTCTGATGCATGAGATCCAGAATTTCTTCTATAATCCAAGATGCTTAATGTTTCTTTACCAGCTTTTATTATTTCTTTCTTCAATGCATTCCATCCATCCTCAGTTGAGCTCCTTTCAGACACACTTCTTAGACCCACATCTACATTTTCTGCAAATTTTTCTTTCATTTTAGATTGTTTCAGTTTATTCACTTCCAGTTTGTTCTGCTTGTATTGCTTTTTTATTCTCTTGAATTTCAGCCTGCACATCAAAACTATCAGATTATCGTCATAGTCTATGCTTGCTCCTGTATATGCTTTTTGGAGTCGAGATCTTGATACCTGATTCTCTGTTTGATTATGATATACCCTAGCTAATATCGACCCGTATCCCCTGGACGCTTGCATTATTGTTAAATAGTATGTTCGCCACTACTAGTTTATATCTCTCACAAAAATCTAACAACCTGCTTTCTCGGCTCATTTCTTTCACCTAGATAAAAACTTCCTACACTATTCTCCTCTTTTACTTCTCCCACTGCCGCATTTCAATCACCCATAATTACTAGATTTTGCTCCTACTTATTGGATTCATTCTTCTATTTCAGCGTATATTCTCTCTGTTTCTTCATCATCTTGCTGTGGCATTGGCATATACACTGGTACTAACGTTGTTGGGACAGGCTTAGTTTCCAACTTCATCAAAATTATCCTGTCACTAAACTGTCCATAATATCTCACCCGTTTCTCTACTCTTTTATTCATTACAAAGCCTACACCACTGTCTCAACCGACAACATTTATGTTTGTTATTCTGTATTCCGCAGACTAGAAATCCTTTGCATCCTTCCACTTAATCTCACGAATCGCAACGACATCTAACTTAAGTCGTTCCATCTCTCTCTTTAAGTTTTCTACTCTTCCTGCGCTATTAAACTTCTAACATTCCGCGCTCCGATTCATAGAATGTGTCTATCCATTCTGATGAATACTTCCTTAGTAATCTCTACCCGGAGGTCTGATTGGGGGACTATTTTACAGCCCGAATATTTTACCCAGGAAGAAGCCATCATACTACATGTAATTTGAGAGGGTTACATGGCCTTGGGATTTTCTTAGGTTCTTTAAGACAGTGGCTTACAGTTGCCTTTTGCATCCACGTGCTGTTGATCATTTCTGATTCATCCACTTTTAGGGGCCATTTGCAACGAGGTGGGCAAGGGGGTGCCCTGGACCACTCCCCGCTCTACCACCCTCCTTTCAGAGGCCGTTGGCAAGCAGTGGGTGACTCCTTATACCGGAAATCGTTCAATCGCCAGATCCTCTTCCCTACAAACAAGGTGCACCACATGAAGGATAAATTGACATTTGATTGGAAGAGGCTAATATAGTCTCTCCCAAACCCTTACACACCCATAATAGAATATAAAAAAGCAAAATCATAATTGCTGTTGAAGACATGTTGCAAGAATCACACACTCGTGGACATATGTTGCCTCTGCCAGACGCTGTCAATCGTTTTTCTCGGAAACGATGAGTATAGCTCCTTTTGATTACACTGTATGGAAACGGACTAGTGAATTAGACCACCTCCTAAGGCTGAACTCAGGCGTTCACATTAAATCATAAACATAGATTCTCTTAATAGCTATTATTGCTGACGAGATCTTAACGTAGTCACATGTAATGGATATGCTTGATAGACACAAGTCATTCGATACTTATTGGGCTATAGTTGCAAAGACAGATTATAATTTCATAACAATCCATTAACGATTGCTCTCATACGTGATGAGAAAGAGAGAGAGAGAGAATATAATTGTTCTATAATACAAATACTTTCCACTTGAGTCAATGTATATATAGTTTAAATTCGTTTGAGTTGATTAGACAGTTACTGTATGTTCTTCATTTATAATTGCAATATACAATGTACGAAATTTCAGCTGTTCACTGAATAAACTCCGTGGTCTCTCTGTGTGAGTCGCCTCCACCTTATTGCTTTCCTGCTGGTGCGGAAATTACGTTATTATAATAAAGCCTGCAGACAGGGCTGATCCTTCCACAGACTCTACAAAGATAAAGTTATTTCCTGACTCGTTGCAGCTTTAAAGTGGTGTGTAGCGTTGCATATACTTGTTACACCCGTATCAAATTGCCTCACAAAATATAGTATTATAAAGCGCCAGTCATAAGAAAATAATTAATCCGCAAATTAACTTTGTGAAATTGTAACAAACGGTACGAAATAACTACTATGTCTTAATTATAAAATAAATTTCATGAAACTACGATAAAATCCAATTTAGGTAAGCCATAATGTAGTTATCTACAGGAACTAAATGTATATCTTAATTCTGCAAACGAATATTGCAGAGTGAACATCTTAAGTGCCAAATAAATATTATTAAATAAAAATAACCCTTACAAATTAATACCACTCGAATAAATATCAGATGGAATCTTTTTAGTAAAAATATCATTATTTCAGATATAACAGCACCAACGTTACCGTTTCTTAATATTTAAGTGCATAAGCGCAAAAGAGCACTATTAACGACAGTTTTCACCTAAACTGTAATGTTTGCTTACTTTATTAAAGGAAAACAGTAAAATAATTGGCTTACATCAGGAGTAATGAACCCGATACAGAAAAACTCAATCGTTTGAGATCTTTTAATTGTAAATTTTTTTTTTTTGAAATTGCAAAAATCTGTATTAGTAATCATTATGAAAAAGTTGTCTTCTTGATTTTAGCAGAAGAACAGCATTTAAGACCCTTTGGGGTGTCAATATCCTAATATCTTTAACGTGTTGTTTATGAAGCATATAAAACAACTACAAGCTTCTAGAAATTTTAATGTTAGAAGTTAAAATTGTTTTATTTACTTCCACCAACCCATGAAAACGTCCAGGTACGCGGTTATCTAGATCTGATGTAATACGACTGAGTTTATACCAAGTGCTCCACCAATTTAATCGAAATCCATTTTTTACGCAGAACAATAGCGAAATTAAAGAGAATTGTCACGAATCAAAGATTGCTTACTGCAGAATTAAAAAATAATTTAATAATCTGAGCTGTCTTTCTAGAAAAATAAAACCACCATGTTCCGTAATCAATACTACTATAAATCTATAAGCGAGATGCATTGGTTCTATTCTAGATCACGATATCACTTAAAAGCTGAATCATTTTACACGAATACCGTTGTCGATACAGGGATCAGATCAACCTAAACTTTGGTTTTCTTCACAGCGGTTGTTTTAAAATTTGGTCTGGATCATGAGGATAAAATTTCGTTAAAGCCACAGAAATCTGGTTCAATCAGAGCGTCGAAAAAAATATTTACCTATCGTAAATTTTATGTAGCTTTTTGCAAAGGAGAGGAGCTGAAATCTCAAAAACACATTACTCCGATGGAATTAACAAACATGTCAAGAAATTTATATTAATTTTGGAACGCTGGTAGTATAGTGGTATCACGATCAACAATTAAACCGATGTCTCTTTTTGTCGCTTTATTCAGGCATAACGCAAAACTATCAGTACAATTTGGATTCGGTATTAACGGTATGAAACCTTATGGTCTATTTTAAAATCTGCAAAATATCTTATGATTCTAAGTAGGAACGGAGCAAGAAATGAAAAATCGTTCATAACGAAAGTAGATAGGCGCCTCAGATCATACTGTTTTAGAAATCCTTTATGATATAACCACCAAAGATAGCGCTACATTCTGTTATTATTATTATTATTATTATTGAGTGCGTAACACTAGTTATTTATTTCTTAAGTTTTCTGAAATATAACACGTTAGAATAGATGCAAAGCGTTAATTAAGCCACTGTATCACTGGCTAACACTCCAATAAGCGTAATGAAATTTAATTTACGGTAAAGTTTACAAAGATAATAAACTACAAATGTTTATTCTTTGCTAGTGGAAGAGAAACCAGGAAACGCATTACTACACACACCAAGGTCTTCGTGAGCGAGAAATGCTAATATAATAATATCATCTATTACCTTTATATATAAAACTATTTCATAATTCGGTGAATTTCCAAATATTTCAAAATTAACGGGTGATATATCTCAAGATCATCGGTAAGCAAACATATGTCATATGCGTAATTCATGCAGCATAAATCTGAAATGTTGTTACACAAACAAATCGTGCAATGATAATTGATCGAGGGGACCAAATACAGATTAAGGTAGGTGGAAATTAAATAAATTTTCTAGATTGATCAGTGATGAAATATAAATGATCAGATCATTTTACGATTAGACATTAAAAAAAATTGTTAGTTCCCTACGTTTTTGTCGTCAGAGCTGAACTTAAGCTAGTATTCTGTTAGATGAGATTGGCGAAACATTAACTCTTGAACATATGGTACACAATTGAGCTTCGGACATTTCATTTCAATTACATACAAAATCCGTAAATTTTCACTCCACTTGCCACTATAGTTGAGTGTCCCAAAACCTGCCGGCTGGAAACTCCGTCGACAGGTGCGAACGTAATACGCAGAAATAACTTGACACGTTTTCGATTGCGCCGTACAGGTGACGTAATGGTGCACATATTTGGAAATGGAAATGAGCTGTGCCGCGCCAGTAGGCGCCCCCATCTATCAATTTGTCATGTCGCTTGCCTCACCATGGGCTAATGCGTTCAACGCGTGTGACGCGGGCGAGCAGCATTCGCAGGGGAAGCCACCATGCGGCGATTTGATTCCGCGTGTATGATCTCCGAAACCTCAACACAATCTTCCCTACAAATAGTTTCTTTGCTGTCAGTAAGTCATATGACAGCTATGAAAAGGTTAGTAAGTGAGACGCGAGTTCTTAGAAGAGATAAAATGGTTCTTACGTCTGCTGTGTAAACAAATCCCTACAAGCAGCATATACGAAATATCTGTTTTATCGTGTCTGTAGGTACACTGTATCTTCCGACTTTGTAAAAAACTTTTTTTATTTCATCTTTAATCTGTGAGGAAGGTATAAACACACAAACAAAAATACAAATATAAGTTTAATTTTGATTAAACAAATTGTTTAACTTGTCAAAATAGCTTATTTTTGTGCCTTGTCTTCCTTTTGTACATTTTGTTTCAAAACAAATTTTGAATGATACAAGATGGAATGGCAATATTAAAATAGAAAAAAAATTTCGCGGTTGGTGGGATCGAGCTTCGAACCCACCACATCTGATCACTCCGCCTTAACGACCACAGCTAACTAGACAATACAAACTGACTGTCTTCCGTAAAAATATAGCTCATTTACATACAATTTAAGCACTTTTTTTGAATCCCCGATTTCTCTTAAACGGAGGCCCACCAGGCAGAAATGCTTTAGGGCGAGAAACCAGAGGTGACGTACTATTTACCCGACTTGTTGGTTCTACGATTGCGATTTCCACACTTAAAACATGTTCCAGTCAGTTGAGATCTGTCTGGCGTCGTTTACAGTTGAACTGAAGCAAGGTAATCGGCAATTGACGGGTGCTATTTAATCTTCTCTTCCGAAAACAAGAAGTGTTATTTCTTCGTCCATCTATCGCATGTCGAATTACAGCCGGCTGCGGAGTAGGGATAAAGTGAAAGGCGCTCGGTAGAGCAGCCAAGGACAATATGGCGGCATTTACATTCTCACTTATTCGTGCGATTGTATTTATTATGTATTCCGTACTCTAATACATAGATTGAAATTAAAATTTATAGTTGGATATCTCATTTACTATTGATTTACCATTATCATTCCCATTTTCCAATTATTAAGTTAAGATTAAGAACGCAATTTTAATACCTTAAAACGAATAATTTTCCGAAAATTTTCATTTAAATGCTTAAAAAATTTCACTTGCTTCGTGGTTTCATAAAACCACCCAGAAGTTTTTTTTATTTTTTGCGTCATCGACATCGAGGTCATTAGAGGTGGGATGGGACTAGGACAAGGAACTGGAATGGATTCGGCCATGGCCTTTAGAAACGACGCATCCCGGAATTCGCCTGGAGTGATTTGGGGAAAAAATGGAAAACTCAAATCGGGATGCGTGGACGGGGATTTGAACAGGAGTCCTCCCGAATGCGAGGCCAGAGCGCGCTCACCCACCACGCTCGATATCGATTAATTATTATTATTATTCTCGTATGAAAAACATCAAAATACACAGTTAAATACATTTAATAATATTTTTAAGAAACATGTTTTTTACTCTCCTTGTTAGACAAACAGCGTTCTCTGACCTGGTGTCTCTATAACTCTCATGCTCTTGAAACCATATAAAGCAGACAAACAAATTTAGTTCTCTCATTCCCTAGCGATCATAATTGACGTGCTTGCCTGTAATAATCGACTTCTGTATCGTCCCACATAACGGGCTGATAAATTTGTCTGAATACACACTTTTTAACCTGTGGCTTTCTTGCTTTCATAAATTCATTCTCAATTCTTTGAGCTGCTTTCCTCTCAGTTATATTGTAATTCTTCAAGTCTCATGCACGGTTTTATAATTAGCTTCGTCAGCTGTATCACATACGCCTCTTTTATTTGTAATAAACATTATTTGTAGTATAGATGACCTTGGATTCAGTAGAGGATGTGGTTTATTGGAAACTTATAAATTTTTATTTAATACATCGTGAACAATTCTGTTCGTTTCCCGCTTTCCACACCCAGTTGCAACTCTGATCCATCTGAAAGGGGAATGAAAACTCGTACCCTAAGTTTCATATGGTGAGTTAACCAAACAAACTCACAGAAATTTTATTATATCGCTATGGCTGCTTATAACACAATCGTTAAAATAACCAAAATCTGGTTCTACAACAATATAAAAGGTAAATATCTAGAATAGTGGTATGGAGGGGGATTAGGACGCTTGAGCTTACAGTAAATTGCCAACTTTGGTACCAATTACCAATGTACGTGAACAAAGCAACGACAAAAAGAATAAAATCATAAAATATATGCAAACACTAAACAGGTTCAGTTATTCAAACACCACGAGTCAGTGTTATATCTTTGACAGGAATGAATCATAGTGATATGAATCCAACATTTCTTACAATAAAAAAACTAAAACCCTCAGATATTGTGAAATTTCTTCAAGGCAGTATGATGGTGAAATGTTGCCGGTATATGCGACTAATTATGAAATAAAGTTTTCAAAATTCTCAATATTGGAAAACTCTTTTTTTACCTATAAACTCGGAGGTTACCGAAAAGATGGCTGCATTGCATAACACAGTATTTGAACGCCTTACTCTATGCAAACTTCTAAATTGCAGTTAAGTGAAGAAGTCTTCTTATCTTGAGCAATAGCAATGATAACTGAGAAACGTAGGTATGTAACTCCAGCGCATCATTTGATACAATTTAGTCCAGGCTTATTGAGTAGGTTCTTTGATAGAAACACGTTATCACCTCTGAGCACAGCCTATTTGACAGAGTTAAACGTTTCTAAGATCGGTAGTAACTTAACACACTGAATTGGAGATGATGTATGAACATTGAAAGAGATGTAATCGTAAGCTGATTTAGTATGAACTGAAGACACCGTTTCCATTTAATCTGGTATGTCTTTGTCTAATTGCTTCTGACTAAAGCGTTCCCAGTAAAACTGATCTTCACTTTTTATATTATTCTTCAGTTCCAAATTCACTTCAGATGCAACAACGTACATGTAACCTTAACACCTTAAATTGTTATTTCTAGAAGATAAGTAACTCATTACACACATATTATTATTACAGATAAGTTAATATCGACTAAATTAGCTGAAAACATAAATTTATTCTTACAAAATTATTTTTGTTCAGAGGTTAAAAGTTACCGAGTTGCAGGAGTTGTTGAGATTACTGATGGATCGAATCATAATATTCCACTACTTTAAATTGCGGTAGTGGTCTTCTGTAGGTAAACTGAGAATTCCCCGAACAAGACCGACGTATATAAATATTGACAAACATTTGGTTTGTTGAGAAGTTATACTAAGCACAAATGGTGATTTATGTTAAAAAAAGCAATATATGAACCCATTGTTTTAACTGTAATCTCCGATTCGGTAAAATTGAGGCAGTCATGAATACAACATGTTAAGTCTTAATCAATGCAATCTCTAATTAATCCTATTCTGTTTCTTACCTGTAATAGGAGAGAAATGGCAACGATACCCTGAGCTCTATGTAAGGCTTCCGAAAAGTTGGAATAAAGCTGAGAGTTGAAACCAAAGATCTGGATCTGGAAAAAAAAAGAGGAATTTCAAAGCACTCTTTCAGTGACACTCATAATGGCAGTGATTTAATATTATTACAGTTAATAGACTGCCAAATGCCAAAGAATGTTGAAAATTCTTAGTTTTCTTAAATTAATTTTTTGGAAAAAAATAATTCATCATGACATACGTAATTGCAGAAAATGAACTGTGCCTGCAAAATTTAACATGGAAAATATCTTTTAGAATTTTTTTTATTTCCATTTATAAACACAGTAATTGCGTTCTTTGATTACGGAAACACTTAATACAACCGTGGGAAGCATATTAACAATTTTAATATGAAAGAAAACTTTCTTTACGTAATTCAAGCTGTTTTATTGTTCTAGTTAATAATTACAGAGATTACATATCCAGTAATTATTAAGCTATAACGGAGTATTACACAATATTTCTACTACGTATCTCGGATTCTAAATGTAAGATATATATTTTTTGGATCTATTACAGCGAAATTAGTTATAACACCATATTGACGGCTGGAGATAATAATATGATATTTTAGATGTGTAACAGATTAGATCTGTATATTATGGCTTAATTCCGCGTAGTTTCTTTTGTATTTCCTTCAAGTGAAGATATCTCAAGTTGTGGTATAACTTCTGGCTAAATTTTACTGCTCAGTCTCGTAGTATTGCTTCCACCAAAAAAAAAGGCCATGTCACAAGGGGAATGCATCATAAGTCTAGTCATTCCGTTAGTGTCTTGGGTTGATGCAGTAATTCGTAGACACCTACTGGCCTCACCAGAAATAGCCGTGATATGTAATAATTCGTTTTACAGAGAAGCATGATTGATTCTGAATTAAACTAATTAAACAATGACAGAGTTCAGGGATCAATTTGCTTTCAAAACACTCAGAACTTACTGATTTCAATTTCCAGCGTAGCATTTCTCCACAGCAAGCTAGAAAGAAGATTCCTGAGCAGGTCGACAACATCAGCTAAAGTGGGAATCTTCCTACTGTTAATTTCCGGTAACTTTCAGTAATTATTAAGCCAAATCACTTAGTAAGTTTAGTTGAAGAAGCATTTAGTATCATTTTTTCTTTCTTCTCTGAGCACCAGGGTGGGTTGCCTGTGCACTTTTTTTATTGCTATTATAAACTTCTTGCCTGTATTGTATTGCAGTGCTTGTAATTATTTCACGATATATTTTTGGCAGCGGAATTGTATTGCAAACAACCAGTTTCATCCTAATTTTTTTCTTTGACGTTCCTGATAAATACTCATATCCATTATGTAATTTAAATAGTAAGTAATATTATATAACGTAATTTAAACATTTCAGTTCGCTGCTTCTTTCCAAATTACATTTATTATTTTTTAGTAATTAGTATTTTTTTTAATTAATATGTGGAGTGATTTCAAGAATCTATGGAAATCTTATATCTAAATGACAGGACGGATTCAGAGGCCAGTCCACCCAACACTCTCGGTTGGTGCAGGGGAAAGAGTTACGTTATAGGAACTGCCTCCAATGGACGTGGTCTGCAAAAATAAACACAACGATTCCACAACCACTCAGCCCGTGAATGTTTTTACTTCTATAACCTCCTTTGAAACCACATGGCTTAGAGTTACGTACTGAGCAGCTCTTGTGTGCCAAAATAAAATGTTAAACTGTAAACAATATTTATACTTTCTCTGGATATTTGGTTAATTAAAGACGTATTCACGATAATGCTTCGCGCAGTAGCTAATTCTTAATGGTAGTTTTCTAGTAGAACTGCGCAACACTAACTTCTGTACCATCGGTGTAACATTCTTCCACATGTGTTAACCAAAGACGACACAAGGTAATAACTGTCTATAAATTCCGCCGTCCGCTAGAGCACAAAAGCCTAAATTATAAGCGATGGACTGTAGGTTTTAGTATTATCGCAGCAAATACTGCTTCACGACAAGCATTCAAAACCTACCCATCGAGCAACAATCTTATATGTCAGTACTGTTGATCAAGTTTTCAATGCATCCAAAACATATTTTAAGTAAATTAATATTAACTAATTTGCCTTTGCTTTTCCATGTCTTCTAGACGAGTAAGTCACAGTGTTTTGGAGGTTTGCTGCGTAGAATTTTTGAGACATTACACCATTTACCATGTTAAACAGATATGGAACTTGAAACGAGTTAAAAACTAATTCTTTACATACTAGTACTACCGATTCATCTTTATCTGGTGTAACCACTGTCACATGACGGAGAAATCTCATCGTGGGTGTCATCCGTATATCTACATTGTAACAGGTAGGGGTGGTTCAAAAGGGGGGGTTATTAATTTTTATTAAAAATTAATTATCAAAATTAAAAATCTTTGATTGGCAAGAATCTTCCAACATCGGTCAGGTCTTAAAAGAACTGACACTGATTTTTTATTTAATTGCTGTGGCTTCTACATCGCTAGGACACTTTACATTTACCGTTAACATCACTCAAACAAGCAAACAACAAGTCTAGACGTTACAATACGCCGTTATTTCAAGCAAACAATATTTGAATTTTTTTAATGTAAGTCATGAATCACCTACTGCAAATTTAAACATCAAAATTAACAAATGATATTGAAAATGAACAACGTTACCAATTGTAACATTAGACATTTACAACATTGAATCTCGGGCGCCTTTAATAGTTTAATAGTCACAATAAAATTCGTACTGTCACGTTTCATAAATCTTTGACAGCTAACTCAGGGTTTTGTAAAAGAGCAAGTCTCGTAATCTCAGGACGCTTACAGAATTCAACAGTCTCATGCCTGGCGGAGTACTTTACCAATTTGCTGACAGCGACTCTGCAAGTTGTGTCGCAGCCTATCTGCGTGACATGGCGGTCTATCGTCACTCCAGGATCGCCAGTCTGCAATCTTATAAGACGACTACCAGTACGACATCAGCTATGTCGAACCGTCCTCGTCCTCTCCAAAAACATAACCGTCACTCTCCACTGCCGTAGAAAGAGTCGACCATTCCTCTCCACTGTCGGAGAAAGAGTCCACCGTTCCTCTCCACTGTCGGAGAAAAAGTCCCTTCTTCCTCTCCGTAGTCATATGTGGACAGAAAGAAAAATATAAAAAAAACCGAATACCACTTCTTATTGGAGGAAATGGGCTTCTTGAAATCAC
This sequence comes from Vandiemenella viatica, assembly GCA_031002005.1. Classification (NCBI taxonomy): domain Eukaryota; kingdom Metazoa; phylum Arthropoda; class Insecta; order Orthoptera; family Morabidae; genus Vandiemenella; species Vandiemenella viatica. Next base: position 195,156,236 of record CM061920.1, read on the forward strand.
GTGTTCCACCTCGCGCATTCAGATACGTGGGTTCGTCTCTTGGCGTGGCGGGAGAAAACTCGCCGACCTTCGCCGTTGCCACCCCCAGCGTCAGGTGGCAACGTCCGCTGGCCTGTAGGCGACACCGTGGCGGGCTTGTTAACGGTACTGTTTCCGCCCCAGGATACGGTGTCTCAGTTGTCCGCTCCTTGCCAGAAATCAACCCTCGTTTATTTTCCCTACACTCCCTGAATAACTTGGCATTCATTACACCACATATAGTCTTTGGCTGGCCCCGAGATTAAAGAATTAAATTAATTTACAGATCTGATTATATAAAAAAATGTAATTAAGAAAAATATAAAATATAGCATATTAACTATTTAGATTGTAGTAGACGTAATAACGTCTTGCTACAACATTAATATTATAAATGCAAATTTATTCTATTTCTCTGTTGGTTTGTTACGTTTTCATGACTAAACAGCTAAATCGATCTTGATGAAATTTAACGAGGAATTACTATGTATTATTAGGAAGTACTTAGAATACTTTTTTCGAAACAAATATCATACAGGGCGTTCGCCGGGAAACGCAACCCACTGTTAGCGCTACAAGGAAGAAACTGCTCCCGGCGAGCGAGCGCTCAGTTTCCGGCATTGTTCGACCGTCGGCCGCGGACTATTTCATAATAATTACGCTTCATAAACTTGTGTGCTAAGCATTTAAATGTGACGTAATTCATTAGCTTACCTTATAAAAGATGCTGGAAGTGTTGACCCTCTTGTGTAATGCACATTTCACATCTTCTGAACATATTTCGAGACACACGCTGCCCTAACTGACTTAATGATTTTTTGGGTGACTGTTCTAGTCGAAAAGCGATATCGTTAATTTTCTCCTCTGTGAGAATACGGTTGACCGACAGTCTCTTTTTGTTAAAAAATGAACCCGTTTCTCTTACTTTTTTAACCAGACGCAGAATTGTTGATTTAGCTGGCAGTAAAGCGCCTGGAAATTCGCGACGAAATTTACTGCGACACTTTTTAAACGACTTCTTCTTCACATATGTATCGTAGAGAAATATTCTTTGTTGCAAACTGTAACGTACCATAATTTTACTCACACTCAAACACGGTACAGATTAATAAGAGTATGAAGCCCCAAACCAGCCAAACCGCAAAGAAACGTTTATTCACAACACTGATTAATAAGAGACTGAAGTCACAAACTATCTACAATGCAAAGAAACTGTTCTTAACAATGTAAGGGTCACTGCAATGCACTGTTGGGGCAGCGGAGGTGTTAAACAGTGCGGTGATTCACGGTGCCGGTTGGCGGAAACTGCTGGCTCCACTGACCGAGCAAGTTGCCGACGGCAACAGACTGGGAGGGTAGCGTTTTCCGGCGAACGCCCTGTATTTTGTCATGTAATTTTGAAAACTAACCGAACGATGACAGACAGACGAATAGCGTATCTAAGTGAATGTAATTATTTTGGTCGTTAATGATTTATTTTTTTCGCAGTCAGTCTGCTTATAATCTGTTTATAAACTTCATGTGCACACAAAATTTATTAAATAGAATAGACGTTAACCTCATTAAATTCTAACAATAAAATTCTTGGTCCCCGCGTGCAAGGTAGTAGGTAACAGTTAGTGTAGGAATGATTAAGAGAACAATTTTGAGAACAAAGATTTTCAATCATTTAAATTTTATCCAAGTTGCTTTTATAATGTCTAGTGACTACAATTAAGTCATCTGTTCTGTCAGAGTTGTTTTCTCAATGAGGTACATGTTACAAAAATTGTCGTGATAATAAATTCAATTTATGGACTCCTTGTTTTCTGTCATAATTACCTCGGTGGCATTTTTCAAATATAGTTTTTCCTTTATAACATTGTATTTTTTCCAAACAACCATCACATCATGTGACTTACGCGGAAGTAACAAAACATAACCAAGCTACAGTTCTTGTGATGTCTCAAGCGATATGGATGTACTGCTTAACGTCTCTTAACAGCGAGGTCTTTAGAGATTGGAAAGGATGGGGGTCAAGGAATGGGAAGGAATTCGGCCATGGCCTTTTGAAGGAAGCATCCTGGCATTTGCCTGGAGTGATTTGGGAAACCATGGAATACCCAAATCTGGATGCCTGGAGGGGGATTCGAACAGCCGTCCTCCCGAATGCGAGGCCAGAACGCTAACCGTTACACCACCTCTATAGATTAAAAATTCTTTATCCAGTGCCTCCCCAACAATGATTTCGTTTTATTTGTTTATTCGTTGAAAAATTCATCTGCACTGAGAATATTAGGGCTGTTATCGTAGTAGATATGTACAATGACGATTAAAATTGGTAAAAATATTGACTAATATAGGTAAACAACTAGTAAATTAAATAACAAATGTAAGAAATTAGTACTAATAGACATCAAGGAATAGTTGAAAGGTGACTGGGGAAACCTACTTAAGATAGTATAGTAACAAGTAGATTTTTGAAAAGTGTTTTTAAATTTTATCCTTTCTTCAGTTGGTTTTAGATTCGAGGACATGTTACTGCCAATCTAGCTGCAGAAATTAGGAGGGAATTAGTCGAGATTTTCCAACTCTGGTAGTAAGATATACCAGTCTGTTTGAGCTTATGTATCTAGTGTTAGTTTTGTTTTGAAGACATAAATAGTTGACGTTGTATAAAGATAGGTGGGATTCATGAAATATAAGATTCAGTGGAGGAGACAGAGCATCACACCAGCGATGTTGATATTAGATGCGTAAACATAGGATTATGCTTTACCTGAGACAGATGCCATTTATTACCACTTACTGCCACTTACACGTAGGTAAGAAGTGCTATCACCGTTCCAAGTAATTTTGATGGAGTAAAGAGTATGGCTTTTAAATAGAACTTCTTGGCTGTGATGAAAGCCTGACATTGGCTGCAGGTTGTGACAGACAGCTGTCTCCAAAGACCTCGCCGTTCCTTACTGCTCGCTGCTGACGAGATTGGACCGCGACAAACCCTGGCCGCCACGAGGCTGCCGCCCTCTGATTCACTTCACAATTTTATTACCCGTCGTAACGAAATTGTGCCCGGCCCGGCCCTGCCCGACTCGCTGTGCTGTTTCCTATCGTTTGCCTGCTCTGCTCTACTTCCTCCCTCCAAACAGCCGGTCGCGCCTCGCGTGTGCCTGATCGAATTTTTGCTTTCCCCTTTATTTTTCGCCAAGTTATGTCGCGGGGCGGAGTGGCGTTTCCAATTCGTTGACGTGTCGGCGAGGCGGGGGTAATTCGATTTGGCGTGCGATCGTGAGATCACCGTCAAACTTTACGCCGGAACAGATGTACCGGCTAGTGGAAATGATTGTAAAACGTTGTTACTGACAACATCTCAGAAATTAAGTATCTTACTATTGACATTCGTTGCAGTTGGAGCCTTGTTGTGACATCTACTCCGTGTTGCTTAACAAATTAAATCTCTTAATTAGCTAACACGCGTACTTTCAACATAGCTCGCTCTTTTACATATATTGGCAGTTACTGACAGATTAAATAGAAGCATCTACTACTTCGTTTCAAGAGCGCTTTCGTTAGAGTTAAAGCAAGACCACTCACTCATTTCAATTTTAATGTTTTTTCACTGCCGTAAGGTAAATTACTACACTTTTTTTTCTTTTTCAATGCACACCATGGGTTATTTCCTTTTTGTATGTTAGAAAAATCTTCTTACATGGATAATAGTAATAACGATCTGGAGCACTTTTAACAATCGAATATTTCCTCTGTATGATTTTTGACGTGAGTTATCCATATGGAACTTTGAATACTTCAATTTATTTCCTTCTTTTAATTTAGCGGTAGTGTAAGTGTAGAAAAAAGAGGATTTTTTATAAAATGTTCTGTGTACTATTACGTTCTTAGTTGAAGTGATTATAGTCCTGAATCCGTTGGTTGACTAAATTCTGTAGAAGGAAAGTGGTCAGTGACCTGGTGGCCAATTGTTTTCCTGCAGGACCTACAATGCATTATGAGATACGAATCACAGAGTCTTCGTGGGACAGCGCAAAGTCACGGGGTATTGTCAAGTTAAGGTACTGTCGAAATTCCTGCTAATTAGCGGATTTAAAACTGGTATTTCTCTATCTTCGATAAGAAGACTTTTTGATGGACAGCCGCACCTCTCTGCAATTAGCAGTGCAGGAATTAATTAACAACACACCTTTCAAGGATACCCTTTTACCAATTAATATATTTTTGGCTTCTGTGATGAATGTCAATCAATAGTATCTCTGAAACTTAGTTTCAATGTTATCCACTATCTGCAAAGTAATAAAAAAAATTATACTATTGGTGTAAAATTATTTCGTAATATATCCTCTCTGCTTGGTTTCCAATTCTTTGTTAGAAGGAATATTTCTATGAAACAAGTAGGAATCGCACCATCTTCCGTTGCAATACACTTCCTACAATATGCCGATCATACCGTGTTCATCTACCGTCGCAACACAGGCCCGCGGTCTATCCTATCCCTCTAATCAAATCGAAACAGATTTGTACATTTGTGCAAGAAATGGAGACTTATCATAAAATCACAAAGAGTACATGCCATAATACCGCGTAGTACTTGCAAGTGACGGTGGACCACCACTTGACCTAGACAAACTACTTGACGACTTTTCAAGTCAAAGGGAGAAACGACTGCGTTTAATAAAGCGACCTAGATGGCTACTTAACTCAGAATCAGCGATACATACTTGCAAGACAATAAATATAATCAATATGAACTTATGCTTATTTTCTATAGTTGTCCACCTATCAGTCCCATTACGAAGCACACTAAATACTGTTGGAACTTCATTCTCTACGCATCGCCTATAAAATGCAACTTTCAATTCCGAAGATCGACCTGTAGGCAATAAACACAATCAAACACCTGCTCCTCATCCTGGAACGTCGTAATACGTAGGAAGAAAACCCTCCTGCGTATTTCCTATTTTTTGGTTTAATATTTGCTGATCGTTAGAGTCTTTTAACATTAGGGGGCAAAGAACTCGAAGGATTGAAGCATTTTGAAGGAACCATCCCGTTGTTTGCCTTGGGTTATTTCAAGAAACCAAGCAAAACAGAAACTAGAAAGCTAACACGGAGAGCGCACCCTTATTTTCCCAAATGGCCGGCCTGAACGTTACCACTCACCCTTAAGGCTCGTTACTCAATTTCCTTCCCAATTTATATGTATCAAAAACAAGCTCGCTAAAATCATAACACCAGTACTACACCTTTCTTCACTTCATATACTCAACAACGGAAAATTTCTCATACTACGTCTCTCCTAAAGTCACATCCCATAGGAAATGTAGTCCTCATTTGATCCACAGCTCGTTTTAATCACACATGCAGGGCAAATTGATCAAAATAAATATTCCCGATGTCTTTTAAATGAAGTTACCAAGATTGTTTTCACAGAAATAATATTTTATCTTAAAAAATATTGTTTATAAAACCGTTTTAAGATTTAACTAATGTAAAAAAAAAAATAACTAAACAAAACTTTGAAAGAAAGTATAGGCTCGATAGAGGACTTCATCCGCTAACTGCCAGACTGGAACATGAGTAAAGGAAAACAGTTTCGTGATGCTAACAGCAGATGACGCAAACTAGGAAATACTTCAGCTCAATAGAATAATGTAACGTTCATCAAACTACGATGGTTAGGAGACCCTCGTCACAGAAAATGATTTACTTTACGTATAAGGATGGAGTAGCGGTTGATTTTCTAAACATAATCACTTATTTGGTTAACTTGTTAGGACGCTAGTAAAATGTCACTATATATTTTACCTCAGGTCTACAGTAAATAAATATGTATTTATATTCTATCATACTGCAATTTACTCTGTATTCTAAAAAGGCTATTGTAAATGTAATTTTCTATTGTGTCAAGCAGGAAAAACGTAATGTCTGCTTGAACAATAGAAAAGAATACGATTTGATTTTTGGTAAATGATAAAAAATAAATCCAACTGAAGCGCAGAAGAGTAAAACAGAAATATTCATGTAAAACACCTGTTGTAAAGCAGTATACTTTATACCACCATAAACCCGATCCTGGCCACTGGCTACACGCCCCTGTTTCTATCGTCCAAAGTGCCTTCAGCATTTTAAGAGCGCTGCCGGTAGTGCGATGAAGGGCCATTTAGCTCCGGCTCCCCGGCGACTACGGAAGTTAGGCCGGTTTGTACACCGCGTAATGGGCGCAGTGCGGTGGGCCGGCGATGACGCGAGTAGGTGGGGGAGGGACTCAAAGTTAGCGGGAGTGGGGGCAGGCAAGTGTCGCCGAGAGAGAGAGAGAGGAGCGGAGGGCCATTACGGACCCCGGGGACACAGGTAGCTCGGAGACCTGCATAATTCAGCGGCCTCAATCTCTCTCAGACTACTCCGCCACTGCCGAATTTATAATAACAAATTAGTCCGGCTGCGTCGGCTTCTAAGACGCATGGCGTCGGCCGAGTTTAAAATGACTCGCGGGGAAGGTGAGTTAAATGATGGTTCGGCGTCGGCGAGGTGGAATAGCTGGCGGATGGTCTCTCCCGGAACGGAACGAGAAAAAGTCTCTTTAGCGGAATTAATTGGATCATTAGGAGAGTAAGAGGAAGGAGATATTTTCTTTCTTTTTTTCTTCCGGAGAGAGCGGGGCCGGGTAGGGGGTGGCTGGGGAGGCCTCGGGATCCATTTTAGGCCCCCCTGTTACAAGGTGGCAGACTGCTTGTGTTCCTCAGGGGAGAACGAGAGGTGGCAATGAATTGTGGGCTGGCGGATCGCACACGTTCTGACTTGTCATCCTCATTGAATTACGAACGTCTCGGAAGGCTTTCTCTACTGAATCTCTCACTACTTTATGGCCGCGTTTCGTTTCTGATGGAAACTACGTGTTGATATGACTACAATTGGTAGTTTGCTTCTATTTGACAGTTTACGACCGTTTCATCGCAGTTTATTATCTATAAAGCATGTCTGTAATGTTTAAATATATCAGTAAGTTTTGAATTACTCCTTTAATTCGGTTTTTATTACCAATCGCACGATATATCTGGTCGATAAATACTGAAACGAGTAGTCTATTGATAATAAATATCGTCGGTGCAAACGGACGTCTAAACGCCAAAAGACCTGTTCAAGTTAGATAGTTTGTTTCCATCTGGATTTTTATCGAGTGGGAGGAGTTAAAATGTATAAAATATTTAGATCAAATTTTGTATTTTCATCGCCATCGGACAGGATATATTGCGTTACCTTATGGATACATTAAATATCTAGTGAAGTTTAGGTTAGTGAATTTGAACACCACATTTATGTTGTGAATGGATGTTTCTGATGTTTATTTTAAGAGCAATTCGAAGTTGGCTTTATGTTAGTACGGTGTTGCTAAATGAAATTTATATTAGATAACCGGTGGTATAAACGGAACGTAAGAATCACCTGAACAACTCATTTCTTTAAATACTGCGTGATATAAAATGTCTTATAACAGCAGTAAAGGACACTGGAAATCTTTCACTACTTTCTGATTGCACTGCTGAAAACAAGTTTTGGAAAATTAAGAGTAGATATGATGGAAGGGGTTGCACGTCACTAGTATTAAACATTGTGACTGAAACAATTCCGATATTATTGTGTGTATTGCTTTATTGAATATTCGAAATCAATATATTTTTATAGCAGAACTCGAGAGAAATCAATCGATATCCGTGAACTCCTGCACTGAGATGTTTTGCTTCCAGCCCTCTGGCCTCTTCTGTTGGATGCATTCTGCATTTGTATATACTACATTTCGTAATCAAATACTGTAAAGTTATACCGAGAAGAATTAGGTATTTTAATGTATTGCAATATCAATTCAAACACTTCTAGACTTTGGTAACATTGCATTCCACAAACTGGTTAACTATTACTCACTAGTAACTTATAAATTAAAAGTAAAAAAAAAAAATACAGAAAATGATTTAGTTGTTTTTAACGACTATAGGAATACTGTAATCTTGGTTCACACTCAAAACTACTTCTTCCCATATTTCAAAGGTAATTTAGAAATAGCTAGACATCTGGTATTACTTGTCTATTACGATTTAATTATTTCATTTATAGCATTACAAAAGACATGATGTCATGTGTTTTATGATAACTATTCTAGTGGAATAGTATTCTGATTTTACTGTGTTTTAGTATATCATGAGGTAGTACATAATTAAATTAATATTTAAACTGCATTTCTAATATTATCGAATAACAAATAACTGAATAATTCTAATGTTTAAAAAGGCAAAAGATTAGTTAACTCACATGTGGAATATGTAAAAACTATCGATTCGCTATAGTCTCATTTCTACTCTCATCTTAACATTTATGTGAGTCTAAAAATAAATCGAAAGATACGATATATTAATTAATTTTAGGGTAAGAAAATAAGTTTAGCAAAATACTTTTCAATGGACGATTTCCACTTCGAATCGTTTCATTCCAATATAATAATGGACAAGATGCCAAAGAAAAGTCCAACTAATTTTCGTAGAGGTCATACACTAACGTGGGATTGCTGATAGCCCTTTGTGACGAATAATTAACAACTGCTTAACTGGCCACTGCAACAGAAACTACCTAAAGCCTTAAGTGCAGGTCGGAGTTTGACGTCCCCGTACATTAACCTTTAACTGGATTTATGGTAACGCCTTCCCAAAAATGAGACAGTTGGAGTAATTGACTTATTGTTGCATGTTATCTTCCCTCTGACTTCAGGACGGCTCGATAAACCGAGTATGTAGGGCGGTTGGCATGAGTGCCAATCGTTTAGAGGAGAGCATTTGCTTATCATGTGATTTGGAGAATTAGAGAGTTAGTTGACGGCAGCTATATGTTGCGCCATTACAATAACAATGAAAACAACGGTGCAGTAATTGGGTATACGTTTTCAGACATTTAAAATGTTTTTATTGTAGAAATTAGAACTCTCACATTAATAAGATATTTATTTAACGCATCTTAAGTACAATCCTCTGTTAAATTAATCTGTTGTTTTTTTTTTTTTTTTTTTGGTAGTACATAACATGAAAAATGAAAATATGGAAATTAAATCGAATTAATGTGTTCCTTTTAGTTTTATTTGCTAAATGAATGCCGTTTTCAGAAAACAGTAATTTAATTATTCAGAAAAAATAATAATCTTTCTAGCTACTCTTATTATTCTCATCATTTTTAATATATTTTTTTACTATTTTATAATTCTTTTGAGACAGTAGCTCTTGTTATTTGGTTGAGTAGCAATTTAAATTACAAAAACTTAAAGTGTAAAAAGTGTGTTTTTCTTATATTTAGTATTTTTCTAACACCAAGTCGATAATTCATGCCACACTAAACATCTTATTTTCGATTTTTTGGCGTTCCAAAGCCCTAAGGAGCCTGTATTTTTAAAATTGTCCTTTAGCATTTCACCAATAATACTGACCACACCTTTGATGAAGTCGCCGGTAGAACCAATTGAAGTCGCAATTCTCTGGCTATCAGAAAGAAATGCTCTGAATCTACGATGGTAAAACCGGTTGATCCGTTAACGATCAACAACGAACGCGAATAAAATACCGAGCTCGACTCTCCGCTCATATGCCATTATACAGTACAATTTGTGGGCAAATAGAACCGTAAACTACACATTTTCAGATACAGTTTAGTATTGATTGTTACTTATTAATGATAAGGAATTATAAGGAATTCTAGCAGTCGTAAGGATTAAAATCTGGGATTCGTATGTATATTTAATTTATATTCCTTCGTCTTCCTTATTATTAGCAAAGACTAAATATTAAGTGAACAATTTCGAAATTGATACCACTGGTCGGAGTCCATAAATATAAATTTTATTAATTGTAAGTATAAGAATCTGTGAAATATTCAGGTGGGTGCGCCAATATTATGAATTGCTGAGCAGGATACAAGGTTTCTGGAATATTGTGATATAACAACATCGTAACTTCATGCTTTCCACATTACAACAGCGGATATCAAACGAAGTATGACTCTTATTCCTAGTTCATATAAAAATCTTTTACGCAGAGCGTTCTCGTTTCAATTTTTTATGTATTATGCTTACTACTATAATATCACATAAGATTACAGTAACGCTGGAATTTTTAGTGAGCAGAAGTTCATAACTGCGCTTTTGGAAGAGACGGAACGGTGCTTCAAATCAGATTTTAGTTACTTGTGAATCGATGTCAGATATTTGAATTGCATCCGTTGTCATTCACAAACCCAAGAACAGAATTACGAACATATCAGACTAAAAATTATTTCTGCTCTAAAATAAAAATAAGATTTTCGGGATGTAATTACCCAATCTAATTTAAAAAAAAAGCCCATAAATACTTATTTCCATTCTTAATTGAATGTTTCGTTACGTCTTTTGGAGTTTCTTTCGTATAAATACGAGTTGTCATTCTTATCCATTAAAAAAGGAACTTCTAAAGACTTTGTCATTTTACTTTAATACTGTTGTATCGCTCCTATAACGACGTCAGACAAGTTTCAACTAGATATTCACATGCCTCACATGCTTCTTTGTAACAGAGAGAAAAAAAATTCTTTGGTCAAAACATATTAAAAATAAAAGAATTTATATGGTACCGGACTTATAAATATTAAGTACACAACAAAAATAATTTACCGATCCATAGATTACGATTAAACCCGGAACTAGCTTTACAATTAAACTTGAGATGTTTTGTGACAAAGAAAGACCATAAATAGAATTATTGCACAGTTACATGTTTCACGTCCGAATATTTTCTCAGTTAATTTCTGCTTTTAATTGTGCTAGTGAATTGTATTTTCAGAGGATCATCTTATAATTTGTCAGAAACATCTATTTGATTTTTTTTTTCTTTTTGTTTATTGTTTTGTTTTTTTGTTAGCCCTTTAAGACTTTTGGTGCCGAAGTAACGAGAGCCAGCAGTGTATTGTAGGCAAGGAACGGTAAGGAATTAATCCTTGATTTCATTTTCATTAATTTACTTTTTCAAAATAAATTGTCTGTGCTTTCACCTGGAACGATTTAGGAAAACCAAGGGAACCGATCCTATATGAAAACATCTGGCGAGAACTTCTGGTATCAGATTGAAACATCACACCACATTGCTTATGGCTCCACAATTTCAGTGTACCTCAGCGTTTTCGAATTGAACCAAATTAGTGGGTCAACTGATTAACGGATTCTAGTCACTGAAACCATCTATCTTGCTTCTACGTAATTGTCTTTTATTACCAGTAAAATTTTTGAGCATTCATTTATAAAGCAGTAAGCCAGTAAATCATTAGACCCTAATTATTTTCTGTATGCAACTAGTATCTTAAATAAATACATCAAAATATTTGTGGAATTAAGTTTTATATACTAATGGACTACTATCATTTAAATTTCTTCAAAAGATTACGACAAGTTGAGTTTATGCGATAGAATAACGTCACCTGCTTACAATGATGAAAAAATAATTTTTACTTTTTTTATTTTCTCAGCAAGAATTATTAAACTGAGAATAATGGAGTATATACGACCAATATATGAGTTAGGAGTTAAGTAAATGTGACGGTAGGCTATTAGAGACAAAAAACATTAATTGTTACTCTTAAATTTGAGTGCAAAGTCAAATCAAATTGTTAACAGTTAAAAATAGTTTTCCACGGTTTTAACCTTGAGCAGCATATGTTATGAAACTGAGCCCGTGCAAATTCTACCACTCTCACACACTCTTGAACTGGACTCCATATTTCGCCCTGTTTGGCTGTTACGTGAACAAGTGTGTGGACAGGCAGTTTGCAGTTGGCACCTGTTTACGCTCTCGAGACGGCTTGTGGATGCGCACCTCGACAACTCCACCTGGAGCAGGCTGGAGTTGTCGAGTTGGCGCGCCGGCCGCTATTCAAGAGCATTGTCCCGCTAATGACTTCCTCACTCGCCGAGTGGGTGCCAGGCTCAGTCCTAGCGCCCTCACACACTCACCACCAGTGCTCTCATCAGGGGGTTAAGAAATAAATATCGTCAGCTACGTCCGATAACGTATGGAACATACGAGAAATTGAGATTGTATTAAAATCTGTGTGTTTGAAAACCTTTAATAAAATAGTAACGTTGTATCATTTAAATATTTTTATTGCAACACTTGCAGTAATACTACCAAACAACATTAAACCTGTAAGAGCTATCACCATCACACCACTAATGATGTCTCATATTGAAATTATCTACATCATAGCTTTTTATCTTTTTTTAAACAGTTTCTTATATTACCATATTGATTTCGTTATAGCGTAATTCCCCTGGATTTCATTTTTTTTTTTTTTTTTTGTAACGTGGTTTCTTTAAACCATATGAAATTACAAATTATTAATAAATAAATTACGCCAAAGCAATTGACTTTTTTGTGTTTATTTGTCTCCCGTACGCGTTTCACTTCTTTTGCAGAAGCATCTTCAGCGGGTTTTTTATTTTGTGGTCTATTGTATTTCTTTTAGCTCCATTCTCAGCGTCAGTGCTTTTGCATTTTCGGTGGGAAGTGTCTTCATGTTTGAGATTCACAACACTACACTTTATTGCACTGCACTATGTGTTTGTTATTACTTGCAAAAATAAACATATTATCAGCAATTGAGGAAAAAATGATCCACAACATCCAGAAATTACAAATAGTTGATGGAAAGAGGGTATAATTGCATGCTGTCTTACATCTATTATTCGTATAGGCAGTAATATTTAACAATAGTGTAAGTGGCAATTATGTTTATTTTTCAAAACAGTTGGTCACACTGAGTAAGTATACCTGTACGTCGTGTCCAATTGTAAACCACGACGCTTCGATGGTCATAAATCTCTGCCGCCATTGTCAAGTCACGTGTTTTATCGATGGACTCACTCGGCTAGTTATCCGAGAGTATTTTATTCATATTCAGCGTCGAGCAAATCTCCAGTACTGTAACTGTATGTTGCTAAATGATACTGTGTTTGGTTTGATAGAACCCGTGGTGATGCTTGGCAGATTATGTTAATTAATAACTATTAGTTGTTCAAATCGTCACATAACTTTTAGCTGGTCACGAGTGCTCATACGTTTTCTCATCAATCCTACGCTATTTGAATATCTTTTCAAACATTTGATTTTATTTCAAATAATTTATGATGTGTTTCTGTTCTCGACAAGTGTATACTGCGTTAAGCTTTGTGTAATGCCTGACTGTTTTTACTAAAATACCAAAAAAACTGAAAAGATTGTTAGTTAGTTGCGATATCTTGTTTATGAATACTTTTTCCACAGCTAACAGTTTCTTGCTAAAATTTTTATCACGTCTAAAAATCACGCATCTAATGTAGGTACCGCCCAAAGTACTTCATCATCAAGGAAGAACATGTGTTTGTTCTCTACCAAATTAAATTTCTTGTAATCTATTGATAGATATTTGAAAATTGAAATAACGTCTATTGAAGGCCGTTGGTGTCGATGAGATTTATTCCCCATCCCATTTTCCCACAGTAATGTCTGACTGGTTTGAACTCAAATAATACACACCACCAGTATGATCTTAAAGTCAGAGCAATGGATTTCTCGGTTTAATGTAAAAAATTCATTGGGTGTAATATTTACTGAACCTTGATTACTTCAAATATGGCGATTCTTAAAGAGTTTCAGAGTGAAGATATATTTAAGTATCTGCGAAAACATGTTATTTATTGTTTAATTGTAATATTGTAATTGCGCTCAGGAATTTAATTGCTATTTAAAATATAAATGACAGATTTCGTTCACTGTAAGTATCACATAAGATTCTGTGGACAATCGCTTGTTGGATATTCTATTTATTTACTGCGATAATATTTACAACAGTATCATCCTCGCTGATGAACTTTTTAATGATCGAAAAATATTTTAATTTAATTTAATTGCAATGGAGCGCACGTCCCTACAAACCAATTTTTCCCCTTTCCTTTATCGACCTACATTTGCCCTCAACAAATTCCAAGTTTAATTTCTTCCATCATTTTTGGTAAATAATAAATCAATTCTCTTGGCAATTTATTCCAATCCCTGACAGCCGTTCCTATGAAAGAAAATATCTCTACTACATTAGCCAGGACACTATATTGCAGAAACTTCCATTTGGGCTTGAAATATTTTTTTCACGTAATGCTAATATTAAAAATTTAGACCTCAGAGGTATAGCACAGACAAAGTATATTTAGAGGAAATCTTGAAAATAAAGTCTTGGCCTTATCCTCAGTACGGAGGGTGAAGTTTTCTATCTCATAAGATGATCCTATAATGACGTCCCAACGTGATTCATGTGAAGACTAAAGTAATTATGTCAGTACCCATTCCTCTATTTATTTGTGTTTGGCAAAAGTGAATCTCTGAGGGAAAAGGCAAGAAAATCGACCCTTTAAAATTAGTGGAAGCGTTAGAGTATTCTTCTGATTCGTGTAGGTTGCTATATGGTGTTTTTTAAAATAATATATACACTCTTTTCATCTCTGCTTGTTCCTCTCGTGAAATATTGTATCATTTACTGTTCATAAGTAAACAATAATTTTTTCTGATGTACTTCCATTATTCGGTATTTGCTGTAGCAGAGAATCAATACTATACATTACCTATGTCTGCACGAACAGTTACATTTATGATTACTCAGAGGCAACAATCACCACTTTTATTTCTATTTTATTTCTCACTGAAATAGGCTGTGATCAAGCCTGTAATTCATGAAAGAAAACTTACCCATGTTTTGGTATAACTAACAGAATTTATAACTCTAATAACTTTATATAATTATCAAATAACTTTATATTTTGTGTTCCACACGCAATCTATCAATGCGTTGCAGTCAATTAACGTTAGAGAGTCAAATGGCTGGGCTGCCATGTGGCCTTTTCTTCAGCGTCAGCCTCCCGAAGTTGCACTGCTACTCCGCGAGTAAATATTATCTCAGTTGGGTCGCGGCTCGTTCTCCACTTGCTCGTTCCAGCTTTCCGGCAATTAAGCCCATCCTTGCGCGAGCGGCCGCTAGGAGCGCGGCGTTCGCTGCGGTGGCGCCACTCGTGGCCTGGCCGCAGATTTGCTGAACCTAATGAGCGCTTGTTTATTTGCTCCAGAGAAAGAATTCGGGAGCTATGGGGATAATTAACACGAGGGGCAGGCTCACAACGAATTAACAGGATGGGGGTTCAATATTGTGGTATTAACTGCAGCAGTGATTAATGAGGCAAGGGATTATGTTTTTGTTTTCTTGCTAGATAGTGGCCAAGTCAGAGTCTTACAGTCATTGTATTTTGCAATAAAAGAGGAAATTTGATAAATGCTATTTTTATAGGAAAATTTTAATCTTGAGTTGGTATTGAATAATTTATTTAAATGTTACATGCATTTTCTAAAACCTGACTGAAATAGTGTACAAATTAAATCAGTACTACTGCTGGGCTCTATCGTTTATTCCTAGCTGCTATAAAATTTACAAAATCTGTAAATCGTATTTAGTTTAAGTGAACCATCTGTTTTCTATATGTCCTGAACAAATATTAAATTCAGACTTCAGTACAAAATTAAAAACAATCCTTTTTTAATTTTTAAAAGCGTACCGTGAAGTGAAAGTAGTGCAGAACAAGAAACAAGAACTTACTGACTCTAAATTTAAAATATTGTAATAACTTATGCATCTTGAAACATACAGTAGAAATTAACTCATCAAATAATTTTAAAAATTCTATTATACATGATTGGTGGTTATAATATCCTGTTAAGATTTTTATTTTTTTATGCATAAAAAGTTGGCTAACTTTTTAGTGTGCGATGAAAGTAAGAAATCCTATTATTTTTTGTTACTGGAAGTTATTATTTCAGTGTTATAAAGTGGGTTTACAGCAATCGCCTGAAACTGGAGGTCCGGAGTCTCTCTCTTCGTGAGATGCTGAGTCAAGAATTATGAATAAAACTTTTGCTTCCTTCGCGTCTCCGAAGAGCGTTCAAATAAATACAACTCCCCCACAATCTGACTACTCGTTGACAGGATACCTTCATTATTATTTCACGTACTTAACACTTTTTTGTATTGAAGTTTAAGCAATGAATATACCCATTGCACTGTGATTCAGTAACCTGTAATTTCGATTGTCAGACTGGATCGACATTGAAGGCGTACTGTTGGCCTTTCTCCTTATTACGGTTTAGACTTTTTCCGAGAACGATACTTGATTTTCAGAAATATACGGATTTTTAATAGCTTCCATCACATGCTAACCCTCTGACAATTTCTTGCTGTTCAAAGGGGAGGGAGAATCAAAAGAGAATGACTTAAGGGAAAGGGACCATGGGTTGTTGCCTAGATTATTCAGTTTGAACTCCTAATTTTGGGCCCCCTCTTTTTTTCTATTTTGATTTTCCCGAATCTGCCATTTCTATTCAAATAACAGTAACAACCACGATTAGAGACCGAGGAACTAGTGAGCTGGCTTCAATTTGGGGGTGCTGCCTATACGAGTTCGGCCATGAATAGATGGTTTTACCTAAGTGTTAATGCCTGTTCTCAGTAGTCCTTTTACTTGTGACTGTCAATAACAATAGAAAACTCTAATACACTTTAGGAAAATAAAGAGGAACACAGTTTTGATTAAATGAGTATAATACCGTATACATTTTATACAAAAATAATTTTTTCATAAATAAAAAACTTTACTTAGTAACACTAAATAACACAATGAAATAGATTTTTACGTATGTTTGTGAACTCTGCTGGCTTCCAACATCATTTATCATTTCAGCAGGTTGTGACATAGGAACTGTCGCAAAAATGTCGAACAGAACAGATTCTTTTAAGGAGTAGTGATAAACAACCTGCAAACTACAACCACTTTTTCTGACAGTCAGAGATTTATCTTCATTTGAGAGTTGGGTGGTAAGTGCGCTCCGTCTATGAGTTTGATTGCTGTCTTTCCTAGATGAACGACAATGCTCACGTCTGACACATGAGAGGACGTGGGTTCAAATACAAGTCCGGTCATAGAGATTTCGGTTTTCCATGGTTTACCAAAATCACTTCAAACGAATGGTTTCTTCAAAAGACCATTGCCTAAATTCTTTCTGTACCTTGACCTTTTCTCTCTCCCACCTCTAATATCGAAAAACGTATAACCCCAATAACATTAATCATCTCTTCTTTTGCCCTTGAACACTACCTAACCACGCAAAAGATATATCGATATTAGTGCTTTGATAGGATATTGCAAACTAATGTATTCATGAATTAACCTCACTACTTTGTTCGACCATTACACAATTTTTAAGCGTTTCCTTGAGTTTTGTGTAGATACTCGATATTACTGGGTTCATATTCTGTTTTTAGTGAGTAACTTGTTTCATGGCCATTATATGACAAGAGAAACTTACGTATGTAATGATTCACTTAGGATACGAATTGCGATATGCAGGATTTATTACGATACTATCTGCTAAATTAACTGCGATAAGATATTTTATTTTAAATTCTTTGGATGAAGAATCTAACAATAATAGGCTCTTCGAGACATTGGTAATATTAGAAACCTGTCTGCTTTACGTATTATTGAATCTCCGGAAGAGTGTGTTTAGCGTTAATCATTCATCAACATCTACTAACAAAGAAATTGGGTGCTCCTTTAAATTAGAACCACGATCTTAGTACGAGGGACAGTCGAAAATTAATAAGACCTTTTTTAATATTTTCTCTGACTTACTATACAGGAAAACAGATGCAAGCCACCGTAGTGGTGTATGTAAATTTCCCAACGCATTTGATGTCTTCTAATTCATTTTTGATAAATCTTTTATGCACATGAATGCAGCGAATGCACATTTAAGTCGTGCACTCCTTCGTCGTTGCAAAATTTCTTTACCCTATCAAATGATAATCACATTGCGATAAAACAGGGATGTGTGGAGATGCGCGAAACCCGTCTAGATTACTTTTATTTAATGTCGTGTCGTAACAGTAACAGGACTGGGCCTATATTTATCATGCAGAAGCAGGATCCTGTGGATAGTAATCTTGCATCTGTTGAACCAACAGCCCTCTTTAACACTGCCCACGAGTTCACAGAAGAATCCAGCGATGGCACAACACCTCTAGTATCCGAAAAAACGACTATAAGGACCTTGGAAGTAGCAAGCTTGATGTGAGGGCCGAAAAGATCGGGCCTTGTATTCTGGAGGAAACTGGTTCATCCTGATTTTGGTTCTCCACGATTTTCCACGAATTTTCACAGTTTTACATCACCATAGCTGTTTTCCTTTTACATGCCATTCCATAATGGACATTTTTAGTTAGGGGTATACAGATATTGGCGTACGCCTGATTCATTACATGTAACATAACACATTGAAATTTGGTTTCCTTCTGTGCAAAGTGCTTAAAATATTTCTTAGGAATTTTAGCCCTTATCCACCTTATTTGATTCAGCATTTTTGGCAACCACGTTACAGTGATTCTGAAAAAATGTAACTCCTTTTAAATTTTCGTCTGCACATTTTTATAGATTATTGAAATTGCTTCACAAAAAACGAACAGTTATTCATGTTCCTTGTCGAATAAGGTCTTGAATTAACATATATACACCCCGTTCTGGTATGATATATCCGAATATGATTAAGAATTTCCTTCCGATCATCCCTCTAAACTCTATGCCATTTGTCCTTCCCAGTATTTGATAGAATATCCATGATAAACTACGAAAACAACCTGCACAGATTTCCTGCTAATTTGAAGTCTTCATGTATTACACCTTCTTTCACTTATCGTGAACAGAGGAACATAGAACCAGACATGCACCATTTAGCTTGGCTATGTTCTAGTATCAATTATAATCTTTTTCCAGATTATTGAGGGTTAAAGAATTTTTGCAATGTCTCGATTATGTTTCATCACAAATAATCGTTACATTTCCAACGTTGCAGATAAAAAAATTTTTCTTGGATTGTTGGATATAAACGGGGTCCGTCATGCATAATGATTGTCAAACATAACAAGTCATTTAGTTCTGTAAATTTTCTCCAAATTATTCAATAGTCATAGAAATAGTAATTATTGCGTTATTAACGAACAACATAACCAAGCACCAAAAACTAAGAATAGTTAATAAATGTTATTATTGTGACCTCATTTGTCTTCGTAGTGTGATACAACAGAAGATACAGACCAATGTAAGTGGCTCCACAGGGTAAATTAATCACATACTGAATCCAATGAAAGACGCTATATGGCCTGAACACGACATGCTCATTTACTAAGATAAGCAAATATGAAACGGAGTTAAGATTATCTTCGAAGGCATTTGACAGCCAATATTTCTGAAGTACTAAATTTAAAACTGTGAAGATAGAATATTTGAAAATAATAAAAGGAAAGCTAAATTTTAAAATGAATGTTTTATGCCTTCATTAATGACCCCTCAACCATTTATGTTAAACTGCTGTAGGTTGTAATATGAAGCATCTCGCCATACTACATTTATATGTA
This sequence comes from Vandiemenella viatica, assembly GCA_031002005.1. Lineage (NCBI taxonomy): Eukaryota > Metazoa > Arthropoda > Insecta > Orthoptera > Morabidae > Vandiemenella > Vandiemenella viatica. The sequence continues at coordinate 195,175,790 of CM061920.1, forward strand.
TTACTATGATTATTTGTTTTTATGATCAAATTAGTTTGGTACTTTAGATCTTGGGCGAACCAAATTGTTGAATAAATATGCAAGGTCTCTTAGGTATAAGGATACAATGTATCAGCCATCGAATATAATTAAATAGGGTGCATATAACTCGAGTAAGAAAATATAAAAATCCAGTATGCAGCATGGACACAGCGGACAAAAGAGGGATGGCGGGAGGCCGACTTCCGGCGTTCCCAGGTCCCGTTAAGGTCACCGTACCACACGGGGCGATAGCTTCGTGGTGGAAAATAACCACCTGCCGAACGTTTCCGAGCCACGCAACAGAAGCGCGAACCGTGGTCAAAAATGAAATAAATGTTAGGAGACACGTGATTTCAGCGACCATACCTCCTACCAATGACAGCAGAATCACGAGGCATGTGATTTAAAAATGTGGGTTTTCTCTGTCCATGTGTATCGTCTTCGACAACGGAGGTGGGGCAAGAATTTACCTGCTGGTAGGAGAACCAGCAAGAAGAGACTTGATCGCAGAACGTGCCACGGACATGAGCTGGCTCGCCTGCGCTTGAGGCACTGATGGGTTACCACTCTGACCGGGTGCGGCACACCCGTCGCTGATCAACATCTACCGTAAAGTGCTACCCAAACAGGCCTGCACTAGTTTCATGAAACTATTCAATAAACCCGTAAGACAAGAGGTTTCTGCTCTTTGCATTTTGTTTAAACTGAGCTAGACGGACATTTGTCACAGACTATTCTTGTTCCTGAAGGCAACTTGCGCTTCTAACTATGTTTAAAAATTTCGGATGGTAATTATTCCCATTCCGATGGCACCTGATATATACCAAGTGAGTTTTTTATCTTGAGACAACTAAATATCTCGAAAACTACAAATCCGATCAAAAAAAGTGGGTAATAAAAATTGTTCGTCTCGACGGGGGACATCCGATGATACCAAATTTGACTCCCCACCCCCACCCCCTAGGGGTGGGGGAAGGGGGAGAAAAAAAACTTAAATAGGAACCCCCATTTTTTATTGCAGATTCTGATTCCCCGGAAAAAACTACCCCTATTTGACCCCCAATTCGAGTCATTTTGGTCGATAGATGGCGCTGCATTTCTCAGAGTTTTCTCATTACTTGATGTACTTCCATTGCGTTCACATCGTCGCTCATTTCTCAGAGTTTTCTCATTACTTGATGTACTTTCATAGCGTTCATAACATCTCTGATTTATTTACTTCGTTCTGTTGCACGTGTCAATGAGAATGCAGGCTATAACGTTGCAAGAAAAAATTGAAATGGTCTACATTTATGGAGAATGTCGCAAGAATATCGATAATGCTGTTGATCTTTATGCTCATCGTTTTCCAGACCAGCCTCGATCGCGCGCTTCTTTTTACCGTATTATCCAACAGTTCACTCAGGAGGGAAGTGTGCACACAAACAAACGAAAGCGGCGAAGGACGATAGCTGGAGAAAATAACGAAGTTGCAGTTTTAGCTGCAGTGGCTTATAACCCTCACATTAGTACTCGACAAATAAGTCGTGAATCAGGAATTTCTCAGACTACTGTTTGTCAGATTTTGCATCGTAGAAAATACCATCCGTTCCATGTTTCGTTGCATCAAGAACTTCACGGCAATGATTTCGATAATCGATTGACATTTTGCCGATGGTCGCTACAGAAAATACAAGAAGAACCCCATTTCTTTGCTCGAGTACTGTTTTCGGATGAATCCACTTTTACTAACCACGGCACCATTAATCGACACAACATGCATTATTGGAGTGTGGAAAACCCGCATTGGTTACGCCAAGTTGAACATCAGCGTCCGTGGAATGTAAATGTTTGGTGTGGGATAATTGGGGACAAACTTATTGGTCCACATTTTATCCATGGACATTTCAATGGGGAGAAATATCAACAACTCTTAGAGGACGTACTGCCAACATTGCTTGAAGACGTACCCTTAGACGTGCGACAAACAATGTGGTTTCAACATGACGGTTGTCCAGCACATTTTGCTGTAAGATCGCGGGAAGTGTTAGATCGTCTGTACAATCGTCGATGGATCGGAAGAGGAGGTCCAGTGCCGTGGCCTGCAAGATCACCAGATCTCACTTCGCCTGATTTTTTTTTATGGGGATACTTGAAGAATGAAGTTTACAGTGAAGTGCCAACAACGCCTGAAAACATGATTGAACGAATTACCAACGCTTGTCAAAAAATCACGCCGGATATGCTTCTTAGTTGCGTCGAATCATTCCAAGAGCGGGTAAATAAATGCATCGATGTCGGTGGTGATATTTTCGAGCACTTGCTTTAGAATTGTTGTTAGAAACAAACACGTGAGAGGCGAGGGGACTCACCAAAAACAAGCACCCCGATGGTGAGAGGCGAGGGGACTCACCAAAAACAAGCACCCCGATGGTGAGAGGCGAGGGGACTCACCAAAAACAAGCACCCCGATGGTGAGAGGCGAGGGGACTCACCAAAAACAAGCACCCCGATGGTGAGAGGCGAGGGGACTCACCAAAAACAAGCACCCCGATGGTGAGAGGCGAGGGGACTCACCAAAAACAAGCACCCCGATGGTGAGAGGCGAGGGGACTCACCAAAAACAAGCACCCCGATGGTGAGAGGCGAGGGGACTCACCAAAAACAAGCACCCCGATGGTGAGAGGCGAGGGGACTCACCAAAAACAAGCACCCCGATGGTGAGAGGCGAGGGGACTCACCTAAATCTAGCACCCCAAAGGGAACAGAAAATTACTACGTCCACGTCGTTGTTCCTGGGTAACGCAAAAAGTAATGTTTGACTTTCGCTATCTGCTAAAGAATTTGCATCAGTGCATTTTGAAATAATGTCCATTCCCATCCCTCAAGTTTGGAGGTGGGTGGTGTTATTGAATAGTTTTTTGAAAAATATCAATCACATTAACTTGTATTTTGCTGATCTGATGTGTATTTCACGAGATATCCTCATTTTTAAATGAATTTTTGCTTATTTTGATTTTTGTCGATTGCAGCGCCATCTATCGACCAAAATGACTCGAATTGGGGGTGAAATAGGGGTAGTTTTTTCCGGGGAATCAGAATCTGCAATAAAAAATGGGGGTTCCTATTTAAGTTTTTTTTCTCCCCCTTCCCCCACCCCTAGGGGGTGGGGGTGGGGAGTCAAATTTGGTATCATCGGATGTCCCCCGTCGAGACGAACAATTTTTATTACCCACTTTTTTTGATCGGATTTGTAGTTTTCGAGATATTTAGTTGTCTCAAGATAAAAAACTCACTTGGTATAATTTTTATTGTTTATGAACATGTTTTATAAGGCGTGTTTGACTAATCTATTTTTAATTTCAATGTTGTCTATTGAGTAAAGTTAAAGGCAACGATTATATGTTTTGTTAACGGCTTATTGTAAACCTGAGCCTTGCTTGACATTGATTTCAACGTGTTTATAGTAAAGATAAATGTGCCCAGAGCTATATACTCCATTAGACACAATAAATTCTGATGTTTTGTTTACCTATAATCCCGCAGAACATGAGATTCTTGGTCGCCCCATTCCTAATTTTCATTTTATGTAGTCAACGGGAAACACCCCAACTGGAAAACCCGTTACGAAGTGGAACAAGGATTCTTCATGATTTTTGTGTTTAAAGCTGTAAGCTGTAAGATGAGATGGATTTCATAGTTTATGAAGTGTTATATCTCGTTCTCTAGTTAGAAATTCAAAGGTCATTATATCGGTCAAGAAGTGAAAGGCCTCGACTCGTACGTAGATTTACCTGTTCCCCTAGGTGCGGCAGCCAACAGAGCTGCACGTGGCTGTTTAAGAAATGTCCACGGCATTAATCCCCGGCAAACACAATAAACCAGTGGCTCAGCCGAGCCGAGTGCAGGGGCAATAATTACGCAGGCGGGCTGCGTATTTACGCGAGCACATTTACCTTGGCATTGTTCAGGCGTGCTTAGCTCAAGTTGTGCACGCTACCGTTCTGTGTGTACACACCGCGCGATGTAATCCATAATGATGTTGAATTGTTATCTTAAACAGAAATCTAATTTAAATTAGAGTGCCCCGCCACCAGCTCACCGCCATAAGCACAGTGTCTGTGTGTATGAGGCTGGCTTAAGGATCGTGTCTGGGTGTGCTCAGCAGGTGTATCTTGCCGAGTTAAACTACGGACAAATAAATCCCAACACATATTTCAACAGCTTATTAGATTAACAGCATCAGGAGTGTTACTGCTACTTCTCCACAGTGTATCTCAGTACCTTGGTTAATACAAAGCGCTGCAAAATCGAAAGGAAAAAAGTAGCGGTTTCTATCAGTTGTGGGGATAAAAAAAACTTTATAGAAGTTACTCATCTTGAAAATTGTATGGAAGTTCCTTAGGCAAAAGCTGTGTTTTGAGACATTAAAGAGTGTGGGGCTCTTGGAAAAACCCAGGCAATGTAGTTTGATACCACTGCAGTAAATTCTGGTCGCCTCAGCAGATCTTCTGTTTTGCTACAGCAAATATTGGAGCAAAATTTACGTTTATAAATAACAATAATTTCTTCTCTTTGTAATGTTTTCCTTTTTTGAAATGCAACTTTGGTAGTAAAAATGCGATTGAACTTATTCTGTTCTCAGTTTTACACTTTCTTTGCGATTTTTTATACTAATTTCTTAATTTTTAATTTTTATTTTGTTCATTTGCATTCGAAAACCCTTTTAAAAAAACACATTTTTTTAGTATAAAATTAAGAATAAAACAAGAAGAATGTTGCAATTTTTTATGTATTTTCATAAGAAAGCAATTTGATGATATGGATTACGGCCTGATTTAAAAAGTGCTAAATGTCTTACAGAAATACATATATATCAATCATATATTCAGGGGTTCCAGGTCATTTTGAGCGACAAAGTAGAAAAAACACAACTTTTCGGAAAAGTGTGAAATTTGGCTGATTTTCGAAGAACTGTAGCTCGCATAGTTTTGAATTTAGAAAAAACTTTGTTCTACAAAAGTTGTAGGAAATTTTGTCCTCCTTCAAATTGGAAATAAAGTAGTTCATTCTAGGACTCATCATGATGAGGTTATAGACGAAAAAAAGATAAAAGTATCAAAATTTTGATGATTTGTGACCACAGAAAATTGTGCCGAGAATGTCGGAGGTCAAAAATTTGGTTTCTGCATACTCTCATCAATATATACATGATAAGAAAAACATCATTCTACGTGATATGATGTTTGTGAGACCCCATTTTAACCATCTCGTTACTGGACTTCGGATCGGTGGTAAACGTAACGAACATGTCTGGATGCCCAGATTTTCTCAGATAAGAGAATGCATCATGCGTACGCTTCTGCATATAATGTAGCCTGGCCCACCCATGAAACTTAGAACTCACTCAATGACATTCTATTCTACGCACGTGTTTCGACTTGCATAGCATTGCAAACTACATTAATATCATAAATATCATCTCCTATTACACCGAAACTTTGTTGTCTTTCGTGATAAAAATATTTCAATCCTTAATATCAGCTATATCTATGCCAAGTTTAATATAAATCCATCTGGTTTTTTCAGCGTGATGCTCTTCCAAGACCCTTAATTTTCATCACTTATCTCTCATAAACATTATCGTTTTTGGGATAAAAACTATTCTATATGTTAATCCATAGTATCAATTGTAATTGTGAGCATTTTCGTTAAAATCCTTGTGGTAGTTTCTGCGTCTACTGTTTTCAAAAATACTTAACATTCTTCACTTGTACCATGGGAACCCTATCGTTTTTTTCTGGATACAATGTATTCTAAATGTTAATGTATAGTATCAGTTATAATTTTGCCAAGTTCGATTCAAATCTATACAGTAGTTTCAGCGTGATGGGCTTACAAGAAAAATTAACTTTCATCACTTTATTCCACGGAACCCTATCATTTTTCGGGATAAAAATTATTCTAAACTATCCCCAAAGCCCGTCAAAATTGATGGGTTTAAGGGAGTGTTCTAGTAATAAATTTCTTTGCATTTGAAAACCGAAATAGAATTGTCTTAAAATAAAGTTCAATGTTATTTCTCGTCCCTTGCGCCGTAGCAAAAAAATTCAGTTGTCAACTTGGTCCAAGTTGCATTAGAGCCTATCAACAATCTACAACAATATTGCCGCTAGAAAATCAAAGCTTTAGTCACACGCGAATTAATAGATTCCCAGTATCGCATGTCAATGTCATCATGCATCCCGAAATAAACTTGATCCATAATCTTCACACTTTCTTACATATTTCTTATTATCTGTGATGAAGATCGATGTTTTAATGGCTGACACAGCTTACATGCGGCTGAAATAATGACCCCAGTGTAACGAAGGATGCTAAAAATTAATCTTAACAACTTACATTATGCCACATATTATTAGTTTAAATTGTGGTTTAGGCAGCATAGATCACGATCAATTTCGATCTACTTTCATTCAAACCAAGTAATGACTTCAGTAAAAAAAATCGACTGATAATTAATTTGCCAATTTAAAGGAAATGCATACTTTTCTTTCAGTGTTTTGGAAATTCATTTCCTAGCAATCGCTAAACTAAATATAATTGTTATAAAATAACGCTCAATGTAATTCCTCGTGCTTTGCGCTGCAGCAAACGGTTTCCGTTGCCATCCTGGTCCAGGTTGCATTTCAACATAACACATACTACGCTAAACTTGCCGCCAGAAAAACAATACTTGAATCACACGCATATTAATACATGTACTGTAATGCATTTCAATGGCAATAATGCATCGCTATATAAACTTGATCAAAAATCTTCTCGGGCTTTTACGTCATTCTTTTTTATTATCCTTGATTCAGATCCATATTACAACGTTTGAATGGGGGCTGAAATATATCTTCAGTGAAACTGAAAATAAATATTAATAACTTACGTCATGTCCACGTAATATTATTTTTTATTAATTGTGGTCTATTCTGTATAGATCGCGATCAGTGCTTAGCTATTTCCATTCAAAAGAAGTAATGATTTAATTAAGAGGACAATGAAAACAATTTAAATTATTTAAAAAGAAATTAATTTACTCATTCCATCTGCTCTAACATCAGGTTCCAGTTGTAATAACAATCTAATAACAACTGCCGCTAACATTGCTGATCAAAAATGAAATCTTTTGTCTTACTTATCTATTGCCCAACATTTTAAAATTTCTTTAATACGAACGAAATTTTTTTTTAAAAAATTAATCAACTTAATAATTATTATATTGATTTAAACGGAATACGTACTTTTCTCTCAGTGTTCTGACAGTTAATTTACTAGCGGATACTTAGACAAATAGCATTGTTATTAAATAATGTGCATAACCTAGAACATCTCGTGGTCGTTAGTTGGATAACAAAGACGAAAAGCGTTACACCATGTCGCGACGTCATAGTGTGACGTCACCACCTGATAGCTGAAACATGACCAAAACTTGCTTAGTTAAATATAGATCCATAGTATCTCTATTATAATAATTCCCCGTTGCATTAAAATCCATTTGGTAGTTTCAGTGTGATGCGCTTTCAAGGATATTTAACATTCATCACTTATCCCACGCGAACCCTATGATTTTTCGAGATAAAAATTATTCTAAATGTTAATCCATAGTGTCTGCTATAATTATGCCAGTTTCACTCAAATCCATCTAGCAGTTTCAGCGCGATGCGCTTTCAAGGATACATACAGGCAGACAGACAGACAAAAACGAAAAAATTACTGTTTTTCTTCTATATCATTAGTATTGCTTCTTCCAATTGAAATTTCGAAAGTCCCTTTAATGTACAGATTTCGTCCCATTACTGTTTTATTATAAGTATAGTTTTATTATTTCTTAAAGTATGAGTAATTTCGTTTCATATCAAATGGGTTGAGTTCATAATAATTACTACTTTATTTGAGTGCAATAGTGATTTCCTCTCGTTGGAATTAAAACGTTTAAGGTCGAGTGACATTGAAGTGTTTCTATTAGCATTGCCTAGCTTCAAAGCGAGTCTAATCAATTGTTCATAATTTGCTTATTTAGGGTTTAACGCTCTACATTTAATTTCGTTTGATGTAATTCAATTAATCTGGCATCATTAGAGTGATTGGATATTATTTCCTGATTTAATTCATTCCGTATTCACTTCTACTATTAGTGAGGTCTTTACTGGTTCATTATTTAGTTAGGGGAATCACCGTTAGTTAGCGTGGGGAGCGCCAGACTTTTGGCCGCATTAAGTATAGTAGTAAATCTTGAAGGGGCAAAGTGTGCAACACTGTTCCCATCCGGTAGCTGCAAAAGTAGCAAGTGTAGTAAAAGTACGTGTTAAACTGGATTCCCAGACCGGAAATCGAACCGGCTTCCTTCAGAATGAGAGGCCAGAGCGCTAACCGCTCACCCACCAAGCTTGGTGTTAAGTAAGCCGTTAATCGGTTTTTAAGGCAGGTTTAATGGCGCGATACTTAGAGGCTTAGCCAGAAATCACTGCATTCAGTTTCAAAATAGAACCTGTAACTAAGGATGGAGTGATGTATGATAGGTGACTGGTAAAATGGGGTAGTAACAACAAAAATGTGTATAAATGAAATATATATATATATATATATATATACTGGTTCGACTGGTTTAATGCAATCCTCCATCCCTTCCTACCTTGTGCTAACCTCTTCAGTTCTACATACCCCTTACAACCCACGTCTTCAATTATCTGCTTCATATATATTAATCTCTGTCTTCCTATACAGTTCTTACCTTCGAATGTTCCCTCCACCAGCAAATAACCAATCCAGCATGTCTCAATACATGACCTACCAGCCTATCTCTTCTTTCGGTAAGCTTCTTCCACAAACTTCTTTTCTCGCGCATCATTTACAAAACTTGTCCATTTCTTACTTTGTCTGTCCACCTAATTTTCAGCATTCTTCTGTAGCACCACATTTAAAATGCTTCAATTTTCTTTATTTCCGGTATTCCTAAAGTCCATGTTTCGCTACCATAAAGTGTTATGCTCCACACAAAGAGTTTTAAAAAGTTCTTTCTAACTTCAGAGATCAGTATTTGAATCTAAAAGGTTTCTCGTTTTCATGAAGGCTCTTTTTGCTAGTGATATTCTGCTTTTAACATCATTCCTGCTTCGGCCATCTGTTGTAATTTTCCTGCGCAAGTAACAGAATTCACTTACTTGTATTTCATCCGATCCTATTTTTATATTTAATGTACTAGTATTGGTATCATTTCTGCTACATTTCATCACTTTTGTCATGCTTTGAGTTATATTCAGTCTGAAACATTTCTTCAGTATTTTCTTATTAAAACGGCTAATAGAAATATATGTAGAATTAAATTATCCTCTCTTTTATTAACTTAGTATACGAGAAAAAGTGAAATTATAGAGAGATCCATCAGTTTAAGGATAGAAGTTTCAAAAATTAAAGTGACAGTCGTCTGCTGACATAGTTTGCTCACTGCACCTGTCTGAACTCGTGTTTGTAACGCAAGGCAGTATAAGCAGATGGGGCAGACAGCCCGCGTCTGCAGTCAGCGTCGGAACGAAACCGCGGAATGCCATTTAACACAGCGGAATGGACGGTAACCGGTAGGCGCGTACATTTGGCCAAACATGAGGATAGACGTCATTTAGACTTAATGCGGCAGTGCCTAATGAAGGGCGCAGTTAGTCGTAATATGGGACACGCGGGTAAGATAGGGGTACTGCGGGATTAATAGCCTTCTGGCCAGCGAGGGATGCTTAATGACGCGCGCGCGCCACCTGCTGAAATATTGCCGAGCCCTCCACGTGCCCAGGTGAGCAGCGTCTGTTCCCTGAACACATCTGCCTGGCGTCTACTTCTGCTGGATGTTTGGAAGCGGTTCCGGTGAAACCGGGCACTGCTCGGGGATTGTACTGCGAAAGCCGAAATGTAAAAAAAGTTCAGTGTTAAATCAGTTTTTGCTGCACGAGGCAAGATAAAGATTCTGTGTAATTTAATAAAACGGAATTATATGGAACATAATAATTCCACGCAGTCTTAGCGATTTAAAAGAAACGTTTCTATTAACTGTGTTCTGTGCCTACAGCGTTGCTGCTTTACCCAAGCTCGTAACCCCAAGACGAATCTAGTGTTTTAAGTGGAACCGTGAAACTATTAATAAAACTTTATCAGAGGTGAATAAGGACTTGAAAACCTTTGAAAATTCTAGCCGAAACATAACTATCTGAAAAACACTTCATACCAGTTAAGTAGGCATAAATTACTATTGCCTTTTTTTTCTCATATCATCTTACATTAGTGTGTGACACACTGGCACTTACCAGCGTTTCTTAACATTAAAGGCTTCTCAAACATTTTATTTGGCCTCACTTTTGGGGAATTAAATGTAAAAAGAAAAAAAAAAAATTATCTCTACTTTCAACACGAACACAACTTTTTATAATCCTTTGGCAAACGATATGACGAGACAAAGTTCCAGTAGTATCCCTACATATATAAATCAGTAATCTGGCGTTACCTTTTGATATCGGCGTTAAGGTATCATGCAAAAACTACATAACTGATTTGGATAGGATTTTCACATTTTAAAAGCTTAAGATTCAACTTAAAAATTGCGGTATGTATATTGATTGTACCTAAATGGTGGACAGAGCGATAAATGAATATGTGTTCGTAACCTAAGCAGATATGTGCTAAAAATTACACTATATGAAAGATAAACACACTTTTCTTAATCTGGAGATACCTACCAAAGATCATACTACTTCAAACATAAACTGTTTTCTCTTTGGGTTTGCTTATTATTGTTGTTGGTTAGGTATCTTAGGTAACTTATTTCCTCAATTTTCTGAAATACGTTACATTAAAATGCACCAATAACTTAAATAATAATTTTCAGAGAGCTTGGGAAACAACTAATAGAGGAAGCCAGTTAGAACAGTGTAACATGCGTACAGGACAATTAGCGTACTTTTGCTACTCGGGGTTAACACCGCAGGCAAAGCAGCGGGCAATAGAAATAATGTCAGTAGCATAGCATTCGTGCAGGCAACTGAAGTTATTGGAACTAAATTCATCGCGTATTGTACTGGAACACAGAAGGTTATTTTTTCGTTCTGATCTAGGTTCAATTTCAACATAACAACAGCCTCTGCTTATACTGCCGCTCCAGTATCCAACATATATATATATATATTTATTTTTGCTGTCATCAGTCTCTCGACTGGTTTGATGCAATCTTCTATTCCTTCCTATCTTGCACCAACCGCTTCATCAATTATCTACTCTATATATTCTAATCTCCGTCTTCCTCTACAGCTATTGCCTTCGGCTCTTCCCTCCACCAACAAATCAACCAATCCTGCATGTCTTAAAATTTGACCTTGCTTCTGTAAGACTCTTTCACAAACTTCTATCTTCACCCATCATTTCCATAACTCGTCCATTTTACTTTATCTGTCCACTAAATTTTCAGTAGGATTCCATAGCACCACATTTCAAATGCTTCAGTTTCCTTCTTACGGGTATTCCTAAAGTCCATGCTCCGCTACCATAACGTTCTAGTCTCTACCAACCCTTATACCCCATGGCAATGCTAGTAACAGCGTAAAACCAGCATGGTTGATACATATAAAAACGTCGAGGAATACAATACTTTTACGAATAGTTTTATTGTACATAATATATTGCTATAGTATAAAAATCTCTGTTACTAAGAAAGCTACTAATTTAGAAATTGCAAGGGATTCAAACATCTATTATCAGATCTACTTGCACAATACCCGTGTATGTCGCATCTAAAGTAGTAAATATGCCATGAAATAATGGTAAAATATCTCAATATACAAGAATATTATTTTTATAATTGCCGCAATTTACTTCAGTTCTCTGCCCATATTGCTTTGTCATCAGCATGGGTGCTGCCCTATCAGGAACTGAGCAACTCAACAACGTTCAGTAATATTACTGTGTGGATTAGCTCACTAGATGACAACACTTAAAAAAAAAAACACATATGGCAGTCACCCTGAATTTTATAAGTGATTATTTAAACGCTCATTTAGTTAGCATCTGAATCTCGAGCATGTACCAGCCAAAACAAGATCACTGCTATCAGTATCGAGTGAAAAACACAAAATTAAAAATTTGCAATGAGATCATTACCCTTAATTTCCACAACAACTCTACCTATAACTATTGCGAGCTGACGAATTTCAAGCGTACAGTAATTTGGTCGGCCAGTAATATATAGATTACACATTTCCCGCTTAATACGGCCTGACAAAAAATAATAATATTAATAACTAAAATAATAAAAAATGAAGTACCCAATAATAGAAGAAGATATGAAATGAAACTTCACAGTGTTGATAGTGATGTGATGTTATTTTAGCGATTAAAATATCAAGTCAAATTTACAATCAACTTGGCAGTATGAGCCCACATGTCAGTATGACATTTTACACTCTCAGGTTATAGTATGACATTCTGGTGTCATTCTCCATGAATATAGAGTCTGCGACCTGCTATATTCAGATTAATTATAACGGTTCATTCAATGTAAATTGTATTAGGTTTATTAAAATCATAGGTAATTTATTTATAATAAGCCCGGTGGCCAAATCATTATATATTTTTAATTAATGCAAGATTGCTATTATAAAGGAGCAAATTGAATTTAAATGGTGAAAATGCTGGCGGTCAGTGGAAAATTTTGAACGTTCGCATAGCTGGACAACGCTCCTCGCTGGCGACACTGTCTCGCCGAACACAATGAGCGGAGCCCGGGGAGAGAGAAATGTGCCGTTAGACGAGGCGAGGGCATTGTACCATCGGCCAAGACGCTAGAGGGTGGAAGGTTATCCGCTGAGCTGCGCGCAAAAACCAAGCGGCGAATAACAGGCGCTTTGCAAATCATATGATTTTGGCATACGCTAATTCCACCAATGGTTTATTACTACGGGGTCGACAAATATTAAGACAGAGCTTCCTTTTTATGTCATGCGGGCGCTGCACTGAAAGAGGAGGAGCTATAGTCTTCATGGTGGCAAGAAGGACGCCATAACAAACACTTTTTGGCCGGTTGCGGCCTGATGCAGATCAACTCTTCTTGACTGAGGGCGACCCGATGCAGCGCGTAGTGGCTCGCTGAGGCAGTCACCTTAGACGCACCTGGATGGATGAGCCTCCGTGAGATCACTATCTGACAGTGGCACGTTGTGTCGCAATCGTCGAGCAGCTGCAGCAACTAGGTAATGTGTCCCGACGCCAGGTCAAGGTTCCATGGGACTCGTTTAACGAGGCTTTAAATACCCGTAAACGCTACCTGGGAATAGAATCGCAGGTTAAATTGTGGGAATGTCCCTGAGCTGGCATTTCATTTAACTGAACATTGAACTCTAAAAGCTTCTTGTTCATTGTAACATGGCTCAGATAATATTGTTTTTGTTTTAATTGGCGCCACTGGTATATTTTTTTTTACGATATGTATAACATCTATTTGTTGGCCTGTGACGCCACGATGTTCCATATTCACTTTGTAAACTTTGGAGATACTTAGAATCCAGTTATTGTTTGCATTAATCCGGAAAATTGTAAGGTCTGGGTACTGCTTGCTTGCCACTGCATTGTCTTGTGTTTAGAAATAAATTTAAATATACCCAGCAATGTAAATGCCATAAGACCTAATAATCTTAACTTCTTATTCACTTGTAATTCCGGATTCTGGCTATCCAGATTAATAAAATTGATATTAATCTCTACATTCAAAAAATTAGTAGTTTCCCCCAAAGCACTCGCTACAACGTCTGGAAGCATACACTGATTCGGTTGGGAAGGCTATCATAAAGCTGCTGTACCTTCTCAGAGGGCATGCTTGCACACAACTGTTGTAACGGGTCCTTTATATACTGGATACTGGCACTGCGACAGACTTGACGTCCGAGATGGTCACACACTTGTTCTATTGGGGACAGATCTGGGGATCTTTCTAATGACCGAGCGTAGCGTGTGAGCGGTAACACTCAAGCCCACCATTCTGAAAGACGCAGGTTTAAACTACTGTTCTTCATCTGGATTACTATTTCCTATGGTTTCGTGAACTCATTGTAAGCGAATGCTGGTGACGGTTCCTTCAAAAGCCCGTAGCTGGCTTATTTCTCGTCCGTTGCTCTGAGACCGATAATGCCTGTAATGACCACGATACCAACGAGGCAATAGCCATAAGAAGAAGAAACAAATGAGCCTTTCGATAGCTGATTTGGAATTTTACCGGTCATCCGTGAGACTCTTCAACAGGTACGGGTAACTGTTAACAGTAACTTCCACATAAGGATGTTTATCATACATTCTCAAATACGTAGGAATAAAATTGTTGTTCTGTATAACAGTCCGTCTGCTCTAGTAGTTGCAGTTGGCACCTACCTCTGCGGGGAAGGTGTATCCGTTTATGCTGTGCTCCGATCCCATCTCATCGGCCAGCCCGTAGTGGACGTGTATCTCTTGGAACTGGTACTTGTACGACAGGGGACCGCCAGTCACATTCACATGGTGGCGCGTCGCGTTGTCCACCGTGAAGATCACGCTGTGGCCCGTGTTGCAGATGGAGCCACCTACCTGCAGACACCAAGCCACGGCGGTAGTCACCTCTGTGCTGCCGCACCAATAACGTTATAACTCAAACTACAAAGCGAAAGCCGGTGCTCAAATGGTAAGGTTACAGGAGTATGTTCCACATATATTATTTATAAATATAGTTACCGAACTCTAATTCAGGAAGTAGTATCAGTAGCATTCATTTTTACGAGTCTTGTCAAATTATGTTACTTCTCCTTTAAGTATGATCTATGCTTACTGACAAGAGAGAGAATGTCTGTTATTATTGTGAGACAGACGAGTATATAGGATATCAAGTTGTGATTGTATATGATATTACAAATCGTTAAAGAGAAAAAACAGTTCGCTCCAAGAGTAATCCTATTGACTTTCTAATACAAAGTTCACATAATTTAATATCTACAGGTGTACTGTGCTTTCTTACTGGTTAATTATTTAAAGTTTGGTGAATCCTGCCAACTTCAACAGCCAGTCGATTTCCTACTAAATGCAGGGAAGTAAAATTAATTTAAAGGCTAATCAATAAAAATAAGTCACGTATACCAAGGCTATAATAATACTACTTACTACAACCAAACTTTCTAATGGCTATTTAAAACAAGACACTGCGAATTCTTACAAACAAAAAATTTAGTCGCTAATACCATACCTCTGCTGTCTGTTTTTTTCAAGAGTACATTTTTTGTTGTTGCTATTTTAGCTCTTTCTTCTAGAGAAAGATAACTCTAACCATCCAATAATAGCGGATATATGGTTGTAATATTTTACAGAACACAACCTCTTATTTGATTCGTTACCCGGACAAAATTACTGCAGCTACAAGGGAGACTAATGCTTAGCACTATTCCTCTAAGAAGTTTTCATTTATATTTGATTTATTCCATACCAAATCCCGGAAAATGAATTGAGAAAATTACTAAGTCGTCTTCCAGTTATAAAATATTTATGATAAGCAGTTTTAATACTATGGAGTTATTCTTTGTTAAACCAAAACTAAATATTTTAAGCAAGAAAGCAACGTATGAATGACAGAAACTATCTGTAATGATAAAAGTAAGCCGCAATAAAGTCTTACGATAAAAATCTGTTACGGAGTATTGATTTATTCCAAGCATTACGAAACTTTTTCCAAACATTTGACCGTACGGACACATTTCTATCGTGCTTCTGGTACCCGAGAAGATAATACATAACGGGTGTAGAATTGTAATTAGTACACAATCAAATGATTGGTAATTATTGAACATAGCCACCCCCTTCCTCCCCCCCCCCAAAAAAAAATACCAGTGAAATGACTGGCTGATATCGGAACCACGATAATGACATCATTCACTAACATTCTTTGTAGTTACATCGATTCTGCAAAGTACTTTAAGGTAGAACAGTAAAGTAGAGAAAACTGCCACTGTTCTATAGATGAATTAAGCGTATGGTTAAGATGCACTTTCAATCTGCTGTGACCACCAAGCAGCTGCAACAGTTTTCTTGAAACAAAATATTTAGTTCTCGGATGTAGGTACTAATTTAACTACCTTATGGGTTAGTTGCTTCTTAGGTTAACTGCGCAACCATGAACAACCTGACCAAATTATATGGAAGTGAAACGAATGAAGTAAACCGTTGGAGTGTTAGAAATAACGAGTCAATAGATGTATGTAATCGTAGATTTTCCTGCCGAATCTGAAACTTGGAGATCTCTCGGGCATGCGACCAGTTCAATTAATCGTGGATGAACGAATTTTCGACGGCGTAATGCGCCATCATCTTCAGGTTGCGCCTGCTGGCCGGCGTGAGGAGCGCCGTCCAGGACGCGACTGCTGGGCCGGAAGAGCCCTTTTCAGCCAAAGGTTGTTACTTATTTTGTAGCAGGTTTTATTTCATTTTAACATAGATATATGGCATAAACGTTTTTACATAGAAGACTATGATATAAAATCTTGCATAGGTATAATCAAGGAAAAAGTATTTATTATACAGGCAGTTGATAAATAAATTATTAATGTTCCATATATAGGATAATAATTTGTTTGTTGCTTAATATTATTGAAGAACGGTATTCTAACAATATGGAATGTGATGAGATGGTGAATATACAATTAGATGATGATTATTTACATTTGTGTTTAGTTTTTTGGGGCATGAAGGGGTGTATGGCGCTCCAGGGGTTTATCGTCTGTCGATTTGTTGATTTATTTGTGCTTTAGGCGGTAGAAATGGATCCGTTGGTTGTTAATTCTAGTCAGCGTCATCATTAACAATATCAGTAGGGTTGCAGTGTGCTGGAAGTGGTGTTGCGTTTAGAGTGGACAGTATATTTCGTGTTTGCGGGTCTATTGAATCATCTGTGGATAGAATTTTGGCAAGTATCTGCAGGGGGTACACATATTTTTTTGGGGCGGATGATTGACAGGTTTTCTCCTAGCGCTGGGATAGAAGTTTATGGGCGTGTTACCCTGAGAATTGGGTGTATAGACTTTTAAGTAAGGGAGAAAGGACTGAGCCTTGGGGTACACCTGCTTGGAGGGAGAAGGGATGAGAGAGGGAGTCTCCAACCTTCACATAGCTTGTGCGGTTTAATAAGAAATTACGGATTATTTTTAGAAAACGAGGGGGAATGTAATTTGAAAATTAGCCGGCTGGGTCGGTATTTATACCCTTCGACCTATCCCTTCCACTCCCACCGCGGTTCCCCGATAGCGGTGGTGGGGACGGTACGCTCCAACTTGTCGAGCAGTGACCATCAGTCTGTATGCCACCTCCGTCACGCACTGTGCCTTGACTCTAGTGTCTGCGGAGCCGCTTCAGTAGTGGGTTCAAAGCTTGGCTTAGTTGGAACCCGTTGAACTCGTTATCTTTGTTTACTCCGTAACCGGATGTCAATGGCTTTCTTGTATACACAGTCCCAAAAGTGAGATGTGTCCTCTTACATAATCAGCAATTGCCGAGCCGTGCCTAGAGACGCGGCATACTATTAAATATGCGGAAACCTAAGTTCTGAGATACACATTTCACTTTTGGGACTGTATATACAAGGAAGTCATTGAGATCCGGCTACGGAGTAACCTCATAAACAAAGATAACGGGTTCCAACTATGCCAAGCTTGGAAACCAGCACTGAAGCGGCTCCGCAAACACCAGAGCCAAGGCACAGTGTGCGACGAAGGTGGCATACAGACTGATGGTCACTACCCGACGCGTTGGAGCGTACCGCCCCCATCACCGCTATCGGAGCGCCGCGGCGGGAGTGGAGGGGATGGGT
Source organism: Vandiemenella viatica (assembly GCA_031002005.1). Lineage (NCBI taxonomy): Eukaryota > Metazoa > Arthropoda > Insecta > Orthoptera > Morabidae > Vandiemenella > Vandiemenella viatica. Next base: position 195,193,686 of record CM061920.1, read on the forward strand.
CGCGTCCTGGACTGCGCTCCTCACGCCGGCCAGTAGACGCAATCTGAAGATGATGGCACGCTATGCCGTCGAAAATTCGTTCATCTACGATGAATTCACCCGGCTGCATGCCTGAGAGATCTTCAAGCACAAAAGATTTAGATATTAACAACTATGTCATTTACGCAGAATGGGTTCTCTGTGTCTGAGAAATTACTAATATGAATAAACTCGACACTTTAACTCACCCTGTGCTTATCGATATGTAGGAGGCGCAGGTTGGGGTCGAACAGCAGCTTGTTGGGCTCGAGGTTGACGGGCGACTGCCGGCGACCCTTGTTGCACAAGCTCCATTCCGGGTTGATGAGGCCCCAGAATGCCGGACCTACAGCGAGAACAACAACAGGTTTCTATGAGATGTAATAAGCAGAGAATTCAGAGTGCTCCATACAAAATTTTAAGTATGTTTCCTTCTTTTTGATGCACAAAATCCATTGCATTCGAATAAGCGATAGCAAGAAGTAAATCTATGTCAACTGAAGGAGGCAATTTAGGAATATACAAAGAATTTATATATCTAATGCCCTCATCGAATTAGACTGTAGCTTAGCTTATAATTGTTATTCATCTAGATAGAACGTTGAAGTTCTGCGCAAAGGTCACCAGATTAACCAAGATCGTTACTAGTCTTCTCCAGAACCGTAGGTTTCTCGTTGACAAGGAAAGCGCAGCCAATGGAGGGTACAAAAAAAAAAAAAAAAAAAAAAAAAATAGCTTCGTGTACAGTGATCAACTTGCCCAAGCCTTACAGAGCACAAAGCTTGAAGTTGTAGAAAAAAATTTGTCTGCTGCCCTTGAAGGCCTATCAAGCTATTATAGGTAAAATGTCTTAAGACTTAACCCTTCAAAAACTGAAGTGTGCGCCTTTCATTTAAAAAATTGGAAAGCTCAGCGTAACTTGAAAGTAATGTGGTCTGGTATCGAACTGCAGACGTGTAATGCCCCAAAATATCTGGGAGTCACACTCGACAGAACCCTCACATATATGAAGCACTGCATGAATTTAAAAATGAAGATCTCTACAAGAAACAACTTACTGCACAAATTAGTTAGATCACACTGGGGCAGTCAACAAGCAATGTTACTCTGTAGCAGAATATGCCTGCCCAGTTTCGTATTCATCACCTCACACCATACAGGTGGATGTAGCCCTCAATAACACCTGTAGACTAGTGACAGGCTGCCTAAAACCCACCCCACTTGACAGGCTTTACAAGCTTACGGGGATTGCACCACCCAGTATCCGGAGTGAAGTGGCTGCGAACAAGGAGAGGACCAAAGTAGAACGGAAAAGCGCTCATCCACTGCATGGCCATACACCACCAGCCCAGAGACTCAAGTACAGGAAGAGCTCCCTAAAAACATTGCGGGAACTAATTGGGTCAGCTGAAAAGGCAAAAGTACAGTTGTGGAAAATGAAGGTTCCTATCATCTCAGGACCACTGACAGTTGCAGAGCGCTTGCCACCTTGTCACGCAGATGACTGGAACGTCTGGCGCTCCTTAAATCGATTGCGAACAGGAGTGGGCAGGTCCAAGGAAAATCTAGTGAAATGGGGTTATGCTGATGCTACCAGTATTAAGTGCGAATGTGGTGAGGACCAAACGATGAACCATATGATCGAGTTTCCTATTTGCCCATCATCCTGCAAAAAACATGACCTGTTTCTAGCACCGAATGCACTTGAAGTTGCGAACTACTGGGCAAAATGTGTTTAAAGCTGTTAATTTTTAACTGTGTATTTAATGTTTATTATTCTAGAATAATAATCTAGGTAGAACGCACTGAACATATATTTTTTTCGATATTTTTTAATAAATCAGGCCAGAGTGGTAATTCAAAACAGTTATTGGCAAATATGTCATACTACAAAAAGGAGGAAAACATTACTCTAACAATCACAGATATGAATGTATCGTTATATAAGAAGTCTATTATTCTACGCTTAAGTACATAGAACTTAATATTTTGGAACGGTGGACACATTATCGTCTGTAGTGAAGTTACTTAGATACGTTTACACATAGAAGAAACGTACTTCGTTATTGCTATTGTACGTGTCTCCTGGGAACCTGTGCTCACTAAGAAACAACTGGGAAACAACTGACCAACGTAAACTTGTTCTACAACTCTGAGGCGCTATTTCGAGAAAGCATTAGACGCTGCATCTCGTGTTCTGTCGTTAACGTGGAATGGTGTGGCTCTTTCGACCATTACCACTGGACCATCGGAGAAAAGAGGCGAGACAAAACAGCACGGTTGAAAATCCCGCTACAAGTGTGATACAGAACTTAGAGCCCAATCTGTGCTCTGTAACTTAAATTTTTCCTTATACTGGAGCCCTGAGGGGAAATTGGTATCTTGTGCTTGTGCTTACGGTAAACAGATAGAAGAGCAATTGGTCTTTGAAACTGCCAATGAAGTATATCATCCATGTAGGATAGAAATAAAAATTTCTAATATCAGAGAACAATGGATAAAATTTCTGAGATTCTTCGCCAGATAGTCAATTTGCAATCCAATTAATTTCTACCATAGCAAAAGAAAATAATATTGACAAAACTCAAGGTAATGGAATTAAATATCAGGATCGATAAGGGTGATTTCGAATTTTTTCAGATCATGGCTGCTATAGCTTTTATTAAAATAATATAAGAGAATGTCATAAAATAGCTTTATTATAAGTGTAAGATTACAATGTGAAAAATTCTCAGTGTCACACCATCCACAGTAGATTTACATATATTAATAAAATGCGAATTGATGGTTCATGGCATATTCAGCGTTAAGTACGTGGTATTCATTCAAATTATTTGCTGCATACATCCATATAATTACGTTTCATCTATCATCGCAAGTTTTATGCATGCAATTATCAGAAATTAATAAATTTAAAAATGAAATATGGGTTTTAAATATCTTAAAACACACACACACATATATATATATATATATATATATATATGTTTGAATAGTGTCATATCTGCTGGAATGCTGTCATAAAAAAAATCCTGAAAGTTTTGACAAAAACAATATAACCTAACTAATAAAACACGTTAGTTTCAGTTCACAGCAAGAATGCAACAAGCATCTTTTGTTTTTATTCAACCACGGAGTACATATAATTTCCATAGACAGGATTGAGGCTTAAACTAAGATAATTTATTTTGATATCATTTATAATACCCCCAATATATCGAAATACGTAAGTGACAGCCTCATACAACATTACACAATATTACTTAATATTCCTATTTTGTTCATAAGTTTGAAATGTTTGGAGGCAATCAGAGTTATAGTGACTAAGTCAGCTGGCATTTCAGCAGTTTGCATGTATTCTAGTTTAATACATTAGTTTGAAACAGCATCATGGATAAAATGGTAACGAACATCCATATGTTTAGACTTCTTGTGCATTTTATGATTATTTCTAGGTTTCAATGCACTCTGGTTGTCACTAAAGATAGTAAACATACACAAATAGCGCGTGATTTCAAATAACAGATTTCTTAAATATACTGCCTCTCTTTAAGAAATCTTTCATCTCTTTGATAACAAGCAGAAGAATTCTTTTATGCCAAAAATGTGAGGTTAAATCTAGATGCTAATTGCCTAACCATCATTTTGTACTAATTGCAAAAAAAGTGTCAATGTTAAGTGTCTTACCGCCAATGAAATAATTTAATGATAATCTACACCTGCGTTTTGGAAAATACCTTTAGCCACTAACCTAGCATGGTATCACAAATTATCGTCACTTTCAAATTTTTTTATTTTTATTTTAATCACTCACTTTTAATGCACTTACTGTTGAAGCCACAAGCCTTGCCTCCAGGGCTCGATGTGGCTCTCCTGTCTAACAATAACTACCTTCATCCCCTGCATCTCTTGCTGGAACTCTTTTACCATATCATCTGACACACGGCTGCCTTCTATTATGCAGGTGTACCATGCCTCAGGGGTGGTTTTCTTATTCTTTTGGGAAATGTCTTGATTTTCACACTCTCCACTGCAGTACGTTCATTTATGTTACCATGGCATTCTACTTCAGAATAGACTGATTGAGATAAATTCAGTAATGCTGGTCTGTCTGTTACTGTCAACTGTTCTTTTTGACCAGACTCCCTCACTGAAACTGCTTTTTCTTTATATCTGTTTTCTTTATTTAATTCAGTTTTTATATTTTTCACATTGTCTTCTGAATTCTCCATGATAATCTCTTCTTATTATTACATTCCTCTTTTTGTAGTCATAAATTCCATAATCTCTTATATTTTCTTGGTATCCAACAAGGAGGTGCCTTTGTGACTTTTTGTCCCACTTCAAATGTTTAAACATGGACCATTACATCACTGCCAAACATACGAATATCCCTTACATCAGGTTTCTTGCCGTACCACATCGCATATGGTGTTTTGTTTTGAATTTTTCATGCAATTGATCTGTTTTTTTTGAACACACTGCTGTGTTTGCTGCTTCTACCCCCAAAAAATTTATCTAGCTTTGCATCAAACAACATACATCTTGCTTTCTCAACTATTGATCGATTCAGTCGTTCGCACAGACAATTTTGTTCCCGGGTGTATGGCTTACATTTCTAATGAATAATACCTTCTTTCATTCGAAAGTCTGCAAACTCGTTATTTGAAAATTCAAAGCCCTTTATTAGTGTGAAATATTTTAATTTTCTTGTTGTTTTGTTTTCTACCAAAGCTTTACATTCCTTAAATTTGCTAAATACTTCAGTTTTAGCTTTCAAGAATTAAATAAATGTCATGCGACTGATGTCATCCACCAGCAATAAAAAATATCGTACACCGTCTAAGGATTTACGTTCTATTGCGCCGCACACATCAACATGTATAATCTGTAATGTTTCTGTACTCCTTTCTCCTATATTTTCTAAAGAAAGTGTTGACTGTTTTCCCTCACAGCGCGCGACACTAAGTACATCATCCACGCCAGGTTTCATTTCATTCATTTCTGCGCTATTTATATGGCCGAGTCTTCGGTGCAATTTAGTACCCTCAACTAATACTGGAGCAGCAAATAAACTGTGGTCACTTTTCATGTTATGTTTTATCTTTAACTTGCAAACACCATAAAAAGTTCTCCTGCAGCCACTATTTCACCGCTTATAATATATTATGTGAATCGAAATGAACTGTATTTAACTTAAATCAGTTCACTCTCTGACAAGAGGTTAGTCGTCAGACTTGAAACGCACAATGTATTTTTCACAGTAATATTATAGGCACAATCAGTAATTATTTCTAAATCGCCGGTACACAACACATGTACTTTGGTTTTGTGGGCAATAATAACTTCTGAAGCACTTGATGAATACGATTAATTTTTTATCGAATTTTCATTCGGCGTCAAATGAGAACTTGTGCGGATTCAAGATTCCTATCTTGTTTACCAGACTTTCCGGATAAAAAAACAACAGTGAACACATTTTATTGCTTAGGTTCACCAGATTTCGCCAGCAGTGGACATTGATTCCTGTAATGCCCGCTCCTTTTATAGCTGTAACAAATGATGGATTTAATTCCTGTCATTTTGACATTTGACTTTTCCGCGACATAGTTTCCGCTTTTGTTTTGCCTGTTAGTAGTCTTTCTTTTATGGACAGTCAACCTTTGGAAACGAAAGCGGTTTTTGTCTCTGATTCATTCGAGTCCGACATTTCCATATCGATCAGTTTCGTCTTGATGACATCCGCCGTAATAGGAATGCCGGAATGTTCAATCACCATGATCATAGGGGAAAATCGTTCTTGCAATCCAGCCAGTAACAACGAACCAACAATTTCGTCGTTTATATCAAATCCAGTTCCACTTAATATTAGCGATGTCTCAATAATATATGTCACATACGACTTCACTGAATAACAGTTATCAAGCCTGATTGAGATAAGATGACGAAGTAAGGTAATTCTTCGTGTAAATCCGGAATCGTCAAACATACTTTTAAGCTTCGCCCGTAGCTTATTCGTTGTTTTTGCTTGCTTTATATGCACTTACAACTCTGGATCAATTGTAAGAATCAGCTTCGCTTTCGTCTTTGCATCATTTGTGGCTGCAGTGTTAGTACTTCCTTCTTCCTTTATTAAGCCGGAAACGCCTTCTAACACCAACATATTCTCCGCTGCAAAAGCCCACAAATCGTAGTTGTCTCTGCCTTAAGGTTATTCACGATAACTACAAAATTTGAAGCCATTTTCAAGCGCTTAATTAATTATTTATGATATAATATTGTTTGCTTCAATGACGAAGAAAATAACTGTGGATCACAGTCTAGGCCCATAACCTAATAAAACACGTTAGTATCACGGCAAAAATGCAACAAGCATCTTTGTTTTTATTTAACTACAGAGAATATACAATTTCCATAGACAGTATTGAGACTTAAACTAAGACAATTTATTTCGATATCATTTATAACATTAATCCCATCACAGCTTTCATTGCCCACCATCTATATAACATTAAAGTAATTGTTGATTACAATGTATGTAGAAATCTAGAAGTAATGCAACTGAACAGCAACTACTTACTTCAACTACGTTACTACTCGGAATCGCCCGAGTGTACCCCTGCGCAGTATGCAGCCTAGCTAGTCGCTTTGCCTTTCTGTTTGGAGTACAGCACTTGTACAGCCACTGATCCTCTTGGAAGCCCGCTCAGGAAATTTACGTGCAGCAGAGTTTGCTGCTTGCAAAGGTAGTCCTGAAATTCGCGATGTTGATTATTTCGCTGGAATTGGCGCCGCTCCGTTTTGAAAAGAGTTGATTCTAGCAATGAAAGAACCGTACAGGTTTAGAGCTTATTTTGCCTTAATTTAAATCTTTTATCTCATCAAAAACATTAATGAGTTCTTTTCAGTAAGATTTAAATGGCGAGGTTGATTTCAGGCTGAGTTATACTCATCCTTTTTACTACTATCTGGTAATCCATCATTTTTTATACTATGACTGAAATCGATTAAATCACACAGACAAATAAAGCGATTTTTTACAAGCTTACGGGAGGTTTATTATGAGAAGCAGCTAAAATAGTACGTTATTAAAATACACTTTCAAGGCTGTAATATTTAGTTACATGTTGTTCTCATAATACGATAGACTACGTTTTAAGGTGCAGCACGTATCTGTATTTGTAAAGTCCAGATTTTTCATTGCCAACGTTGAATTGAACTACTAACTTGCTCTTTGAAAAGCCTTTCAACTTCATCTAAGTGTGATATATTATCTTTAGTGTAATATTCTAATTACAATTTGGACCATTAATGAAATGGTCCAAATTACATTTAGACTATTACATTCGTTTAAGATTATAAGTAGGAGAAATACCACAAAGCACCAGAAATTATATCTTCTGGCTGTAACAAGAGTCCAGCTTAATATCAATTTTTAGTTAAAATTTTACCAGCCCTGTGTGTTAATTGATGTTATAAGCTCCATGTTCATATCTGAGATCTGATCACGCGGATTGACCCACATTTGCCTTTGCCCCACTATATTCCTATACAACCCATACTATAACACGACAATGAAATATTCACAGCTGTCTCTCTGTATTGCTTGTGAAAATACAAACTTAAAATTTCAGATCAATTTTCGTTAACAGTTTAATTACTTGAAGTTTTTCGGCCATCAGTTGATGCTACCATTAACTAATAATAACTTTATTAATTTAAACTTAAGTCTGTGCGAAAATAAATGAATTTTATTATTACTAAACAAACATCAGAAATAAGTTCAGAATATTTTACCAAAACACAAAATATTTAATTTAACATTTTAGTATGAGTATCTATTTAAAAGGCATAACTTGACAGCATTAAAAATTCTCCAGGCATCAGAATAAGAATTTACTGATGAGCAGTGCAGAAAGTTCCAAACATATTAAAAACTCCATAGTAAATATAGTGAAAATATACGTGTTATAAACGTTATGCAGAGTGATTCTGACTAAAAATCTTAAGATTGTGCAAATTTTATATTACCTTCATCGAAGTGTCTGGTGTCAAAATTAGGATTAAACTGGAAACAGAGCGAGTATTAGAAATTTCACATATCAGTGGAACATTTGCGAACAAATTCAGCTAATATTCCACTGCATGTATTTTCAATACAAAGACCGCACTAATCCGTTGTGACGAACTCTTCTTACATTCCTTCACATTTTTTTTTTCAATAATATTATCGATATTAGCATCATCATAGTAAGGATATTTTTCATTCACGAGAAAATTGCACTCTTTAATTATTACTGTTTAAATTCCAAAGCAGTAAATTGTTATTTGAAATAGAAACACAACACTATATGGTATAACAAATTTTATAACGAAACCCAATAAAAATCAGCCGTCATATCCAAAATCATTGGAGGAATTAATCAAATGCTTAGAGTTTCCAGACGAAGATCCTGTGTAAACTATGTATCTTTAACTATAACAGATAACGGAAATATTATACATTACGAACAATGGCGCAAAATGTAATACTTAAATTACAAGGTTTTTAGGGAACCTGAAAATTGGAGTCATCTATCAGTATTCATGAAACGATTTTTTACACTCTAATGAAGAGAAAACGACACCACAATGGAGCTTTTGGAATGGCTATTGAAAATTGTCTCAAAATCGTAATCCAGGATGTTGAAATGCTGGCTACAGAATTTGAAATCTCTTTAGGTCAATATTGAACTAATTTGTGCCGTGAATTGAAGCAGTGATATCACAATGTTTACATTTCAACCAATGTTTGTTACAGATATACTGGCCAACAAAAATTATATATTTAAAAGATTCCTAGATGTTTATTTTACAGTACTAAATACTGTATGATTTTGTAAAATAGAAGAAAATTAAGAGTACAAGCTATAATAGCGCGGCATATCGGAAATACATCGACTAATTGCTTGCTTAGCAAACGTCATTATCCGTGAAATCAGTTATGTCCCAATACTGCATTTCTGCATTGGAATTGAATACCACATGGGTTAACAATCAGGGTATCCCATTCCAAGCTGATCGGCCTATCAAAATGACGATAAAAATGAAATTAATGGCGAGAACTTAACGTTGTCGAACAGCTGCTGTACGATGCGAAGTTAAATCCAATGCCAATAAAGACTGCTATATATTTTGTTGTTAAATCTGTGTGCGTGATTTGACCTTTTAATTCACTGTGAACTACCGTTTAATCCGTCCATTATCTTCGATAACACAATCACCAAAACCGAATTGCGCTGTGAAAATGAATTTTGTATTTAAAATTAGATTCTAACAAACACGTATGCCACCAATTATCAGAAACATTTGTTACGATACAATCAGTTACTGCAACGGTGAACTATTATGTGAATATACTTCAACACACCGCCATACTAGTTCCTATCAATAAATGAGGTTAAATTTTTTTCGTATTTGTTTCAGTCTTATTTCTCAAGCAATATCTGTTTGGAGTTTGCATCGTATAGTTATTTTTATATATACTTCTGTTATTTTTAGTTCATTGCTTAATCTTTAGGCTTTACGTGTTGAGTGCTTTATAGCGTCTATAACATAGCTGCGGCCAGTAATTTTTCATTAAGATGGAGAGTAACAGGTTTACGTATGTTCGACTCTCCGGCGTCATTTACTATATGAGGTTATGAAGTGAGATGGTATAAAGAAGAAATAGTTCACATAAAATCCTGAATTTATTCATTTCGTATCAGAAACATACAGTTACACAATCACAATCATCAAATTATAATCGACCAGAACATGGCCACTTCCAGTGCATTTTCTGAGGCATCATACAGTTCAGCTGCGGAGCAAGATGCTGGACACATTCGACACTGGAGCATGTGCTGGACAGTCTGGTCTTCACCGCAGTCGCACTTGATATCATTGATCTCAGCATAGCCCCATCTTGCTAAATTCACTTTGCATCTGCCCCTCCTGATCTCAGCTTATTCAAAGATTTCCACGTCAACCATCCCTTGTCATACCCAGGTGGCAAAGATTCAGACACTCTTCCCCAGCCATGCGGAAGGGAAGCCTTAGCTTCCCATAGTTGTAACCTGGCTTCTTCAGTTGTCGTTGTAAGTTCCTGAGATATTCTTATGAAACTTTTCCTGGACTTCAGTCTTTGCCTGTGAGGGATATGCCCATATAGTGGATGAGATTTTTCATGGTTCACTTTCCTCCTTTCCTTGTTCCCTGCTATTTCCCTTCGAACAGAAGGTGGCGCTATTCCTGCGAGACGGTGGAGCCATTCGACTGTAGTTGGTTTTAAGCAGCCTGTTCTGATTCTGCACGTGTCATTAAGTGCAATTTCTACTTGTTTGGCATGGGTTGAACTGTGCCATACGGGACAGGCATACTCTGCAGCCGAATAACATAGTGCTAAGGCAGAAGTTCTAATTGTTTCAGGTTGGCTGCTTCACTGCTAGGGATTGCAATCCAGCAAAGCGGGATCCCGCAATCCCGCGGGATCCCGCATCATTAGACAGTCTGGCGGATCCCGCACAAAATTAAGCGGATCCGCAATCCGCGAAATCCGGCGGAAACGCGTGTCAGTCTGTGTGATTCGTTGCCCCACTCGATCACTGTCGGATATTTTGCACTGTTTGCCTGTACCAGAGCAGTTGGCATTTGACTCTTGTGAACAAGCGTTTGTTTTTGTCAACCTTCGTCATTCGTAAGTAAATAGATACACTTTTACCTATTCAACAAAACTTACGTTTGTTTCGAGTACACATTTCTGTAATTTGAGTTATGGTGCGTATTTAGTACGATTTTCTAACTATATAATTATTTTTTAAGTGTCGCACACATTATCTGAACTACATGGTTACAGATTTTTATTCACGGTTTCATTAGTCCCATTTTCTGTATTTGAAGATAAAGTAATTATGACAATTTCCTAATTTGCAGCTGAAAATTTTATTATTCGTTGATATGAAACTAATGTTATCGTAATTTTAACGATCGCGTACCTATTTATTTAACAGCTATTAAAAGGAAATTGACTTATTGTTGTTTTGGCCGCTGCCTGAATGCGTTTCTTTTACGAAAGCCACCTGCTTACATGCGCCGCTCAGGCTTTCGATTAATCCCTCTTCTCCTTGTTAATATTTCGACTATAGGTAAAAAAAGTTATAATGAAGTTTTCACGGGTGAATCGACGAATTGTGTTGTAGGAACACCATACTTCGACGGCTGCCTCCGCCGTCTCCCTTACGTGTGTAATTTCGTGTGTTTGCAATGAAATCCGGAGATACAACCTATGAGGACTTCACTGCAATCATTCGCCGAGAAAGTCTCCTTTCTTGCTAAAAAATAATAATTTCCACTCTAAAAACGTGCATAAGTAAATCTGAAATACTTGACAGTTTATGTGTTGGTGAGTAGTTTTTTTAATAACATTTAATCAACTGTAATATCAATCAAGGAATCAGGAGATACAATAATGAATCATGCAAAAAAGGCCAAGTCTCGTGCTTGTGCAGTGAAAAAAAAATTATGAAATCTTGTTATGAGCCAAGTCTACACTTTACAGAGTATATTCACTTCACTTTGTGAAATGGAATGCTTTTCTCGGTGTTATGGAACGTTTATTTATAATTAAAAAAAAAAAAACTCTGGTAACTTTGCCATAAAGCAAACCATATTTTTAAACTTTTGTGATGTATTGTAAAGCACGTAATATGACCTAAGACTCAATATTTTCCATTTTTATTATTTATTTAGAAATTGGTTTAGATTAAAAAACAAAAATGTAAAACCTCGGAACACACTTAAAACACCTTAAAAAGTTTTAATGTCATTTTGCCGCCAATCAAAATATTGTTAACTGTTAATTTTTATCATTTAACATTAAAAATAATTTATTAATTTAATTATTATTTAATTTATTAACGTTTTAAGTAACTATGTTTTAAATATATGCGTTAAAAAACTGTTTGTACCAATCCCGCACGGATCCCGCGTTATCCCGCGGGATTGGTGCAAATCCTTATCCACTGCGATCCAGCCAGTTTTCTTATGAGATTGTTCCTACTGGAAACTTTCAGCTTGGAGTTCATGCAATGTTTCCTGAATGTAAGTGATCTGTCAAGGGTCACTCCTAGATATTTTGGAGTATCACAGTGTTCTAGGTCGACCCCCGACCATGTTACCTTGAACCTAATTATGTTTTTTAACTCCAAAATAAAATGTCTATAGTGGGTTTAAATCTAATATGGGGATATATAATTTTATATGCGACCCGCGGAGTTATGATGCATTTCCAAAGTGGCCAGCAAGATCATTTCGGTTGGCCACCCCTGATTAGGGTGTCTAGATTTTTATTTTGCCAAATTTCACCATTCAGTTCAGGTATATGGCAGTTGTGATTTTATCATTAATATTTTTGGTCCTTTAAATTAACTTGGCCATTGCAGGCACATAAAGAAAATTTTCCTAGCAGTTAAATATCAGAGAAATAAAGAAACAGAGACGTTGTGTTCTGACTGCTCCCCACTCTGATTTATCATAACAATGACGATTGCACAGCGATAACTTGCATTGTATGCAAATTTAGAATTATTTATCCTAAAAAAATTGCCGTTTTAGGCATTAAAAACGGCTTTTGCATGTGACAGATTTTTACACGTGAGATGTAATTTTTAATAATATATTTGGAAATTAAATAGCATGACACAATTCTTCGCTTTTAACTGAACTACGTAATACTATAATGCCATCACCTCCATTTTTTTTTACTTCATTCCTGCAACTTCAGAGATACGTTAGTCAAATGTTTATCGATACAATAATTCTTATCGGATCACAGGAAACCACTGTTTGCTATGTATCCACTATCCCCATAGATTGGAATTATCTGAGAAGCCGGCTGGAGGTTTAGGAAGCGATTCTTCCGACGCGTACTTTTTTTCCTGTAAATTTACACCTTCGAAGAGATTCTTTGCCAGCGCAAAAACTCGCTCCATTCACGGGTCGCCTGCTTTGATGAGAGTATCAGAGAATCGTCTTCAGCCTCACTTCACGCCCAAATAATACCTTGCGGCGGCAGTGCGGGATGAGGAGAACACAATAAAAAGGTTATAAGGATAGCAATATTTTCACATGTGGAATACCGGCTGTTGCTCTTACGAAGTATTCAGTTTAAGAAAAATACAAGATCACCAATAAGCACTGTAGCCAGGCGAACATAATGTTACACGAGTACTAGTACTCTCGCATGAATAAGAACAAACAATACTGAAGCAACATATTAACCTGAATAAAATAGAAACAAGTGCTATTAATTGCAACATCCGAGCACATATTTTTAATACGTTTTCTGTACAGTATTTCGTTCATACGAATAGCTCTTTGTATTGAAATGAATAATAAATAAAAACGATGATGGCTGTGTTTTTTGAATACACGTCTAAATATTCACCGTAAAGGTATGACAGGGTTTAGATTAAAACAAAATAATTATTGCTTACCCTGTTACGTACGTTTCTTAATGTCATTATTTTCTCACTCGTTAAATTCCAATAATATTACGAATGCGAAAGTTTTGATGGGCTGATGTTCGTTACTCAGTCACACAATAACGCTTCTACAGATTTGAATGAAATTATTTTCGGAGTTACAATATAATCTGGACTTGCACATATGGTACCTTCCAGCCCGTAAAAATGAATAGATCCTTTGTAAATCGAACCGTAATGCTAAGACAACGAGACACGTACAGAAGGTCAAAGAAATAAAATCATGCGTACACAACGAGGAGAAGAGTAAATTAGTATCGTTTTGCGACCTGGTGACAGAATTTCGATTTGCGGCGCACTACTCCTCTGTCATTGTTGGACCTTCAGTTTTACGTGGAATCCATGTTGTACCGTGAGGGATTCATACTTCAGCGCCGTTATAAATAATTCTAACCATTCAGTAGTTGGTCACCAGGTTTGGACAGCTGTTGGTACGCAGTTCATTATTACCTGATTGTGTCCCTAAGTCTTAGATTAAATATCAAACTTCTCCACAGTGGCTCCGGGCATACGACAGTGTCCAAGTTGAGTTGTTCATCGCATCAGGCCAACTTGACAGCCCCTTAGTATCGTTCCCTCATTCCTCCTCTTCGAACACACCGAGCGTGATGGTTGAGTGGTTAACGCTCTGGCCTCGCATTCGGGTGGGCGCCGGTTCGAATCAGTGTCTGGGCATCCAGATTTGGGTTTTCCATGGCTTCCCCAAATCACTCCAGGCGAATACCGGGATGTTTCCTTCAAAAGGCCAAGGCCGAATTCCTTCCCCTTTCAAGTCCCCAGTTCCATCCCGCCTCTAATGACGTCGACGAGGCGTAGAGCCGTAAGTAAAAAAAGGTCTTCGAACACACAACAAAACAACACACTAACAATAAAACACTTGGACGAATGGAACCGGCCTTCGTAGATCTTCAATCAGGCCCACAGACACTCCTACATGAGGAATAAATGAAGCTTCGGTTTGAAGACCATAATATATTATTGAGAAATAAATCTGATATTTGTTTTGTATTTGATTGTATGCTCATTAACATATATATATATATATATATGTGTGTGTGTGTGTGTGTGTGTGAGAGAGAGAGAGAGAGAGAGAGAGAATTTTCCAGACAATGTGCTATTATTAAAATTAAGCTATTAGAAATAATACTGCACCGGTTTATGGAGTATATTGATTCTAATCTTAAGGACAATAAGCCTGAATCACAAAGAGAAAAGCTATGTGTTTATTTGTAAGAGAATTGTTAACTATCCTAATATGGTTTACATAAAGCATTTACGTTTCACGCTGCTTCCTAAAACGATTTATTAATTCATGCCTATCTCGTGGATACACATAAATAAACTTTTCATCTGAAAATTTTCCTCAATTAAACATCATCCGTCACTTATAGTATAATTCCAACTGTGTCTGTTTTATAACAAAAATGACATTTATTCCATCACCTCGTAATGTCTGAACAATGAAATCGGCCGCCAACTAAATGAAGTTCTTAATCTATCACTTCTCTTCAATTATAATTTTTCCAAAAAGCTTTTAATTATACAGAATTAATTCTCATCGTATTGTTTCGACGTCCTCACACCACTGAAAATGGAGGATAAAAAAAAAAAAATAAAGAGAAAGAAAGCGGGCAAAACTGGCCGCAGTGCCACAGAACAGATTTTAATTAAACACCGTCCTGGCAGCTTCAGCGGCAGAGCTTTATAATTCACTTCTGATACTGCCAATTTATTGAAGAGGAAACGCTGAAAAACGTTAGCGGGCAGTGGGGAAAGAGGGAACGTTATGCATCCGCCATTAGCGGATCGCTGGAGCGCCACTTGGCTATCGATACCTCGCTAGCTTCTCGCCCCGAGGCCGTTGCTTCCTCCTCCAATTCCGTCGCCTACTGCTGGAATTCCAGCGAAAGTAATTGTAATCCACAACCCCGCTCTCTCTGCCAACTTAGCGCCGCATCCAACACTCTGGGATGGCTTCTCCCAGTTTGTTTTAATTGGAACAAAGGACTGCCCTAAACAATATTCATTGTCTGCGGCAGGCGAGGAGAATGCCGAAGAGGGAGGGTCGCGGGTAATGTTCAGGTCTAGCTAATGGCGCGAGGAAAGCGCGCCCTCCAAAGTGCTCCAAACAGATTTGTTTCCTGGAACCCGCAGGTGTGGTCCAGAAAATGATATTCGTAACACAAATTATCTACACTAATATTATAAATGCTAAAGTAACTATATCTTTCTGTATGTTTGTCACATTTTCACGACAAAATAGCTAAACCGATCTTGATGTAATTTGACAAAGAAATACTATGCATAATTAGAAAGGACATAGGATAAATATTTCTGTATAAATATCATATTTTGTTACGAAATTTAGAAACCTAACTGAACGGTGAAAGACACACTGATAGCGATTCTAAGTCACTGTATTATTATACTGTCACGCAGCCTTTGTTTCTCTCACAGTCAATGTGTATGCGATCTGTTGACAAATACATTGTATGTGCCTTATCGGAGACCTTTTACCTAACTTACTAACTTCCTATATCAAATTCTATGTCCACGCGTGTGAAGTCGTGGGGAACAGCTATTATTTGTAAAATATGAACACTATCACTCTCAGACTAAATAAGTGATTCGCTAAATCCTTAATCGGTATACTTGGTGAAAGGCTCACTTGGACTTCAAGAAGATCTACGTAAGGTGAGGTGTACATCTATGAAATGAGAGACACTAAGGCACATAGTTGAAGGTTTTCCGGGAATTATCTTCTAACGTAATATAAATGGAAGTTACAGAACAACAACAGGACGAACTCTGTCGTCAAAGATTTTATCGTTGACCTGTGAGAGATGATGTTGCATACACCAGGGGTGCCATTTGACTCCACGTAGACATTAATTAATTTTTTTAAATTTAATTTAATTGTAATGGAGCACAGGATCCGGTGGCAATTTCCCTACACACCCATCTTCCCCCTATCCTGCACCAACCTACATTTGCCCTCTACAAATTTTATCTTTAAATTCTTTCAAAGTTTTCGGTAAATTATTCGTCATTTCTCTTGGTAACTCATTCCAATCCCTGACGCCCTTACCTAAAAAAGAGAATCTTCCCACACCCTTGTGTCTGAAATCGAGTGCCAGCTTGTGGTCATGGTCATCTTTTCCCTTCCATGCACTACTTTACTATTGCAATATCTTTTCACAAATGAAAGTGCCATCTTGACCACCTGAAGAGAACCATTTTGTCAAGAAGGATGGAATGCTTCATAGTGTTTTAGCCGTACGTGTATCATATCCTAATTCGGCAACATGAATGTCGAGCCATCGGATCAGAAACATTATTTATAGGGCCTGGCAGCGATTTTTCCGCTTTGAAAGTAATATTTTAGCCCCTAATAATCGGTCAGCAGAAGTATTCTCGTGGGCCGGTGGTATTTGTACCCCATAGTGAGAAAATGGTTCTGAATGGTGTGGTCGCTTATGGATTTTTTTTGCATCAGCGTTGAACTGCCAAGTGATATTTTGCACCGTGGTTCGTTTGATTGTTGTCATAATGCGAGCACATTGTCGATGACCCCACTTATCCATGCAATGTTGTCAACTGTAGTTTCATTTTATCGGAATCGACGCACTTTGGATAAACATTTTTCACAGTGACTCGATCCTGTGCAACTTCTGAAATGGAGCAAACCACTCGTCGGACCACAACAAGCTGTCCACGATCAAATGAGCATAGATCGTTTTTCTTACACATACTGACATCTGCTACTACTAATTCCATGAACTTCACTCATTAAATTGTTAGATGTTTGCAAACGATTTTTTCTTTCAGTTTCCAGGACAGGCTAAAATGCAAGATTTACAAAACTTCAGTTTGCATTGTTCAGCTTCTCTTACGTGAATATTTATTTATTACTGGCATCTTCTGTGACAAATCTGGTAGCAACTGCAAAATTTTTTATCGATTGCATCGTCACTGTTAATAACTATTCTGTATCAATAACTTACTTTTAACTTTAATTACTTGCTTAAGGACCCCAACACGGCTCTAGAATAATTATGCTGAGTAAACTTTGTGCAAAATCTCCCAACGACATCATATTACCATGTTCTTTCCACACAAATGATTCAATTTGACACATTATATTACCAGAAATTGATTTTAGAAAACTGTATACTTAGTAGAACTGAGCCAATATTAAGAATTCTTAGTCGAGTGACACAAGCACGAGGTCGTGCGAATTTATGTTTCATATTGTTTTGAAGACTGTAAACATTTGAATTACCCATTCGTCATTTACGACATGAACCATTATCAATTAAGTGCCTGGGCCCGTTTACCTCCCCTATCCAGCGTGCGATGCCTGAGTACACCGAACCAAATTGGCGGCATTTTTCACCTGACCATTATTTTAACGTGTATCCCACTCTTTTTTCATCATTATGTTGTAGTTTGAAGAGGTATTACTCGTGTTGTGTGCCTTCACTAATACTCAAAAAATAAGAATTTAATATCTCTTTTCTATACAGAAGAGAGAATATGTGAGATTAGAGGTGTTTTAAATCTGAATAAAATGCTTTTCAAGTGCCTCAAGCAGTGCTTTATGGTTGTAAGATTTAGGAATCTTTTGACTTAGGTTTGCTGTTGCAGCAACCGTTCGTATTTTAATGCACTAGATTTGCCGTTCACTAGTCACCTTCGTTGGATGTCATGATTTTGTGATCCTGCAGTTCTTGAACATTTTATTTCAAACATTTTCATATGAATAAACAGAATGTACCAAATGAAAGTAAACATGGCAATTCCCAAACAGTTAAAGATTGTTTATAAATCCTCGTACTCCGATATTGCATGTTCCGTTTTAAAACAAAGTTACAGTTGGCAAAATTTGCTGGTTGAGAGGCCGCGCTGAAGAAAAACAATTTAATTTAGGTATACAGGCGGAAATATATTTACTTGCTGCGTTAGACTGGCTCTTATCCGTTCACGATTAAAATAATAAATTAACAGTCATTAGTTGTGACATCATACATTGACCTTCATGCCCACTGCCGCAATTTGCCCAATTGCGTGAGACATCGAATTTGACAATCTTATATGGTCATTCTTCTCCTAATCTGATTTCAATGTTGAAAAACCATTCGATAGTCGGCAGAAAACTACCATACGTATTCAAGATTTTAGACCAAAGTCTCCCTCATTCTCCCTGTGCCTCTTACTCTCCTTCTCTCTCTCTCTCTCTGTGTGTGTGTGTGTGTGTGTGAGTAGGCGTGTCTACCGTGTCGGTCCGACAAGGGTACGGCAAACAGGGTGCAGGCACAGTAGAATGGTGCTGTGTAAAACGGACAGAAAGGAAATGAACGTGGTCTACGGTGAGCAAAGGCTGTCCGCACCAACTTCCGCTCACGGGACGGTCCGAATCTAGCTGGCTGCTGCCACTGGTGGCGGACGACTCACTTCGGGCACAAAACTTATTGTTCGCTGGCTGCTAACAAAAAGAAGTCCATACCTTCAGATCAAATAAATTGTTACAAAACAATTACCTCGAGCTGAAGACACAAGTTAATTACGTTTTTCCTGCATCTCATGGATACTATCAACTGCAACAGTGTCTTACACTTACGCGAGCTTAGCCAATTCTAGCCACGGTGGTGCAAGAAGTATGTAAGAAATTCTCTTCTCTGTTTACTTTGTTAACAGCGTAAAAGCAATGTTGCTTAATTTCTTACATCCTAAATGTATGTAAAAAACATTTATTAAATCTCAGAGTTAACCGAAATAAAGGCATAAGAGACCTATGTGAAATGAAAGTTCTTGCTTTTGAAGTGTATCATCCATTCATCATCTGGACACAATACGATTGTTGTACATGTACGGACGCCAAACTGCCCCGTTAATGTATTATTGTAAATGGTTGTATATTTTTTTCTTTCAATGTTCATTGGTTTACACCAAAAACTGATGGTTTCACCGACAAATCATTTACACGACCGCGATAGTCTCCTCCAGCTTTCTTTCTGAAAACCATTTTTTTTTTTTTTTTACATGAATGGAGCGGTAGAGAAATATAAAAAACAATTGGTAGAAAGAAACCACTGAAATTTAAAAACACAGAGCATCAAAATCAAAAATCTCATTTTTGCCGTTTAGATTGTGTTTTTCCAGGTGGCTAAGAAGTTGTAATAGTGATGAGCGGAAACGCTCTGGCCCTGCATTCGGGATGACGTTCGAATCCCCGTCCGGGCAACCAGATTTGCGTTCCATGGTTTCCTCAGATCACTCCAGGTAAATGCCGGGATGCTTCCTTCAAAAGTCCACGGCTGAATTGCTTCCCGTTCCTTTTCCCCAATCCTGTCCCGCAAAAAAAAAAAAAAAAAAAAAGATATGTAATAGTGGCTGTCATTCCACAAGAGGCAGCTGATTCGTAATCCGAAAAAGAATTGCAATCCCGAAGTGTTTTCAATCCCGCGTAAGTTGCGCCAATCCCGCGGGATCCAGCGGGATTGGCGACAACAGTTTTTTTTAACGCACATACTTAAAGCATGGTTATTTAAAGAGCTAATGAATTAAATAATAAACGTCTGTTAATTAAATTAATAAATCAATTTTAATGTTAATTATAAAAATTAACAGTTAACAATATTTTGTTTGGCAAAATGATTTTTTTTTTAATTTTAAGTATATTTTGAGGTTTTACATTTAAAAAAAATCTAAACCAATTTTAAAATAAATAATAAAAAACTGAAAATATTCAGTCTTAGGTCACATTATGTGCCTTACAATACACCACATCAGTTTAAAAACATGGTAAGCATAATGGCCAAGTTACCAGAGTTATTTATTCTAAATAAACTATCTATACTTTGTAAAGTGTATACCTGGCTTAGAACAAAATCTCATTACATTTTGTCACTGAACAAGCAGGAGACTTGGCCTATTTTTATAAGAATAGTTTTTGTGGGATTCATTATTAAGTCTGCTGATTCCTTGATTGATCTTATAGTTGATGGTTAATAAAAGAAACTACTCACCAAGACGTAAACTGTCAAGTATTTCAGATTTACTTTAAGTGGCGTAACGACATTTTTAGAGTAGAAATTATTAATTTTTTTTAAGTAAGAAAGCAAACTTTCTAGGCGTATGATTGCAGTGAAGTCCTCATGGATGTAGCTAAGGATTGCGTTGTAAAAACACGAAATTTCACACGTGAGGAAGCCGGTGGAGGCAGCCGTCGAAGTAAAAGTATGATGTTTTTACAATACAATTCGGCGATACAGCCGTGAAGACTTCATTTAACTATTTTTACCTTTAGTCAAAATAATAACAGGGAGTTGAAAGGACACATGCTATTCACTTAAAAGTAGCATATTGTGGCGATGACCAAATCATCCCAAGAGGGATTAATCGCAAACCAGAGCGGCACATGTAAGCAGGTGGATTTCGTCAAAGAACATGTATTTCAAACGCGTTGAGGCAGCACTCGAGACAACAATAAGTCAAAGAATATACAATTGCCTTTTGATGGCTAAATAAACAGGTATGCGATTGTTAAAATTACGATAATATCAGTTTCGTATAAACGAACAAGCAAATTTTCGGCCGAAAATACAGGAAGTTATCACAATTACTTTATCTGTAAATACAGGATATGAGAATAATGAAACTGTGGATGAAAAGCTTTAACTGTGTAGTTCAGATAACGTGTTTGATACATACAAAATACATATTACATAATTAGAAAATCGTACTAAATACGCAACATAAATCAAATTATCGAAATGTCCATTCAAAAGAAACTACAAGTTTTGATAAATAAAAGTTGATCTATTTACCTTCGAATGACGAAAGTTGAAAAAAAAAAAAAAAAACACCGTTTGTTCACACGAGTCAAATGTCAACTGCAAGGGTACAGGCTAACAGTGCAATACATCCGACAGAGACAGACTGACAAGCGTTTCCGCCGCATTTTGTGGATTGCGGATCCGCTTAATTTTGTGCGGAATCTGCCAGACTGTCTAATGTTGCGGGATCCCGCTTTGCTGGATTGCAATCCCTAAATCCGATAAATAAAGGAATATTCATGGCCTCGGTTCTAGACTAGCAGGGTAGAACAAGTGGTGATACACAATTTCTACTTAACCATACGTAGTGTGTATAGTGCATGGCCTGACAACGCTGGTGATAGTGATTTACTCATCGGATGCAAACGTTAAACTTGGATGTCCTTGGTGCTTTCTGGAACAGCTGCATTTAATTAGCTTGGACCGGTTTTTACTGATCATCTTCTTTCATTTCTCTTGCACAGGACGTAGCACACACTTATTACGGTTATACACATGTTAACCAACCCTAAATACCGCTAATAATACTCCAGAACACAACTGGAAACATCGGATTCAAAATTTACCTAAAGGGTAGGTTTTGAAAGCTGAAGCCCTACACTGTAACTTATTTTGCTGTCGTCAGCCATTCGACTGGTTTGAGGCAATCCTCCATTCCTTCCTATCTTGTACTAACCTCTTCATCTCTAACATATCCCTTACAACCCACTCTTTTTTTTTTTTTTTTTTTTTTTGTAACTGCTTTACGTCTCTTTTTAACATCGAGGTCTTTAGAGACGGGAAAGGATGGGGGGCAAGGATGGGGGCAAGGAATGGGAAGGAATTCGGCCATGGCCTTTTGAAGGAAGCATCCCGGCATTTGCCTGGAGTGATTTGGGGAAACCATGGAAAACCCAAATCTGGATGCCCGGACGGGGATTCGAACCGCCTTCCTCCCGAATGCGAGGCGAGAACGCTAACCGTTACACCGCCCCGCTCGGTTTACAACCCACGTCCTCAATAATCTGCTTCATAGTTTCTAATCTCTGTCTTCCTCTACAGTTCTTACCTTCGACTGTTCCCTCCATCTGCAAATTAACCAGTCCAGTATGTCTCAAAATATGACCTACCAGCCTGTCTCTTCTTTCTGTAAGCTTCTTCCACAAACTTTTTTCCTCACCCTTCATTTCCCAAAACTCGTTCATTTCTTACTTTGTCCGTCCGTTTAATTTTCAGCATTCTTCTGAAGCACCAAATTTCAAATGCTTCAATTTCTTTCCTTCAGGTATTCCTAAAGTCCATGTTTCGCTACCATAAGAACTGTGCTCCATACATAGAGTTTTAAAAGTTCTTTCTAATTCCTAGATCAATATCAGAAACTGAAAGATTACTCTCTTTCATGAAGGCTCTTTTTGCTAGTGCTATTCTGCCTTTAACATCATTCTTGCTTCGGCCATCGGTTGTAATTTTGGTTTCCAAACTAGCAGAATTCACTACTTCTCCTATTTTGATATTAATCTACTGTGATTGGTATCACTTCTGCTACATTTCATCACTTTTTGTCTTGCTTTGATTTATATTCAGTCCAAAATCTTCCTTCCAGTATTTTGTTCGTACCATTCAGTAACTTCTCAATATCCTCAGCCCTCTCTGCTAATAAGACAATGTAGTCAGCAAATCGTAGCATACTGATTTTTTTCTCCCTGAAAACTTATGCCACATGGAAATTTTTCTTTCACTTTCTTCATTGCTTCCTCCACATACAAGTTGAATATTAACGGGGATAGACTACAACCTTGTCTCACACCCTTTTTAACTGATGCATGTCTCTCGTGATTCTCTACTTTTATTACAGCCATTTGATTCTTATATAGTTTATAGAGTATTCTTCTATCTCGATACTTTAGGCCTGACTTCTTTAAAATTTTGAACATCTTGTCCCACCTAACATTATCAAAAGCTTTTTCTAAATCAACAAATGCCATAAAAGTATCTTTGTTTTTCTTGATCCGCCCTTCAAGTATTAATCTTAAAGACACAATTGCTTCCCTTGTACCGCGATTTTTCCTAACCCAAACTAATCTTCACCTACTATCTCTTCTACTACCCTTTCCATCCTTCTGTATATTATTCTGGTCAGTAATTTTGAAGCATGTGATGTTAGACTAATGGTGCGATAATTCTCACATTTGTCGGCTTGTGCTTTCTTTGGAAGTGTGAAGATGATATTTTTATTAAAATCAGTAGGAATTTCTCCTGTTTCATAACTTTTTAATATCAGCTTGAATAATCTTTCGATTCCTTCCTCTCCTAGAGATTTAAGAAGTTCTGCAGGTATCTCATCAATTCCAACTGCCTGATTTACTTTCAAGTCATTCAGAGCTTTATTAAATTCTGTCCTCAAAACAGGATCTCCTAAGTCATCCATGTCGATATCGCCTTCCTTTTCCAATACACTATTGTTCAAGTTGTCCCCATCATACAGTTTCTCAATGTATTCCTTCCATCGGTTAGCTCTATCTTCTGAGCTTAAAAGAGGTTTCCCTTCGGCAGTTTTAATGTTCATACCTCTTTTCTTCATTTCTCCAAAATTCTGTTTGATCTTTCTATATGCAACATCTACTTTTCCCTACGACCATTTCCTTTTCTACTTCTTCACACTTTTCTTGTAGCCATTTTTCTTTTGCTATTTGCATTTCCTATTTATTTGATTTCTAAATTGCCTGTACTGCTCTCTTCCTGCTTCATCCTGAGCATGTTTGTACCTTGTTCTCTGATCCATCAGCTGCAAATTTTCTTCTGTGATCCAAGGTTTTCGGGCAGCTTGATCCCTAAAGCCTAAGGTTTCTTTGCCAGCTTTCTTTATTTCGGTCTTTAATGCATTCCATTCGTCCTCGGTTGAGCTCCTTTCACAGTTAATTCTTAGACCTAAGTCTACCATTTCTGCAAATTTTTCTATTGTGCTAGATTGTTTCAGTTTATTCACTTCTAGTCTCTTCTGCTTATACTGCTTCCTTATTCGCTTGAATTTCAGCCTGCACTTCATTACCATCAAATTGTGGTCCGAGTCTATGTCTGCTCCTGGGTACGCTTTACAGTCTAGAACTTGATTCCTGAATCTCTATTTGACCATGATATAATCTAGCTGATATCTGCCTGTATCCCCAGGACGTTTCCAGGTGTATATTCTTCTTGCATGGTTCTTAAACAGTGTGTTCGCCACTACTAGCTTATATCTTTCACAAAATTCTAGCAACCTGATTCCTCGCTCATTTCTTTCTCCTAGACCAAAACTTGGGGACTATTTTACCTCCGGAATATTTTACCCAGGAAGAAGCCATCATGATAATTTAATTTAAGATGATTATATGTCCTCGGGATACCCTTTGGGTCTTTAATGCTGTGGTTTTCCGTTGTTTTATGTATCCCCATGGCTTTGATTATTTCTGATTCATCCGTCGTTAGGGGCTGTTTCCAACCCCAAAGGCAAGAGGATGCCCTGAACCACTCCCCGCTCTTCCGCCCTCCTTTCGGAGGCCGTTGGCAAGCAGTGGGTGACTCCTTCCTTATACCGGGAATCTTTCAGTCGCCAGATCATCGTCCGAGCAAACAGGATGCACCACGTGAAGGAGAGGTCGACATTTGGTTGGAAAAGGCTAGTACAGTTTCTCCGAAACCCTTACACCTTACACACCGTAACTAATAAGCACGAAAAACCAAGAAATGCACAACACCTTATTCTTTAAAGTGAATACTAAACAGTGCTTTGTAACTAGTAAAATTGTTTCTTGGTAAGACGAGGAGACTTAACTACAAACTTGAAAACAGAAACGAAATTACATGTCACACAAATGATGGTGTACTAATGTGTGCCATGTGGCAATATAATATTAATTACCGGAACAAAGTAATAGCACTGGAATAAACTTTACATTCCTCACAAGTGCCTTCCGTATGGCATGTTTTTCATTACACGTTTACAGAAAATCCTAGTTCCAGAAAACGGTACAAACGTTTTATCGACATAATAGTGTGTTGTCCTGCTAACCAAACATGTATGTTGTCCAGATATTACTTCTTAAAATATTTAAAAACCTTGATTATTCAGTGACTTGCATTGAAGGTTATACTCTTACACTACACAAACAGAAATTTTACAATACTTAAAAATGCATGCCTAAAGTTATGGCAGCAGATGTAATTAATGATCTAAAATATTCTGTATGAGCAAGTGTATCAACTTCCAGTAGAGAGGAATGAACAAATAAATCTGATAATCTGAACAAGAAAGGTGTTGAAGAATTTACATCACTCAAACTGATGTTCTACTAGTGTAGGTGACCTTAGATTCCCAAGATAGTGTCATAATTCGAGACAAACGGAAATCACTTATCCTTAAGTTCTGGAATCCACTACGGAACCTCTGAATAATGGCGATTATTCGCTCGGCAGGCTTCACTACTTGATCAAACAGCAGTCAGATTGATTTCTGTCGTGGTTGTCGCCTAGTGTTTGCGCTCCGCTTCTCCCAGTTTCAGGGTCCCTTTGAAATCCACAGCACACAGTGTTTGAGGCCCCCATCACGCCACGCTTGCAGAGATTCGCGCACAGCCATTAGCCCTCCACACCCGGTCCGAGGCGATGAAAATCGCAGGGAAACGTAATGTAAGAGACGAAAACACCTGCCCCAAATTATTAACTGTAATTATGCTTCGATGTAAATGTGACTAGTAAAAAACTAATCAACCAAATTAAGGAATTAATAGGACTTCGGAAGGCTGGAAGGTTCGCATCAGCATTAATTAAGCCTCTAACATATGTTTCTTTCAATATTCTATGACACAGCTGCTGAACAGACTTTTCACGAATATCCTTTCACCATAAATAAAGTTAGCTAACTTCATCACTGATAGTTATTCATATCAAATGCGATGAAGAATCTAACTTAAGAGATGGTCTACCGTATTTATTTATTTATTTCTCGTGTCCAGGACATAACAAGTTGAAAAAAAATAACATTAATTAATTGATATTAAACTATAAACACAATTAAATTGAATGTGACCAGAATTCCGCAATCTTGATGGCCTTCTCGTTTGCCCTATAAAGGTCGTCGATATTGCAGGTTTCAGGAAGATTCCTGCATATCAGAAGATGTTGTGGGTTCTGAAGCTCACCACATTCACATAGATCGTTGTCATTAGTGTACCCCCATTTTTAATATTATATTTACATCGGGACACTTCAGTTCTTAATCTGTTTAGAGCCTTCCTATAGCATATGGCTGATTACATCCCGCAGCCGGTGCCTCTTTGATGTTCCTCCACTCTTCTTCAGGCAACGAATTTCGCCATAGTTCTAGACGGCGTGCTCCAGTAGAAGATGTTATGGCTGTAGTTGATTGTACGAAGCTCTTCCTTGATTTCAGCCTTGTGGGTTGAGGCTCGTGTCCAAACAAAGGGTGTCTGGGTCTGTTTCTTGTTTCCTCTTCTCCCTCACTGCAGCTGTTTTCCTACGAATGTCAGGTGGTGATATACCCATGGTTTGGTATATTTTACTAATAGGAGTTGGTTTTAGGCAACCTGTTACAATGCGACCAGTATCATTCAATGCTATATCAACCTGCTTAGCATGTGCAGAGTTTTGCCAAACTGGTGCTGAGTATTCTGCTGCAGAGAAACTAAGTGCCAAGGCAGATGTACGAAGCAGGAGGTACTTGTAAGTTTCCGGATGATGTTGTACTGGGCAGATACTTTAAGTTTCAGATCCACACAATGGGTTTTGAATGTGAGAGATCGATCAAGCTTTACTCCTAGATATTTTGGAGTATCGCAGTGTAGTAGTTGTTGCCCCCTCCAGTTGATGTTCAACTTCCTTCTGGCTTCTCTGTTTCGCAGATGGAATGCACAGACCTGTGTTTTTCCAGGGTTGGGCTTCAAGTGATTAGCATCATAATACTTCGCCATATCTTCAAGAGCTGTTGTCAGCTCCACCGCCTCAAAGGTTTTGCCTTGAGCTGCAACTGCTGTGTCATCAGCATAAATGAATGCTCTTGTTCCAGGAATAATTGGTTGATCATTTGTATATATGCTGTACAAGAGTGGGGCCAGCACACTACCCTGAGGGAGGCCATTCTTCTGAGTTCTCCATCGACTCTTCTAATTGTGGAGAGTGACGTAAAACCTTCTGTTTAGTAGTAAACACTGGATGACTTGCGTAAGATGGTAGTCTTTTGTGATGGAATATACCTCACTTACCAAAATTTTGTGGTTGACTGTATCATACGCCACTGTGAGATCGATGAATGCCACACCTGTAACCTGTCCTCTTTCATACCCATCCTCTATATACTGTGTGAGGTTAAGAATTTGGCCGCAGCATGACCTACAAGGTTGAAAACCAGCCTGTTCCTTTATAAGCATTTTGTCAATGCACTCTGAGATACGATTGAGGATCAATCTCTCCAAGACTTTCTATAAATGACAAAGGAGTGAAACTGGTCGGAAGTTTTTTGGATCCGTAGGAAGATCTACATATAGAGATGGCAATACCGACTGGGCAAGAAATTTTTACTTTTTATAATTAACGACTGACTGATGTCTAAGCTATTAGAATCGAGAACCTTGAAAAGGAGGAATGATCCCTATGAAACCCTCTATCCTTAGTCATGAAATATTCCAAATATTTGTAGAACTCCTCTAAAAATGAAATGTTAACGTCAAAACCAGAATTAAATTTTTTGATTTCGAATTACTTACAGGTGCATAATTCCTAATCAGTTTCATTAGACTATGTTTTAAGATATTGCACACTAACCATTATCATCAATTAGTACAGATCTTTTCTCATTTTAAATCTATATTTTCCAGTGAGAGTGAATATTTATCTCCGAAGGGCGTCAATGTAGACAATAATGATAGTGGTACAGGATACATTATAAAATAACGATGGTAAATGTGAAAGCAATACATCTGGATTCTGGAACGTAGAATTGTTTATGGTGATTGTGCAATCGTATTGTTTAGAGATTACTCGGATAAATCTGCGGTGGTTGACCGGTAACGACTGTCAGTATTTGCGCTAGGTTCTATACTTCGCATTTGTTTCCAGATTCCACAACACTAATAATTAATTCAAATTTCATCAATCTTTTCAGCTGTTTTCCAATCAGAAAGCCATTTCACGCCAATTTACATAACACTATTCCTCCAGGCTCAGATTATTTCAGTTATGACTTACGGGGACCGTATCCGAGGTTGGTGGGAACTTCGATGATGTCATATAGAAAACGGTTTTACATATGCAAGTAATTCCTTAAAACTTTCAGCAGCGCAAATGACATATCATACGCAGTCCTATAATCGATAAATTAATCTATTTTCTGTAACAATCTTCCATGTACTGGACCCAATTGTTGTATATTCTGTCCTTTCGTATCATCGGGCTGTAAAGAGCCATTTTCCGTTAGTGAACAACTATTTGTACTTCTCATAGTTGTCCCTGCTTCATAATAATAGAATTTACTGAGCATCTGCTTTAAAAATATGAAAAAATGAAAAAAATTAACAAATGATTTCTTATTAATAATTGTAATTGTAATAATTTGGATATATTTAAGCAACGATAACAATGAAATATTAAATAAAAAATGAGACGAAGGCAGGTTATATCTTTCTAACAGGAAGAATAACTACCTTCTTTATTAATTTAACTTTTTATTTTCCAAAATTGATCGAAATAGTCCCTACTCACTTAGATGTACTCCTACAGCGACAATAGAGAGTGAATAGTATATCCCAGAAAACTTTCAAACTGTAATAATTTTTCTTAATTTTTCGGGATAAAATAAATTCTTTCATAAATATCTATCAGACAATCGTATGCTTCCGTAAAGTCTACAAAGAGCAAAATAGTTCCCGGTCAGATTTTCATTTTTTTTTCTACTACTGGGTGTAACACAAAGATTTGGTCGGCTGTTGATTTCCCTTAACGAAATCCTATTATAGATCGTCTAATAGGCTTTTAATTCAATATAGAAGACTTTTATAAGATTTTATAGTAAATATTAATCAGTGTAATACTACGATACTTTTAATTCCATCATACCATTTGTGTCAGTCAAAGAAAAATTTCCATGTGGCATAAGTGTTCAGGGAGAAAAAATTAGTATGCTACGATTTGCTGATGACATTGTCTTGTTAGCAGAAAGGGCTGAGGACATTGAGAAATTACTGAATGGCATGAACAAAATACTAAAGGAAGATTTTGGACTGAATATAAATCAAGGCAAGACAAAAGTGATGAAATGTAGCAGAAATGATAACAATACTAGTAGATTAAATATAAAAATTGGATCGGATGCAATTGTAGAAGTAAGTGAGTTCTTTTACTTAGGAAGCAAAATTACAACCGATGGCCGAAGCAAGAATGATGTTAAAAGCAGAATAACACTAGCAAAAAGAGTCTTCATGATAAAGAGAAATCTTTTAGTTTCAAATATTGATCTAGGAATTAGAAAAAGTTTTTTAGAACTCTATGTGTGGAGCACAAAATTTTACTGTAGCGAAACCTGGAATACCGGAAAGAACGAAAATTGAAGCATTTGAAATGTGGTGCTACAGAAGAATGCTGAAAATTAAGTGGACAGACAAAGTAAGAAATGAACGAGTTTTAGATATGATGGGTGAGGAAAGAAATTTGTGGAAGAAACTTACAGAAAGAAGAGGCAGACTGGTAGGTCATATTTTGAGACATGCTGGATTAGTTAATTTGCTGGTGGAGGGAACAGTCGAAAGTAAGAACTGTAGAGGAAGACAGAGATTAGATTATATGAAGCAGATAATTGAGGATGTGGTTGGAGGGGATATATAGAGATGAAGACGTTAGCAGCACAAGATAGGAAGGGATGGAGGATTGCATCAAACCAGACTGATGACAGCAAAAAAAAAATAAAAAAATGTACGTGGCATATTACCACATCTCTCTATTCCTCCAGCCTACAGTAATATTGTATACATCCGTCTTTGACAAAGCTTTTGTTCACCATAATTAATCTTTCCTCCAGAGTCAGTGGAGGTTACTTGTTATCAGCTACCTGTTGATAATTAAAGGTGAATAACATTTTTGGTTCTTTACCGTCTTTCATATTATTGACATACTCAAACTATCTTTCGCCAATTAAGAAGTCATTTGTCAGAACTCTCTTTAGGTATTTTTGATTAATTTCTATTTGTGTCTCGAATTATTCTTCAGAGGGTTAACCTTTCTGTACATCTCTCTTGCTTTCCGTTCCTGACGTCGACTGCCAAATTTCCATTTTAGCTTCCACTGGCGAAACACATACTGCTTTGGAAAAAAGGGATGTTTAACAGATGCATACTTAAACTATTTCAATACCAATGTCAATCAGAATCAAAATGAATCCTTCAATCGCGCAAACTAGAATACATACGGAATTTCGCAGTTTAATATTTAAATACCCTCAAGGGTTTTTTGTAAATATACTAAAACGAGATATGCAGATAGAATTGTACATGCCGTAGAAAGACAACCTCAATTGTGTTATCACTATACGTCAGCGTCAAACCAAATTACGGTTTAATAAAAGTGTAACAGAATATCAATAGGACATCAAGCGTAATTCTTTTAAAACTAGCTTAACTCATTACAATAAAAATGTTGATACTGTACATTTTTATCTGAAAAAAAATTAAATAAAATCGGCATGTAATTAAATTTACATTCTGCCAGAAGAAGAGCATATAGACACGCACAGTGGGATAGGTGTGTGACCTTTTAAGGTTAAATCATAAGGCAAGGTTTCAACTTCATATTTCTATAATTTCTTAACTACTTGGTTACACAGTCTCAAGTATTAAGAATATACTAACGCTTTCAGTATAAGCTCTGCAGCAACGGTAGTAACCAGAATTTCTGTTGTGCGGTCTCTTCCGGTTTTATTTTACGGGCACCACAAGTCCGTAAACGTTTTACGGAGTTTTCAAACTCCGCAAACGGTTCATTATAATGTATACAGGCTTACGGCGCTGTGTATGCGGCGCGCATGCGCTGTAGAGACGAACGTGTCACACAACTCTGGCGAGACGCTAATGTCGTGAGGACGTGTTCTGCGTTAACGGCCAGGAATACACGCACGCGCTCTAGATGGGCACTATAACCACCACTAACGTTTCCAGGAGCTATGACTCCCATAAAAGGTCTCCAAATGGAGTCGGTCGCATGATACATTAGACATCCCTGTTTAAGTTTAATGCCAACCGTAAGACTTTTAGGAGTTAAGTATCATAGAAGTTGTTTCTGGGATAAACTTAATATAATAGTGTAAATTACACGGATAAATCGTGTTTTGAAAATACGTTGAATTGAAAGATTTCTTGGTGTAAAATTAATAGTATTAATAGTAAACAATAAACTCGACTGCAAAAATTTAATATAAAGTTAAAAAAAAATAAAAACTCAGAATCAATGATTTTCACTGCTGGAAGTATTTTGTGATAAATAAATATTCCCGACATTACGTTAGAACAAGAATACCTACAGTTATTATTTTTATAATATTATACGTAAATTGATTTGGGATTATTCTTCATATATATTAATTACAGAATATCATATAAATATTATATCCAAATCTACTGCTTGTTTTTAACTATTCAGTCACTTATTGAAGTCAGGTTAGTTATTTAGTTTTAATATTTTGTATTTTAATTTTATTTAGTTAGTGGAAAGAGGCACTTATTATTTATTACATAAAATGTATTTAAATTCCTGGTATACTTACTTATACCAACATTATAGATTTCTCATATGTATTAGTTCATCTAAAATGTTTTGGTCATGTGAAGTATTTAGTAAGTTCTTATGTTCAAATATGTTAATAGCTAAAACTTCAAGAGATGTAACTCGGTCTGAAGCCATATAAAATATACAGTCAAACCTGTCTGGGTGAGAACCGGATAAGCGAGAAAAAACTACAAGTGGGAATAATTGTCAGGTCCCGTCATTTTAAACTCTAAAACATATATGGGCAACCCCCGGCCCCCGGGCCGGATCCGGTCCTCCATCAGCTTCAATCCGGCCCGCGAGAGATTCAGAAATTTCAAATAACGCGCAAAAAAAAAAAAAAAAAAATCTGTGTTTATTCAAGTCATAAAGACTAAAATCAAAAATAATATTATTAGGCGTATGCAGTGGAACGCCACAGATCGAGTCGTAAATAAAAAAGGTGTGAATTTTTATCGCCTTTTTATTCACTACTACCTTCTTATTTCTTACCTACCGCCCGCGACCTGATTATGTCCCGAAATTACGCCCTCAGCTAAGCAAACGTTGCCCATACCTGCTCTAAAACCTCTGTAAGTGAGAAACAGAAACCTCTATAAGTGAAAGTTGTTTTTCCCTTGTCGACCTCTATAACTGAGACTGCTACTAGTCTTTATCTCTATAAGCGACAGTCCAGCGTATTTAACAATTGCTATTTGTGACCCATTCTTAATTTCGTGGAACTAACTTACATTGTTGTATCGTATTCTGTTAGAATCACCAATTGTTACTTCAGTTGATAAGTATCAATTGCGAAGGAAGATTCGGCACTTACTCAAAATGTCGAAACGAAAAATCAAAGTGTTGTCGTTAAGTGATAAAATAGTGAATGCATTCGAGAGCGGGAAATCGCGAAATGAAATACAGAGCGAGTTTGGTTTACGAGAATCCATCTTTTATAAAGTTATAAAATCAAAAGATTCTATAAAGTTTCAGTGCTCTGAGGGATACGGAAATGTTAAGAGGAGTCGACTTTCTGAATTTCCCAACATTGAAAAGTTAGAATGGATAAAACGAACCCTCGATACAAACGTTCCATAGATGGACCTTTGTTAAAAGAAAAATGTTAAGACTACAAAACTGGAAATTCAGAACTTTTCAGGTAGTAATGACTGGCTAGAGGATTTTAAAAAGCATCATGATACAGCTTTTTTTTTTTAAAAAAAAAAAAAAAAAAAAAAGAACAGCCGGGGAAAATAAATCAATGGGCCGAAACATAGGTAACCAATGGAATGAAGACCTACCAAGTCTTTTGGAAGGGTATGATCCAAACGAAATTTACAACGGAGATGAAACTGCTTGGTTGTTCAAGTGCCTTCCGTATAAAACATTTACATTTAAAGGCGAAAAATGCCATGGAGGAAAACAAAGCAAGGAACGCCTTACTATTCTTCAATGTGTAAACATTATTGGTGCGGACAAATTCCCCCTATTTCATCATCGGGAACTCAAAGCTACCTAGATGTTTTAAAGGTGTCAAGACTCTACCTGTCGATTACGCCAGTAATACAAAGGCTTGGATGACAAAGATATTATTTAGAAATTTGTTGAAAAAATTGACAAAGAAATGAAGATAAAACGAAAAAAATGTACTTTTTATAGACAACTGTACTGCCCGCATGGACTTACCAACACTTTCAAACGTAAGAGTCATGTTCTTGCCTGCCAATACCACCAGTAAACTTCAATCATTAGATCAAGGTATCATACACACGTTCAAACAGAAGTCGTTAAACATACTCTTATTGGGGGAAAAAAAGCCTGAGATTAACGTACTTCTAGCCATAAAATTTGCAAGGAGAGCATGGTACACAATAAGTTACGGCTTCAAGAAAGCTTGGTTTTGGATCAACATAGATAAACAAGACTTATTCCCAGAGGAAAATGATGTCGGACTTACCAATGAGGAATGGACCAAGCTTGTGTTTCACGAAACCAGTAAGTTAACATCAACCTTCCAATACTTCGTTCAGACTTAAAACCTCATGGCTACCGCCGGAAAACCCACCGACTACGACTTCGTTAAAAATTGTGTGAGCACGTGCACTGACGGAAATGACAGTTAAGATGAAGCTGAGCGATCACAAATTTTGGATACATATTCCAAAGAAGCCAGAAGCTTTGAAATCACTGGAGACGCTCCACCATTTTTAGAATACTCGGCGGTTGTTGAGAAATCAATATTTGATAAGATTTATGAACTGGAAAAACATGTACAAAATGCATAAACAGAAACGCAAAATAAATTAACGGATTTCTTTAAGTAAATATTAGTGTAAATTTTTTTGTTTTCTTTCTGTATGCATATATGTTAAATTCTAATGAATAATACGCTTAAAATGCATACATATTTTCTATATTTTTTAATCCTCTCTAAGTGAGAAAAGTCAGTCTGGAACCTATATAAGCGAAAAACCACCATAAATGAAAAATGCGGTCCCTTGAGCTCTCGCTTATCCAGGTTATACTGTATTACTACTTAAATCAAAAACTTGTGGATCGATAATTGTACTCTACAATTTATAAATTGTAACTGTCTAGCATAAGATTATGGGTAAGATTCTCTTCTCGGCTTTACTTTGGCTGCACATAGCATCGAAAAACATAGTGGAATAATGTACGAATACCGACATTTCGTCTGTTCCCTGAACAGTTGAAACATATCAAAAACAATATAAACTGATAGTGGGAGTTCTGCACATTCCAACTAATATTTATTTTTCATTCACACCCATGACCCCGTTTCCAGATTCCAGAATTTCATTAAAATTGAAATTCCCTTATGACCAGCAGTATAAAAACCATTTGGCCTTCTGAAATGTGAACCAAACAAATATTAATGGTTATCAACTCTTATTATCGTAACTGAAAAATTTGTTTCACTGGTAATTATTCCTTTTTCGCCATTTAAAAAAAATATATATTCAGCGGCTAATAGCATTATAGGATATGATCCTTCAAACACTGAATTTGGAGCACTCGCATTTAAGTGACCATATCAGTTTCTATAAATAAATCGATATTGGTATAGTTGACAGAAGTACAAGGCAGCAGCGCTTCACTATTTAGTATTTTTGCACAAGAGGTAATTACAATACAATACATTCATTTTCCTTGGATCACCATATGAAAGACAGAGCCGCATTTAGGATTTGTAGGCCACTAAGCTATTCCTGTGGTGCGCGCCCTTTAGGGCCTGTACGGCGTACGCCCCTAGGCTATAACTGTGATAAGGGCCCTTTAGGGTATGTAGTCACCTAGGCTATAACTGTGGTGCGCAATATTATCTCAATAAACCTTTTAATACACAATTTTGCATAATGAAACGATAGTAAAAATATGCGAGCATAACTTACTGAGGAATCGAAAGTTAGAAACGTGATTTCTGTATCGTTTCCGAGACTGAAAATCAACAAGGTTAGCAAGTGGTGCTTGCACGTTCAATTTTTCTATTGATGATCGATATATTGTCGTTTTGTTGTTGCAACCAAACACCCGCAGCAAAATTCCGTGGAATTACAAACTCAAAAGGTTTAAAAACAATATGAAACAAAAATTTTCTGAAATTATAATAATAATTATCATAATTCAATTTAATTGCAGTGGAGCACACGCTCCGGTGGCAATTTCCCTACACACCCAACTTCCCACTATCCTGCACCCACCTACATTTGCCCTCTACAAATTTTAACTTTAAATTCTTTTAACGTTTTCTGTAAGTAACTCATTCCAATCATGGACACCCTTACATAAAAAAGAAAATCTTCCCACACCCTTGTGCCTGAAATCGAGTGACAGTTTGTGGTCATGGTCATCTTTTCCCTTCCACGAACTACTTTGCATACCTACTGCAATATCTTTCCATGCCTCATCGCCAGTATACGCCCTGTACACTCCCATGACCCTCCTCATCCTCCTCCTGTCTTGCAATGAATCCCATTCCAGCTCCTTTATCATATCTGTCACTGATTGTATTCTGCGATAATTTCCAGAAACAAATCTAGCAGCCCTTTTTTGCACCCTCTATAATTCATGCATTTGATACGCAAAATATGGGTCCCATACTACACTACCATATTTGAGCAATAGTCTGACCAAAGTTTTGTAACCCAATTCCTTTACTTCTCTCGTTCATCCCCTCATCACTCTCTCCAAGAAATGTAGAAATTTGAAACCTATTCCTACCATCTGTCCAATGTGTCCTGCCCAGTTAAGCTTGCTATCGAATGTAATGCCAAGATATTTACATTTCAAGTCTTCAGCAAGCAATTCATTCCCCGCCTTATATTCATAATTAACCTTTTGTTTTTTATTTTTGTATCTAATAAGCTGACTCTTCTTTGCATTTATCTTCATCCCATATTTACCAACCCAACCAGATATCCTGTCCAGATCACCCTGCAACTGTTTACAGTCCTCTATCGTTTTGATCCTTTTATACAGCATTATGTCATCTGCAATCAATCTAATTTCAGATAGTAAACAATCAACACAGTTATTCATTAGATTAATGAATAGTAATGGTCCCAATACGCTAGCTTGCGGTACTCCCATTTTTACTTCCACTTCCCTTAATACCGCATTTCCTACCATAACGTTCTGTTTTCTACCTTTTAAAAATTCTTCTACCCAGCAAATCGCTTTCTCATCCACTCGAATAGTTTTTACCTTATTTGCTACCATTTTATGGCTCACTCTGTCAAAAGCCTTTGAAAGATCTAGTGCTACACTACCAATTTGGCCTCCCTTGCCAATTTCATCTGAAATATATGACATATATCCCACTAATTGAGATTTGCATCAGTATCCTTGCCTGAACCCATGTTGCCTACTTGAAAATAACTCACATACATCTCTGATGTGGTTGTATATCAATCTTTC
Source organism: Vandiemenella viatica (assembly GCA_031002005.1). Taxonomy (NCBI): domain Eukaryota; kingdom Metazoa; phylum Arthropoda; class Insecta; order Orthoptera; family Morabidae; genus Vandiemenella; species Vandiemenella viatica. Next base: position 195,230,806 of record CM061920.1, read on the forward strand.
CATTAATTTACCTACCACTGAAGTCAAACTGATTGGCCTGTAGTTTTCGATTCTATTTTTTACTCCTCCTTTATGTACGGGTACTACTATCGCACTTTTCCAGTTCTGTGGTAAGCAGCAAGTATCCAGACTCAAATCAAATAATTTTTCAAGATAAGGTACAATGTCACATCCGGCTATCTTTAAGATATCTATAGAAATATTATCTATACCAGCCCCCTTATGTTTTTTCAGCTTGCTTATTTCCTTCATGATTTGTTCAGGCTGAATTTCAAATATTTTAGTATCTTCATTTCTAATCGTATTGTTAAGCTCGTTCTCCGAATTAGACCTTTCCGTTTCTGATTCATTGTCCCTAATGCTCTCACTAAACCAGTTACTTAAAATCTCTGCCTTTTTCAAATCATCAGTAACTACTTCTCCATCCTTATCTATAAACGTCTCTACACCCTCCCTTTCCTCAGTTTCCTGATATAGCCATAGAAATTTCTAGTTACATCAGTCAGTGGTCCTCCTGCACTGACAATACTCTTCATAAACCCATCTTTAGCCACTTTCTATGCTGTTATTAAGTCCTTGTTTAGTTGATAACTTCCTCTACTCAACAAGTATAAAAATGATTAAGATCACGAAAGTACGCAATGGAGAAAGATTAATGATACAATATTGATTATTTACACTCGCATGTCAAGAAGACGACAGCGACTAGAATATTTTTATTTTTGCATGTAGTGCGGGCCTCTAGGATACAGCCTAGGTAGCCTATGTCTAAATGCGGCCCTGATAATAGACTGCCTCCAAGGCAGGTGAAAAATGATCAGTTTACAGATAAACTATTGCATAAAAAAACAGATAAAGACACCAAAAGATGTACCGTACGTTAATAAAACGACTGAGAAGCTAAAAAAAAAGAAAAATTATCATTCAATAAATATGTGGTGACTCCACTCTCCGCTCTTCTTCTGTGGGTCTTGTCTTCTCGGCCGCCGAGAACTGTGACACGGTCTGGCTGAATTGCTCGCACGAGAAAAAAGTGGATACTCAACTAAATAACGCTATGGGAATGATTTCATGCGTGATCAATACAACACCCACAAAATGGCTCTCGATATTGAGCCACATACCACCACCTAACTTGCGACGGATAAATGCTCTTACAGGCGAGTACATGAGGATAATGAACAACAGAGACTTGCCGATCCATCCAGATATTGAGGATGCCAACATCAACAGACTTCTCTCTAGGAAACTACCAGTGAAATCGCCAAGGAATGCTACATGCGAAGATTTCAACAGCACCAAAGGTTGGATCCAGGAGTGGAGTGTACACCAAAATAACAGCATACCTTGCATTACAGAAAAGCCACCAGGTTTTGACTTACCACGTAAAACTTGGTCCACACTCAACAGGATCAGAACCCAGCACGGCAGATGGGCACACTCATTGCACAAATGGGGTAAGCAACCATCCCCCTTGCGTGAATGCGGGGTGATTCAGACTATTGGTAATACTGTTAAAGAGTGTCCGATAAGGTCTTAAAATGGTTATCCTGTGGGCTTCCTGCTGGCAACTCAGGAACCGATAGACTATATTAATAAACTAGATGTTCGTCTATAATACTGTAAAGTTGGAATATGTATATTTTATTCCAATGTATTTTAAAAGTGTCTAGCTTGCCATACGATAAACAAATGTACTTTAATTATATCAATTATGTTTACGCAAACAGCTGGCAATTATTTTGTAGATACGTTACGAATAATTTATCCGACGGAGCAGAAGAAGTTTACAATTAAGAAAATGTTCAATCATTCCCAGAATTTAATTCTATCATCTGTTATACATTTAAGATGTGATGGGAGCTCGTTAAACAGACGTGTCCCTGAATGTCTGATCCGTTTTTGAACAAAAATACTTACCTGTTATCATTGCAAAGATCATTTTTACTTTCAGTGCCATAATCGTGTAATTTGCTATTCGATTTAATAGAGCATAATTTGTAAGTACGAAGGACTTTAATGTGTATATATACTCTGCCATCAATGTTAAAATCTCTAACTTCTTAAACAGCTCTCTGCATGAAGTTCTACTGCTAACCATTTTAATATCATTCTTATAACTAGATTTTGGGCCCTGAATACTTTGTCTATATGAATAGAAAAACCCCAGAATATTATTGCATATCACATTAAGGAGTGAAAATAAACGAAATAAACTAGTTTCCTCATACGTATATTACCTATTGCTGAGGATGTACGATTTGCAAATGTGGCTGCACCCAGTCGCTTCAATGTGTCAGCGACATGCACTCTCTAATTTAAATTATGATCAACATGAAATCCTAGGAATTTCACACTCTCTAACTCTTGAACGAAGTGTCCTGCAAATATTTTATCTACATTTGGTGGTAATCTGTGTGATGTACTGTACTGCATATATTGACTTTTACCAGAATTTAAGGACAAGGCATTAACTGCAAACCAGTTATTAATAAGGTCAAAGATATAAATTGAAATATGTTCAATGTGAGAAATCTGGAGTATTTTTAATTCTTATGCTTGTATCATCTGAAAATTGTTTTTTTTTTTAGTTTATAGATGTAACACAGGGTAGATCATTTATATATATTAAAAACAATCAAGAATCCAATATAGAACACTGAGGTATCTACATCTGATAAATCCCCACTCAGGAAACAATGAACCACCTGACGTAGCATTAACATGTTCCAGTGGCACTTTTGTTTCCTAGTCAAACGGTAATAAGTAAGCCAATTATTAACAATGCCATCTATACCATAAGACTTTAATATTTGTATCAGAATTTCATAATCAACATAACTCAATGCGTTAGACAAGTCACTGAATATTTCTACAGGCATTAATTTATCATTTATTACTTATAAATTATTATCAGTGAAAATATATATCGTTCTGTTGAATGACCCTTTTGAAAACCAAATTGTGATTTAGATAGATTTTTATTTTTTATTTTTTAGATGTTGTTAAACTCTGTTGCAATTGTCTTTTCAAAAATTTTGGGAAAGACTGTTTGTAATGAAATTTGATGGTAATTCAATACAAAAGACTTATCCCTCTCTTTGTGGAGTGGTTTAACTACAGCACACTTAAGCCTTTCTGGAATGGTAACATCAAGTAAAGGTATATTATACACATGAGTTAGTATTTTACTTAATGCTGACATTAAATGAGTGAACTAAGTAAAATATTCGGAGGAAGCCCCTTTCGTAATTGGCAGTAACGTATAATTAGCAAAAGACAGTAGATAATCTATATCCAATCGAGATGACAGGTATCATTTAATGTGAATATACAGTCCTAAATTACAATCTTGAAAGGAAATTTTTATATCATTGCTGCCACTGCAGCGAAAGGTACCAACAGAAACAGGTCTGCGGTTGCAGTGCATCTCTTCATTGAGCTGTATGCACTGCGCTCCTCGGGACGCCCGGGGCAGGTAAGGCAGGCAGAAGCCCCGGCGCCTGGCGCAGAGCAGTGGAGGGGTGCCTCGCTCGCCGGAATGGATGGATTACCGGGGGTTTGGCTGAGAGAGGCCATCAGGGCGGTGCGCAAGGTAAATCTGGCGCCGCCGCGGGGCAGGTGGGCTTGTTCCCAGCCGGCATTGTTCCCGCCATTGTTGCCCTGGCACCATTGTGGCTGACTGCTGGCGCCGCTCACCGACACCTGCGGCCGGGCAAGTGGCGCGCCGCGCAGTGCATTGTGGGCCGAGCACCGAGCGCCTGTCTCTTCAAGGCCCCTCTGATAAAACGAACCACGCACCATTGTGCACCTTGTGGCTCATATGAGCTGCGCACGGAGTTATTCTCAGCATAATGACACCACAAATATTTCCAACAATGGAGTACGTTTCCATGTGCGGTATAACCGTTGTTCCTTAATCAGCTACAGTAAAAAGTATAGCTTTGTTTGGGCATGAACCAAACAGTCTATTGCTTTTCCTGTACCGCAAGATTTAGAATGTCATTCAACAAGACAGCAAACACTTGATTACCTCATCACATCACTATACAAACTAATAATTGTGGATAGTACGAAATCCAGTCATATCATTCTATATCGTGAGATCTGAATGTGTGGGTAAGATTGTTACACCACATAAAAATAGAACGACAAATCCAAAGTCACGGTTTGATCAAAGATTGCGAGTTAGATTTTTTTTGGTAGATTTAAAAATAAAGTAGAATGAACTGGATTTAAATTTTTTAAAAATCGTGTAATATTAAGTGAGAACTTGTAGTAAGGATACATGTTTCGATAATTTTTTTGGAGATGTAAAATTGGCTATAGTTTCTACTTAAACGAAATTCATACTCATACTAGTGGACTTGGGTACCTTGTCTTCCAACAAAAAATGGTTCCTTATTAACAAACGTTTCAAGCTGTACGCTCTTATTTTTTTATGTTTTAATTTTTTTTTAACAAGAACTTTCGCACTTTGCATCGGTTTGATATATTCATTTTTTTATCCGGATACTTTGCTGATATTGTTATTTGTTGAGCTGTAGATTGAAATTTTATAAAATTTCAGTATAACTACATAAATTATGGATATTTTTATTATTTATAAACTCTGTGATATTGTTTATAAATTGTTCATATGATCAAATCGTAACCGTACGACTTAACTAGAAGATTCCTATACTCTTTGTGTCTTGTAAACTAAGGCAATTTTAGATAGATATTGTGGTACAAACTGTTGTGAGTACTTTTTAGGTCTATGCAGGCAAAGAACAACACTAAAAAACACTATCAAATCCAACAGAATTATCAGCAATATAGCACTGCTTCAATATTATCGTAATTCTGCATCAAGTGAGCCGTTTATTGGAAACTATACGATTTGTATTGGTATCGCAAATCAAGTTGTGGGCGAAATGTTTATGTAACTTTAATGAAACAGCGGAAATCTTCTTACATCTGTAAAACGAAAACCGTATGTATTGGTTGCAGAATAACTTAAAAACTACTGTGCAGATTTCGATGGGGTTTTCACCGTTTTAAACATTAGAATGTCAACTGAACTGTTTGGAATGTCTTATGTCTCAACATAACATAACGCCGTAGCAGTAACTGAAAATGTGAACGTCATACTTCGTAAAAATAATAGCCGTACTATCGCATATAACATTTCCTTCTTTAAATTTTGGTTTTTAGTATTAAAACTCTTTAGATGGCCGCATTGAACGCGAAAAAGAAACTACGTAAACTGGAAAATATGTAAATTAATCTTAATAATATAATGGAAAAAACCTTTCGAGATCCTCTTTTCCGCTTGAAGTTATGTTCTCAGGCTACACAGCTACAATCAATGATGTTTGGAGGTGAAATTATATTCACTGTTAAAAGTATGTAATGCATTTCTGATTGGTTTAATCATGAAAATGAGCCGTTAAAACCATTAATGTTGGCATTTCCGGTATTTTTATAACTCATTTCCAATCATCCTAAAACAATTTAGTGTTTCTATTGCTGCACGAATGGCTGTGGTTATTTTGATGAAATTTGGTGCACATGTTCCTGATAGGATGATAAAAATATTTGGGGAATAAACCAACCCCAAACCCCATATATGCTACAACGGAGGTTAGTCATTATAATAGGTTTAGAAAAAAGAGCGATTGACATGAAATTTGATTCAAAATTGAAGAAAACTGACATCTGTTACTGTGTGGACAAATAACAACGGGCAATCCCGGGAACTCTGCTAGTAATAAAATATTTCTGATCTCCATAAAAAGGACGCATTTTTTTTAAATTCTTTGAGTGTCATATTTTTTAGGGTGATGATTTTAGAATAACTACTAATAGTAAATTTTCATGAAGAATAAAATGAAAGCACAGAGAAGTGAAGGCAGGAGAAGGATACTGAAAGATACAGAAATAAGAGATTAGGGTTTTGCCATTTAATACGAATTTATTTGGCCACTTTTTTCTAATCACCTCGAAAAAGGAAGCACGTACAGAGCAACTTGTTACAGGTACTAATCAATGTTTTCTGGCTCTATCAGGTAAAAGAAGCATTAAGCTATATAAAAAAAGAAAAGCTAATAACCAATAATTTTTATTTCCCAATTAGTGGTATTTCAATCTCTAGTCTATTATAAATTTGTAGGAGGTCATGTCTGTTTGTTCTCGCCTCCTCCAGAAACTACTGTACATATATTGATGGGGTTGATACAATTTGAAAGCTTAGGGAGTGTCTTAAAGCCTGTGTTATGTTTGACGTCGCAACGTGATATGGCACCGGAGTGGGATATTGAAAACTAATGCAAAAAAATCCTTCAAGCCACCATTACTTTCTTTGTGTAAGTTCTTAAGGAAAGTTCTTTAGTGCGGACCTGGGAATGACACCTGAGGTATCGTTTGCCTATGTCGTCCCTCCTAGTGGGTTTTCGTTCATGAGAAAACTATTGTTAGAAACTGTTACATACAGAAAATGCTGAATGTGCATACCAGTAGATAACTTTTAAGTAACAACGGCTGAATATGATCCCTCGTCATGAATTTTTCTTCTCTCTCTCTCTCTCGGTGTATGTGTGTGTGTGCTTTTGCTCTTTGAAGTGTTTTGGCCAGTTTACACCCAATTTAAAGTAACTTTAATTATGAATTTCATCAGTTTTACGAACTATTTTGAGTTAAAATACAATTAAAACACAAACCTTTCGCAGACGATGAGGATAGCCCAACATAGCAGCTACGAGGGCTGTCATAAATTTCTGCTTCTCGGGGTTAATAAGGTGGACAAAGCGGCGGGGGAAAGCTAGATATTTGATAAAAGAGATAAGGTATTTTGTACTAGTCTTTACAAACACGTCCTTCCAATTAAAACCTAGTTCCAGTGTCTGCATCGCTGCTGTCGTGTTGCAGCTGGTGGTATCTGGCCAGTGGTTGGTGCTCGTGTTAAGGAGGCCCAGCGGTCGCACAGAAGCAACACGGGCGGAGGCGGAAGGCCCGGCCGGCGGTGATTTAGGTGCTGATGATGGCATACGATAGCCTGCGGGGCGGCTAACGGTGGACAAGCACGCGAGGGGCCACTCTGCCGGCTGGGGGCGGGGGCGAAGACCTCGGCAGCACAGGAGCCATCTTGCGGTGAGGCCTCCTAGTGAAGCGCTGTCTACAGCATAACCTTTCTTGTTATGTGTTACATACGCGAAAATTATGTAACGTAGCATTTCCGCCAATATAGTGTTACAATATAAGCGAAAATATGAATTTTTGAATGAAACATGGTTTTCTGTAACAAAGTATTGATGTTTTAACTGACTTATGAAGCACGCATTTGCTGTAATGTATGGAACAACAAATCTGATAAATGGCCGCCGAGGCTTTCTTGGCACACGAGTTCTCTTCTATCAAAATTTTCAATAAAAGTTTTGCATAAATGTCGCGATATTAACTTGATACAACATTCAATGTCGGCTTTTAATGGCTTGAGTGGTCGTGTGACTCTTGGTGCAAATCCAAGACTTCAGAAAGTCATAAGAAAAACGACCATAGGTGTTAAATTGTCGCAAGCTCGTGGCGTCCGATTCTGGTGACAAAACCGTGAGATGGCTTGACTAGGAAAATATTCGTGCAAGAACGTCAATGTCGCACGGACGGTGTATCAAATGGCACCATCCTGCTGAAATAACATGCCTTCAAGAGCAATTTCTTCTAATTGAGGCTCAAAGGAACGGATTATCATGATTCGATAACGTTCGCCATGTTTCGATAAAGCATTACCACGTTTTTTGTGGAAAATGTTCAAACGATTCCTCCATTCCGCAAAGCACAGTTAAGTGACATTATGGGAATGAATTTGTTTTTCATGAATCATTCCTGCATTTTCTGAGTCCCAAATGCGGCGATTGTGATTATTAAGGAAGCCATCAGGGTGAGAATGGGCCTCGTCGATCAAGATGATTTTTTTCCACAAAATCGTCCTTCAGTTCTTGTTGTTCAGTCATCCAGTTGGTGAACTCTATTCGCTGTGCATAAATAATCTGGAGGCATAAGTTCTTGTGTCAACTGGATTTTGTAAGCATGTAGATGCAAATCTTCAGTGAGACAATGATGAAAAGTGGCTGCTTAAATATCAGTTCTAGTGCACAGTGATGAATCGAGATCCTTGAACTTTCGTCCACATTCTAACGAACTGCCGCCATGTTTTCTTTTGAACGACCACTACAAACTCGTATCGTATGTTTTACAGCAACAGTTGAATCAGTAATTTTTAATTTTTTAATTATTGTTATCACATTTGATGAATTTCGAACACTATTTTTGCCAAAAATTGAACGCTGTTCATGAATCGTGGCAACCAAACTTTCACCATTTTGATGAGGAAGCGTTGTTGCACTGTGTGGCGCTCCATGTTTACTAACTTATCGAATCTTAACAGCCAAAATGGAACGCAGTTCAATTTTTTCGCCCTTTTTGAACCAGGCATGTTAAAATTTGTCAGCACTATTTCTACGCATTTTTTTGCTGATCTGACATATATCACTATCTGTTCCAAACACTTGGACTCAGAGTTATATCTTATTCAGTTAGATTCTTTCCGAATTGTTTATGTAGTGTTTTGATAGCTCCGAGCTTTAGATTGGCTGAAAACGCCATTCCTTCCTTGTTATTCGTTGCTGGGCTATAGCTCGAGGTTGTCATGAACCAAGTACGAGAATTTGTGGTCGTTTACACTAAAACTTTGTCGTTTTCGATCCTCGTTATGTAGATGTATTAAGTAATAAGTTTTCACCTCTCTGTGTGCTAGTAATATCTGGATATTACCTGTTTATAGTCAATGGCTTAGTAAAAGTAGTGTTAACTACCTCGTATATCAGGACTTGTTATTTTGAAAATAGTTATTCATCAGTTAAATTACTTATCCACTAAAATTCACGACATGATTATTACCGACTTAAGTACCGGAGGAACTGAAGCACCGAAGCTATTAGCTAATTATCACTGACGTCACGTGACAGCGTAGTCGAGTAATTACTTTAAAGATAATTCTCGATGGCGACGGAACGACAGTGACACCCATCTATCGATTACAGTAGACAGAAAGTCGGTTATAACAACTGCAGCGATTCACTTTATTCCTGGAGAGACTAGAACACTATATTAAGATAAACACTGTATTTTAAGTCAGAAATATGCTAAATTAAAAGTATATTAATAAGAAAAATTTCTTAAAACTTAAAAATTAGGGAATTTACCACGTAGAGAAAGTAGGAATTTAAAACAATTTCGGACTTAAGTTAATTCCGGTCTTTGATATATTGGAAGAGATGGCCAATGTCATGACGTTAGAATTATTTTTCCTTCGTCTCAAATCGGCAAAACCAAAATTTTACACCCCAACGGCAATCAGGTTACTTGATAGAACCGTATAACAGGAAAGTTGCTGGATAGTCAGTGTTCAGGTCCTAATTGGCAATTTCTGAATGGACCAAATCTGGTTCTTTCATCTTCTTGAGAACAATAAGATTATTGTTCTGTGTAACAGAAGATGTTATTATTTATATTATGTTATGTTACGCAGATAGTCAGGTGATAACTGTTAGTAAAAAATAAACTTAACTTAGTCGACAACCCGAAGGTTGGTTGGATCCTCCCGAAGGAGGCACACTAAGCCATTGTGTCAGAGTTAGTACAGCCAGTTCCTTTCCTCTGGGACCTAAGGTTTGAGGTGGAATTCGAACCACGAAGTGTCTTGGCATAGCTCATATGATCAAAAATAACTCTCAAAATTCCTACACCTGCCGGGATTTGAACCCGGGACTGGAGCAGCGAATGTTTTGAAAGCAAACGCCTTAACCACTGAGTTACCAGGACAGGATAATTTAAAATTTTAGTATGTTGGGAGTCGAGAACCGCCTATACTAGAGCCATATGCCTTACAGTGGCAAACACGGACATCTCTGCCGTAAGATATTCAGGTCGTCAACCTCACGGAATTGTAGAACAGCGAAGGGGTGGTAGCAGATCATTACGGCGTGATCTGGGACCCAGCAGGCAGAGCCGAGTAGGCAGCCGCGAAAGTGGAACGATGGCGGGTCGCAGATAGCACGAGCCGGCTCTGGGCAGCTGTTAGCTATTCATGGCCAGCCCAGACAACACTCACTACGTGTAGCCGAGTAATTTTGTGGGGTAACTCGCACGTTTGAAAGTATAATGAAGCAAAAGCAAATCAAGAGTAGGAACAGAGTCACGTCTCTACCTGATTGTCCTCCAACAGAGCCAGCTTGTCTTGGAGAAAGTTCAGCTCCAAAGTGGGCAAACAGTATTTTGAGAATAAGCTACGGAAGGGAACTGGCTCTTTGCTTACTTTTCCGTGTAGCTCAAGCCGCTGAGAGTTAGCAAGAAAGTGAACGCTCGAGTGAAGTGATTCCACGCATTTGCATGTTACAATGAAACCTAACAAGTAACCTTTAAAGTTGCCCTTCGGCCTTAAAAGTAACTTTTACTTTCTGAGATGAAGTGTAACCTAATTAATCCCGTGGTTTGTATGACAAAAAGATGAATAAAGTGCAATTACTGATGGTAATGACGTCACGTTACATGCTCAGAGATTGTATGAGATTCCTACGATATAGTAAAAACAGCATGAATAAAGTTGTATGAAGTAACGAACTGTTACCCGTGACTTGGTATGCTTGAACGTAGAATTTTGTTGATCGAGTTGGATATAGAAAGATGTAAGGTACGTAAAATGTGTCCCAAAAAACATAGAGCCAGGATAATTTGACGGAGAAGCCATCACCATTCCATTCTACCACCGAACATGTATCATGAAGAGAATCGATTCGTAACATATTTAAAATAGCAAAAAACTAACGGGGATGACTGGGGTTAATTGTGGGCATCTTGCATTTTAGCTTGTTGTTTTCATCAGCATGAGCATCAAATTCTTAGTTTCTAATAATTTTAGCTGCTCGTGCTCTACGAGGCATGTCAAAAAATAAGACAAAAATACTTATGCCAGAAACTTTTGGGAAGACACAAAATGGTAGTTTAGCGCACCGAAAATGAATTGCTCTGAACTAGGTCAAGGTTAAACAAAAGTTTTTACTGGAGTTTGTAGCTAAAATTAGATAGCACAAGCCTTTCTACCACACAACTAATAAATAGTAAAAAGTAAGTCGTAAACGAATTTGAAGCTAAACTTTATAGAAAATAGTACTATCTCACTGTGGGTAAGGAATATTTAAGATGTTGATAGATAAACGCTGGTACAATACTATTTAGGAACATATTAAATCTATGTCAGAACAAAAATGCTTTAGTTAATAAAATTAAAATAGGGGAGAGCAGTAAAAATATAAGTCCAAGAACGAGAATTTACAAGAGGATGACGCAGGTGTTAATCGTCAGAGATAAACAGGGCAATGCTACACAGAGCACATTCATTGAACCTAGAGAAAAACATCCTCAAACAGGAAATAGAGACAATAAAAACCATAGTAGTGAACAATGGCTACACACCCAAATTAACTGACAAATTATCCACTAAAAAAGAGAAAAGTAACAATACAATAACACAGAATAATTCAGATAAAGAGAAGAAAATATATATCAACATTCCATATTTAGGTCCCTTATCACAAAAAATTGCCGACTTATTTAGGAAATCAAGAACAGTGGAGTATACAAAATATCATGCCAGCATATAACATCGGTAAAACTGGTAGAAGTTTTCAAACCCATTTCAAAGAACACATGAACGCTTTTAGATTAAAGCACTTCGAATAATCAGCCATTGCAGAAAACATGTTCGACACAAAACATGTTATCAACGACATTCAAAATAATTTAACAGTTCTACATATGCAGTCCAATGTCAAGAAAATTGATCTGTTAGAACAGTTAGAAATATTCTTCCACAAGATAAAAAGTTCAGAACATATGTTAAATGAACAAGTAGACTTTACTAGCCACTATTATTTTAATATTTTTTAAAGATTTATTTCCAGTTTAATTTTAAATACTAGAGACAAGAAAAGATCACCAACACGATATACTCTGGCAACGAATAACAATTTTCATTTTTGAATAACTTGTAATACACATCATCTTTAAACTGTTTTGTTTTAATTGTTCTGTTTATATAAACATGTGCACATTATACGATATGGTGTCTAGTACAGTGATCCGCAGTAAATATGTATATTAAACTAATTATTCAGCATCTCGTCAATTCTGGTAAGTTTTCCACAATGTTTCATATTTAGTCTTTTCTCTCATAATAAAACGTGTTCACGACACTTACTTGAAATCGTTTTTCAGCGCAGGAACAAACTTTACTAGGAAGGAATCTCGCTTAAGGAAAATTTGAAACCAACGTAAATACCATAGACATCTGAAGATGAATCCACAGGGTCCGAAATGCATTGTGTAATACAATAAAATATGTATTCTAGTGACTGAAGACTGTTTCTCATTCTACCTTTTGCCAAACAGATAAAATCTGCTGTACACGCATAATATCGCAGCAGAATTTTATCAAGCTGAAGTGCGTTCAGTTGATACAGTATGACGAGACGTTGTTTCACCCGGCCAATGTTCCTCGGCTGCAACTCTGTTAGCTTAGCGGAGCGGATGACCGTGGTCCGATACCGAGGCTACGGCGCCCCTAGCGTTATCACAACCCGCTTACCGCCGCGGGCCGGCCGGGCGCCGCTTGGCCGCCTACCTGCCTGCATGGCAAGTCACGCGCTCACCCTTGAAATTTATTTACCGTTCCGAGTTACGGGGAGCGCTCAGGTCGCAAACCCCCAAGCTCCTCCCAAACCCTGCCGTCACCGTCTCTAGCTGTGTTGGCGGGAGACAGTATGTACAAAGGAAATAGGAGTCCACACACGAGCGGAACATCAGCCCAACCATCGTCGTGATGACCAAAAGCGAAAAAGAAATATTGACGGTCAGAAAAGAGAGATAACTATAATAACAGTGATTATTCCACTCTGCAGGCAAAGATTCCACGATAATGTGAGGTAGGATCAGAATAAATAGATTACTCCCAGTACAATGGCACAGTTGAAATCCAACCAGCAGAAATTAAAAAGTTAGAAATCGCCCACAGGATCAACCAATGAGCACATATTTTTACTAACCCATAAATGTCCTTTGGGAGAAAAAATTCTTTTAAGATCTAAGCGAACACGAGGAATTATAACCGAGCAGTAATAACCAATGGAGTCTTGTAACATCAACAATTTTCAACAGAAATAATAGCAATTTATTGACTGGGGAAATGAAGACCAATACTCCAAAACACAAAATCGGGCAAGACACTAAAGTAAAATATCCTTCGAGGAAACAAAGAAGGGAAAGCATTCTGTAAAACCATTGCTGTGACATGGTTAAAATGATTCGGTTGTATAAAGAATACAGAAGAAATAGCCGGAGAAATGGTGGAAAAAAATGTAGAAGACGTATACGTGTAAGTCAACCACAAGATGACAGATGATGAACTTAAGAATGATTAGGAATGAAAGGGGCATTACAAAGGCGCTAAGTTTAGAGAGAAGAGACGAGAGTATATACGGTGAATATAAATATTTATTTAGCTGCGTCTTTGTCGAGATGTGAGCGTAAGTGTGTCCTCACCTCAAATTTTCAACAAAATAATTTAAAAAATCTGAAAAATAATCAAGTAGATGGTACACGAACCTTAAACTAAAACTATTTCGGATATGTTAACAAGCTTTTTGAGTTTTTTTACCTTAAACTGTTACTAACAAACAAAAATTCAACCCCCCTTTGAATCGTTTAGAGTGAGGATGTGTTTTTTTACCCACAAAAAGTCACAAAAATAATCAAAAACAATTTTTCAGCGTACTTCTCGATAAATTTATGAAACGAATTTTTTTTCGCATATCACTAAATATTTGTAAAAAAATTTAATTCATGTTGTTTTAGCAAATTTTCATTTAATTGTTTTCTTCGGAAAAAATAAGCGCCAAAGTTGTTGTAATTTCTTTCCTTCCACTAAATTTTTAAACATGTCACTGAAAGATCTGAATAAACCAAGATGGTGACACTAGATAATGACATTATACAGAAATTGTCTTGGATAAGATACTATGATAAAGCCTTTCAGTAGTTAGTCTTAATAACAATAACTGTAACTAACTTAGTTGGATAGTATTACTCTTTCTCCTCTCCAAATACGAAAAAATGTTAGTTCTAGATACTTTAACGGTTTCGGTAGGCACTCACACTAGATTTTAAAGAGAAAAACATTGTTTACTACTCTTAGGAAGAATTACAACCGGTCAAAATATATTTCTACAATTCGACTCTCTTCAATGATTTTATTTCTCTACAAAGCTAATGTATGATCACCTATCGAAATTGAAACGTAAGTTCCGATCGTGCAAATTCTTGAAGTAGAAAGAAACGAAGCTCTCATACAGATCCACAGTCAGTAGATTCGATTCACTGAAACAACAGATCAAGACATTTTAAAAGGTCTGCAATATTTCCTCATTACTTCTTTACTCATTTGAATCCACGAAATTCAGGCCTACTTAACTAATGTATGAAATATTCAAATGTTTTTCGTACAAAATTATACAATTTAACCGCGGTACGGCTACCCGGCAACAAACTTTCTTCCATTCGTGGTTTTCACCCTGTTCCTTCTTTCTTATCGCTTTACGCCTCATCTACGCCGAGGTCATTAGAAGCGGAAAAGGACTGGAGGCAAGGAACGGGGAGGGATTCGGCCATGGTCTTTCTGAAGGGACGATTCGAACAAAGGCTGAAGTGATTTGGGAAAAACATGCTAAACTGAAACCTGGATGGCCGGAAGAGTTTTCGAATCCACGTACTCCCGAAAGCGAGACCTGAGAGATATCTCTCACCAACCACTCTTGATCTCCCTGTTCTGTAGGGACTCCCGGGTACAATTTCCCCTGCCACTTGCAATAGATTTGATATTAACTTCATTAAGAACTGTAAAACTAAAGCGAATTAAATTCTCCCATTAGTCAGTACATTAATACAATGTGTCCACATGCTATACATCAGTTACACACTATAAACATATTAAATAAGCTAATTCAAGAAAGGAACTCTATTTGAATATCCACGCACCAGTTTAGTAATTAACGAAATGTTTAAGAAATAATGCCGTGGGAAACATAGACGGTTTGTCTATAAAATTCAGTAATTGCAATAATAAAATCACGAAAACAGAATACCAATTAGAAATACCTTTATTCGCTACAGAAGTTACCGCCACCAGACATAACACACTTTAGACAAGTTTCGTAGAGCTTCTGGAAACTGTCCGAATAGTCCTTTTTGATCCGTTTTCAGAATAGCTGTCACACGGTCCTCAACGTGATCCCTTCACGGTTCAGTCAAGATGAGGGAACAAAAAAAGTGAGCAGGAGCAAGATCTGGAGGGCAGGGTGGGTGATACAAAGCAGTCACGCCACGCTGAGGTAAAAACTGGCGTACAAGGATGCTCGCATGCGACGGTGCATTGTCGTGCAGTAACACCCAATTTACGGTCTGGATCATCTGTGGCCTTACACTCCGGATGCACTGAAACAAACGTTTGAAAACCTGGAGGTAGAATCAGACATTAATCGTCTGGCCATCAGGGACGATTTCCTTGTGAAAGATACCCCCTTCTTCGGAAAATGTGATCAGCATGGTCTTCACATCGAATTTTTCCACCCAGCTCTTGGTATGTCGCGGGGAACGAGGTGACTAACCTTCAATTGATTTTTTTCGTTTCGGGGTCTAACTGGTTAACACTAACACTTGCACCTGTATCACTGGAATCCAGAAAGGGCGGATCCCGGTCAACATGTCGATAAAATCGACACTGGCTTCAAAACGTCTTGCTTTCTTTGAGGATGTGCGCCACAAATTGTGAACAAATCTTGCCTATACACAAATCTTCATAGCTGATGGCTCCCTACTGCTGCTTATGACTTCGTCGACGTCGAGGTCATTAGAGGTGGGAAAGGACTGGGGCCAGAGAACAGGAAGGAATTCGGCCATGGCCTCTGAAAGGTAGCAACCGGGTATTCCCATGAAGAGATTTAGCAAAACCAATGACGGGGATTCGAACCTGCGTACTCCCTAATGCGAAGTCAGAGTGTTACCACTCACCATTCAGTCGATGACTTCCATTGTATCTTTGCTAATATCCACTTCTGTTATTAACAACAGAGTCAATCGCTGATCTTTAGCTAGCAATATTCGCATACGTTCAATGTGTCCGCTTATGGATGGCCGACCCGAACACGGTTCGTCCTCCACCGATTCCAGCTTGAAAACCAATCGTACAGTCATTTTATATTCACAGCATCCTGCCCGAACACTTGCATCAACATTTCATTGATTTCTGTCAGTGTTTTACCCAATTTGAGCAGAAATTAATGGTTTGGATCCATGGATTTTCTACGCACATTGCTCCGAATACTCTGTTAAAATGAGTGCAATAATACTGCTTTAGCAGCCCCACGTAATCCCTGATAGAAGACTGGTCCAGACTTGTCGACGCATTCCTCTGCCGCTTTGTTTCATGGGTTGAATACAGGAATATTAGATCATTCAGCTACTTTTATAGACAAACCTCCTACTGTGTCATCTTGTCCTTTCCATGTTTTCAAAATCACCTAAATTGGTTACAGGAATACAAACAATCTAGAACATAACACATCAATATATTACTTAAAAATCACACACATAAGTATCTATAAAATCCACTGTAGTGTAAAAGTTTTCTAGGACATCACAAAAATTAAATTTGCGGTGAGTGAAATAGTAATCATTAAATATTAGCTAATTAGATTTGGTAGCCCAATAGCTAATGCTCCCGCCTTGGTGCTAGGTTCGAATACTTGTCCAACCAGGCATTTTTACAGGTACTTTATATTCACTTTTAGGAAAGGTTTGCTATGTTGAGGTGAAGGAGGTTAGTGTGTTCCTTGGTTCGAATTTTATGCTAAGCCACAGGTACGGACGCGACAGAGGTGAACTGCGCTGCAACATGCTATGTCGCTAGCTCGTGATGGTACAGGAATTTTCTTTATTTACCTGTGTAAGATGGACCAAGAGAACACATATCATATATTTTTAAATTTTATAACTAAAAAGAACCAAAACTAATATACACTACGGAAACAGATATGGGTGCCCTGTAAGCACTTTGTTTTTATTAGATGTTGCAACACGTTGCACATACACTCCTCCGTTACAACAAAGATACAGAAATCACATGGTGAGTTGATGTAGTTAACGTTTCTTTCCACTGACGAACATTAACTCGAAGAAAGAAAGTAAACATTTGCTACTATGGCTTCATCTTTATATAATTCACGTATTCAGGGATTACCGAGTACTTCTGCAAGTATAGTACGAACTAGAGAAAACTTCTGAAGTATGTTTTCTTTTTAAACTGACTCGCTGCGCCTACCTCTTCAGTCTCCACTTATATACGCTCACAGAATCCCGTGAATGATTGGAGTGGGTGGTGCTCGGTGGAGGCCGTACCTTGAAAGCATTTGGAGGACCAGGTTTTTGAGGGGGAGAATAAAAATATTATGATGAAATAAGTTTGGTGGCTTTTAGCCGAGACTGTCTCCAGTGTTGACTTGGTCGGCGAGGTCCTTATCCGGTCGTTTTCCTTGCGAGCCCGGAGTAGGGAGCGCGTCGAGTGGAAAGCTTCTGTATGAGGAAGGCGGTCCCACCTGCCAAGCAGGTAGTTTGTACCACGCTATTCATCCTTCGTATCGTCCTCTAAGCCGCTCGGTTGCCTAATTATACATCAATTATCAAGAGGCAAAAGAGGGTAAAAAATAGCTACGGGAGATGACTTAGTATGGCTGGATACACTAACATCTTTAGATTCTTTAAAAGGATATTAATTATTTTGAAACTAAAACAAATTTGTTGAGATAAATTGGAAGGTCCATTACCGGCGTTAGGTAGTTTCTAGAAACGAATGTTTTGTATTTCCTATTGATCAACATACATGAAAATTGCTTAAAGTTGACAGCTATTTACTTTAGTACACTCTGTTTTCAAGCGTACCTGTTAAAACGAAAACTGTATAATTAAGTTAGTGTTTCATAAAAGTGATTACTCAGTTTCTATTTTTTTAATCTTTAATTATAAGTCTTCCTTTTAAACGCACGGAGAATCATCCATCATAACTCACTGATTTTACTCTTAAAATACTTATGATCTTGGAAATTTTCACTCAAAAGTTACTTGTGGATCCTACTTCTGTTAACAGAAGCATAAGATGGCAGACATTATGTACTTATGTTTGAAACGTGAGCTGAAATACATTTGGTTTACGTTTACTCTGAATATTTTCTTTCCATCAGAAGTTATCTTCCATAGTCACATTTAAAATTAAATTCTTGTGAAGGTTTGACCAGCAGTCTTTCAGTAACTCAATTTACAAATATTTTTTATAACGAATTATTAATAGACAACGCTTGAACTAAGAATGTTTCAAATTTCATGTTTAATTTTCCTAAAATAATATAAAAATAAAACGCTTTTCACAAATATTGTATCCCTCTAAATAAAATAATTAACCCCGTAACTCTGATAACCAAAAAATAACGAGTTCCACAATCGAATAACAATATTTTATTGAGAGAGACTGAACAGGATTGCTAAACAAGTGACAGATGCCCAGAGTATGTGCATCCTGTTTTCATTGACCTGGGAACAGGCCTTCGATAGGATGAGGTGTGACATGATGACAAATATTGTGAAAAAGATAGAAATGGGCTGAAAGAAGGTTTATTAATTTAAAGATTTTTTTCTCATCAGGAGATGTATGTAAAGATTGAAGGTGAAATATTGGAAGTAATGAGAAAAAAATGGTACAGAAGTTGGAACATGTTATGGTCTTTCACTCGTGGTCTTTAGCACATACCTAGATTTGAAAAAGGGCAGTGAAAATTAGTTGAAAGGGGACGTAATATATAAAATTTTATGATGAATTATATTTAACAACTGTGACTGGCAGGAATGTGACAACAATGTTCAGTAATTTAATAACGTCTATAATGAATACGGAATGCAAATTAATTTTCAGAAGTAAAGTACATGGTAATAAATATGGAAGGAGTAGCAATTGACCTCAAGATAGATAATGAAGTTATTGAACACTTAAAATGCTTATAATCTCTCGTTTCCCTAGTAAACGAAGACCAGGAGAAAACGTGCCGAATGACATTGCACAAAGTTACGTTTAACAAGGAAAAAGAACTACTATTTGGAACTCCAATGAGAGAATAACAAAAATCGATAAGTGATTACTTTGAAGCGTCACGCTATGGGGTGTAGGCCTATATACTATGAGGGAAAAGAAAGGAAAGAGATGTAAGATCATAAAATGTGGTTAAGGATGTTAATGTAAAAGATGAGTTGGATGGATAGAGTAAATAATGAAGAGGTTGTGAAGAGTGTTAGTAAGAGTAGAAATACTTTAAAGAATATCACAAATAATAATAAAAAAGGTTGGTTATTTTTTTTTTTTTTTTTTTTTTGAGAAGACGGCATAGGAGTATTGTGGATATTTTGGAAAATACTGCAAATGGAAGAAGAAAGAGAGGACTTGGAAGATTTCAGCTGACAAATGATACTATACGTACAGATCAGGTACATGATGGTGAAAAACATGAAGGAAAATAAAGGACAATGGAGAAGATGTAGATAAGAAATCACATCTGTATTACTGTCTTGTTGCAGAACATGTATTACTTAATTCTTAACTTTTGTGTGATTGATAATTACGTCTCGATAGCCTTGTGTGAAAGACCTGATTTAAAAATTTTATTTCAGGGAAGTTTATTAAAAGAACGGATCAGGAAAGACTTTAAGTAATGGCTCTTAGCACATATTTTCCCTGGATCAAATCTAATAAACAGAAACTCAATTAACCGTGAGTACCTCTCAGGGTGGTGTCTGTCTGATTACTCAGTACGAAAAACTAAAAGTCCTTCAAGCGAAGTTTTGGCAAAAATTCGCCGTAGGCGGTTCAACTAGATAGCAGCGCCGTTGACGGTAGGCTTCTCAGCGGCGTGGAAACCCTTGAGCAGCTCGCAGGGTGCCCTCAAAACCTAATCTAGAGCGCAAGTTTGACAGCAAGCGGGAGGGCGGGTGTAAGTTGGCCGGAGCTATCGCCGCTGTCGCCTCGAGAAGACCTCCCCGAGTGACGGCAGATTAAAGTTCGCCGGCATGTGTGGCCCCCCAGGGGTACAGGTAACACGGGCAAGGAGGCACTTCATCACATCCTGCTGGCTCCTGTCAAATAAGTACTGACTCAATTATAAATTTTGCTTGCTCGGCTAATGTAAATAAAGCCATAGCATTCAAAACCTTAGAATTTGTTGGTAAGCTGGTTAGGAGAAACGGGTATGAAATAACACCGCAAACTAATTTAAATTTATCTGTTTTACACTCTACAGAAAAATTATAAGTTGATGAAAATTGAGGAATTTTTCATTCTTTGAGATTTACAGTCACTTGGACTCTGCGTTTTTGTTACTAGCACTGCATTTCCATACAGTGGCGTAAGGCCCAGGTGCAAAATATATTTAGGGCCCTCAGGCTCTACCAAGTGTTGCGAGGTTTGCTGGCAGGGACTCCCTGAGCATTAAGGGCCCCCCTGAGCAGCGCTTGGATCCCCCTGAGCTGCACTTGGGGTCCCCTGAGCCTGGGGGCCCCGGTGCACGGCACCGCCTAGCCCTACGATAGATACGCCCCTGTTGGCATACTTGCTATAAAAGAATAGTATAAAAATTCTTACGACATTGTTCAAATTATGTCAATTGATAATATCATATTTTCAGTTAAAATAACTGGTTTCGTCAAGAAGTTCAAATATTATTAATTTTGGCACAAAACTTAAAAATAGAAACAATACAAGCCAATAAAAGCGTTGAAATGTATGACTGAAAAACTTTACTAACAGTATTCAAATAAAATTTCGAAGTGGTTTAGTAGGTTAAGACTTCTGAATGGAGACACAAAAACCTTTAAAGCAGAGTTAACCTCTGGCAAAGCTTTGTATTTTTATGTGTAAGAGTCTCCGTTGTTCTGATCCACATAAAGCATTAGGTTTCGTCAGATTAGGGGGTTCACAAAAACTGCAGAATTCGTGACAGATTCAAGATCTATCACTTGATGGCCGAACTACCATCCTGGATCTCCCGCCCAATAATGTCATACACATTTAATTTTCATCCACTACGTGTAGTTAACACAGGTTATGCATTACATAGTAACTTTGAAAGCCACGAGCCAAAATTGTTGTTAACTTACAGTCAGTAATATTTTGTAGTCTGCAAGTTTCAAGAGAATACAAGAAAAACAGTTTTACAAACACAAATGATTTGACCTTTTTTTTAACCATAGGTTATTTATATATATATATATATATGAGCACTGGAGCATAACTGAGCATGGACCTACATCGAATCGGATCTGCCTAACCAACGTCAACAAAAAAGATAGCGATGTAAATAGTACCGTTTGGGGCAAACAGCCAATAATTATCTGAGAGAAAGAGTTATCTGTTGTTTGAGCTACAAAAAATCAATAAAATCTTCAGTCCTTGTTGTGTAGTGTGAACTCTCTTCGTTTGTATATCGTTCAAAATATAACCCAATCACGCTCACCCCATTTAAATATCTTTTTTACCAATCTAATTTAATTGGATGATAAAAAACGTAATACCGAAATTTGTGCTTGTACGCATTCTAAATGATGCCATTAGACGTTAATAATTTCTGATTCTGTTGATTACTCATTAATTTTTTCATTTACGCATGGGCATACAGAGTGAAAACAAGTAAGAGATTCCAAGTAATATGCAGATAAATAATTGTTGGGAGGAAAGGAACTCATAAGATCCTTCATCAATAGTCACATCTTTAGAGTACATTTCTATAGCTATCTTACGTCGTGGTAATATAGGAATAAAGCAGTTGACTCATACTTAAAAATTAGATTAATTTTAGTTTCCTCATTTACTTACACAATCTCAAATATAGCCAGACTACTCTGGGAGAGAATATATAGCTTTCCCGTATGATTTTTTTTTAAACTGAATTCGTTTCGACGGATACCACGCGTGCGGGAATCCCTTTGTGACTTTCGTGCCCTGGAGCGCTAATCCCCACTTCCTGGACGGCAACCAGCCGTCACTTCCCAGCCCCGGGGAGGCAATATCTCAGAGACTGTGTTAATCCGTCAGCGAGTCTGCAGACGCAGCTCCTTCTCTCGCCGCACGCAACAAGTCAATGATTGATGTCGCGGGTCTCCCACTGTGGTTGCAGGAATTTCGCGGCAAGCCTTCCCTTCGCGCGGAGTGCGAGAGAATTCCGAGGCCAAGAATTTACTCCCTGACCTGCGACTACCGCTGTCAAGTCTCGCAATTTATCACCGGGTTTTGGCACGCTGTTCCGAAATCAGTATCCATCAAACTCGGTTCTCATACCACTTAATATTCTGTTTACTTCCTCTCTTTCTAATTGATGAAACTAATGATCATATCCAATATTAAGGCCATATCAACTGTCAAACTTACAGTAAATGTTCATTTGCATATCTAGCTTATTTCTTAACTAGAACATACTTCAATTTTGAAATGTGTCTCCAGTTATTTTTTGTAACTTCCTAAGGCCCAGATTGTCACTGAATAACTAACAAGCTATAATTATTAGTTGCCATCAACTGTTGTTTTAAAATGGGACCCATCTTTTTTTTAAAAAACTTACACAAAAAATGAACCTTTCCTTATCTCTTATTGATCTAAATCAATATCAAGAAAATTTTCTTTATTAGTAATGGATGTTTCCATTATGTTTTTACTTCTGCTGATATATGTCTCAACTTCTATTATTAATTTTGATTGCTATGAAACAATATTCAGACTTTGCAATTATCGAGACACATTTTTGATTAAAGACAAATAAGTAAATAAAGGGAGTTTAAAAAACGACCGGTATATTTTAAAAATCAATAAAAACTAAACGGACAGCGATAGAAATACACCGTTTGTTGCAATATGTTTGGGACAACAGTAAATTTTCAGGCAGACAAACTTTCGAAATTAGTTATAGTTTTGAACAACAGATGGCGCTGCAGTCTGGAAAAATTTAAAGTACGATATTTTCCACATATCCACCATGAGCAGCAATAATATAGAGTAGTCTCTGAACGAAATTACCAGAAACCTTTGTAAACGTGTTAGGTGGGATGGCTTCACATGCAGAAGAGATTTACTGCTTCAGTTGTTCAATTCTTTCTGGATTGTGGCTTTACATTTGGTCTTTCAAATATCCCCACAGAAAGAAGTAACAGGGGTTCAGATCTGGCGAATAGGGAGGCCAATCCACGCCGCTTCCTGTATGTGTGGAATAGCCCAAAGCAATCACACGATCATCTATATCTTTCAAATCGCCTGCAGCGCCATCTGTTGTTGAAAATTGTAACTAATTTCGAAAGTTTGTCTGCCTGAAAATTTACTGTTGTCCCAAGCATATTGCAACAAACGGTGTATTTCTATCGCTTCCCGTTTAGATTTTATTGATTTTTCAAATATACCGGTATTTTTAAACACCCGGTATTACTGGTTAATGTGAATGTATATACGAATATAGCAAATCTCAAGTGAATCAAAAACATAATAATGTTTGTAAATTTCAAGATTCGAAAAATTATAAGCATGAAAATACTTAGGTCTTCTTCCAATGCGTTAAAAATTATTTACGTTTCAGGTCATGATTGTTTGCTATCTACTGTACAATGGTATTAAACTGCCTTGCCATGTTATGCGGTTTCCTCGCTAAACGATAGGTATCGCGGGAAAGAAACAAGCTGTCCTACCTCACTCATAATGGCTCATTATTCCACTTTCGGGAAAATCAAATCTTCGAGTTATGGTTATTTGTATTTGGATATTCACCACACAACTAATAAAATGATATACTTTTGGTGTGTGTTTCTCCGTCATAGAAGTGACTAAAATGGGGCACTGTTTCCTTGCTCGTAAATCAACCGTGTCTTGCTTCTAAAGAATTAAGTAGTAAGTGTACCGAAGCCTATATAAAGTGTTACCTCTTCCACCGCTTTCATTCATAAAACTGGTTAACCAATTTTTATTTTTTAATTTGATGTCGCGATATTTCATACTAGAGAAGGAAGGCTGAAAGTGAGTCTATAACATACTTCCCTCAGAGATATTACTTTCAGACACATCCTTATTTTTAGTGACGTAATTCAATTTCAAAGGAAGCACCAGTATTTACAGTATATTATCTCACTGACCTCACAATTACTTTTCTATGCACCCTGCATGTTTCAATGTTATGAATGATATGTATGTTATTACGAGTAACGATTACAATGCTGTTTACATCATGATGATGCGAAATTGTCGTAATTGTCTGTAAAATTGCATTCAAGATTAGACAAGTATTCAGAAATTCAGCTATTAGGAGTCCTATAATTGGGAATTTTTAATGTTGCGTGGCATTATAATTACCTATAAGCATCCTACGTATCTTGTTTTATCGGTAGTGAAAGACATCTCGAGCTCGGCTCCAGTCGAATTATGTATAAGTTGAGGGCAGTAAATGTGTATTCCACATTCAGTTTGTAAAAATTTCTATTAGATCATTTTCTACTCTCACCGTACTGGAATTATTTAAATGTTATCTTAATTTGTTACTTGACTAAGAGATAATAATAAAAAGTTCCAATAAATGGCACTCACCTTGCTCTTTCCGTACACACAATTTCTGTTAATTTTTTTTTTTTTTTTTTTTTTTTACTTATGGCTTTACGCCTCATCGACGTCGAGGTCTTTAGAGGCGGGATGGGACTGAGGACAAGGAACGGGAAGAAATTCGGCCATGGCCTTTACAAGAAAGCATCCAGGCATTCACCTGGAGTGATTTATAGAAACCATGGAAAGCCCAAATCTGAATGCCCGGACTGGGATTCAAACCGGCGTCCTTCCGAATGCGAGGGCAGTGTGTTAACTGCTCATCCACCAAGCTGGGTTTAAAAATATTAAACACCCGATTGGTAGAGGTGTGCTTTCCAGTTGGGTAAGTCTTTAGTGTGTTCGTGATAGATTAAAACGTGCCGCTTATGTGACCTGTTCTATGCTATCCCTCTGTATGAAACCTAGATTTATTTCAATAACAGGTATCATCCTTCGCGGAGAAAATAGTTTCATGGTACAACGTCGTTACATCTGCGCTGAAAGTCGGTAAAATCAGCCCAACCACCCACTATCTCCCTTCCTCCGCAGTTCATATCCAATGTTGTTCTCTCCGTAGTTCTCGTTTTTCGTCTCCCGCCTAGTTATGAACCATGTTATGTTGATGCGCATTATATTATACCACTATTTTCAGCTAATATCACGGATTCTTCAGCGGAACATCTTCCACTTATCAACTTAATCGTCAGGTCGTCCCATTACAACACCTCTTAGACTCTAAAACATTTCATTCTCATCATCCGCCTCAAAATTAAAATTTCGAAGTCATCAGTAGAGTTTGAATCCGGTTTCCTCGAATTCAAACATAGACATACCTACAGGAAGACGAAAAATACGATTTATTTCGAGCAGGAGAAATTTAGCTGAGTTGATGACGATTTCAATAGTACTATTTTCCTCTTAATTTATGCGAAGTATTCTCCTTCATATTTCATTAGTGATATAGAGTAAAAAGAAAACAAAAAGGCGTCTAATACATGCAGGTTGTTCATATGCTATGTTTTCAGTGTATTCTGTCTGTCACTCATTAATTTTATTTTATTTCTGTATTGATTTTCAATCCCTTAGTATTTTCATGTATTTTGTACTATTCATATGATGCCTATGGATTTGACAAATAATTATATGTCATCGGCATGCACCAAGATGATCTTAAACAACTTTATACTCGTCCTCTAAATCTACGGCTTTCCAGCTGAATCTCTTGGGACCAGCCAACAATGAGGCCATTGGCTTCTCAATTCCTATTCTGACCTTTGTGTCTTGCCGAACATGTTCCTGACAAAATTTATGATAGCTGCCTTAATGTTGCTCACATACGTCTTTCACATTGTTCATACAGGCAACTAACAAATCGAATCAGTTAATATAGACTGAAATTTTGCAGTTCAGTAAAATTTTGCTGCTTTCCACAAAGTATTTTTCTTTTAAAATCATGATCAAGATCTCATCAATAAAACCATTTTATTTTAATGATTTGACTTTTCCTAATTTTAAACTACTTTCTACGCCAAAATAGTAGGCCTACCCATAAAACAATTAGGCTTCTAAGAACTAATCTTCATCGCCATCTTATGTAACCCGATTAAACAACGTTAAGACAAAACAACAGCAATAATTTATGCTCTAAACTATTACGTGATTTTTGATATAAACGATCCTGTGAAGAAGTCACAAAGTTAGTTTTTCGCCAGCGTGCTTCCTCTGGCACCAATTCACTGACCTATGACGTCAAACCGTGTTAGGCGAGACGGTGAAACAAAGCGGTCGGCTGGCTGCCAATCGAGCGGGCATGTTTCCTGCAACGGGGCGCCGGCTGAACCTATTCAGCGCTTGTGGAGGGCTCCGCTAGCTCCGGTGTATGGCTGATTGGGCGGCCGGCCACCGACAGACAGACGCCGCGCCGCGCTGCGCCGGCCAACCGATCAATTAATTAGCGCCGTCGAGAGCGATTAGCCCACTTTCCAACCTGCCCGACGGATCTATTCTCTCGTCGCCAGCGCCGGGCACTAAACCACATCGATACCTGTCCCCCCACCCGTACCACCCCTTACACGCGTTTTCAACACCAGTGCCTATTCAACACACAGTAGAAGTATGATAGCCGGTGAACTCATAACATAGCCATATCATATAAATTTGTCTGACATGTTTTCCCACATCCAAATAATGGAGGAAATGAGATCAATGCTCAGGCTCAATAGACAGAAGATGCAGCATTATTACACATTATTTCAGTGTTAAATCTTTGCTCGCTACATTTCACTTTTGTTGAGATAATATTGGTTTTGTTACTATTAACCTGAATTTTTTCCATACAACAATGTAATCCACAAAATAAATAAGAACCCAAGCCTCCTTTCAATGTTATTAGGAATGATCGGCATTGAACTATATTTCCTTGAAGAATGACTTTCCCAATTTTACACATACAGGGTGTCCAGAAAAGGACCCCCTGATTTCAAAATTAAATATCTCGAAAACAAAGATCGATAGAGGAATGCAGTAAACGGTATGTTTATTATGACAGCTGTAAGAGGTGTATACAGCAGTGTGAAATAATAGTTACAAAAGCTGCTAACAGATGGCGCTGTATGCTGTACAGCTCATATCAGCATACATCAGTGAAATAATCGTATGAAAACAATTTTTGCAAACAATCACATCACTCTTCCTTCGGTACGCTAACCTCCTTTCACGTTTCAATGGTGGAACTGATCGCCCTGAGCTTCGGATCACTATTTAGGCATTACGTATGGCGATTATAGCGCCATCTGTTAGCAGCTTTTGTAACTATTATTTCAAACTGCTGTATACACTTCTTACAGCTGTCACGATAAACATACCGTTTACTGCATTCCTCTATCGATCTTTGTTTTCGAGATATTTAATTTTTAAATCAGGGCGTCCTTTTCTGGACACCCTGTAGATATGTGTACGTGCAAATAGAACCAATGTTGCTTGAGCCAACATATTAAGATATTAATTTTTAATTACTGGTTCATGTTTATACTTCAAGTTTCTTTGGAAGCCACAAAGTTTGTATAGCAATTATCCCAGAACTAAAGCGTCATAATGAGTGTACTTGTACCTCACATTGAGCGAGCATAGAATTCGCTGTAAGTATTGCGCTCATAGCAAAATTACCCTTGCCGAGACATAATCTGACATAACCCGCCAGTGTGGCTCAGTGTTCTGAGGCGCCGCACTTGGATCGGGAAGATGCAACGGACCAGGCTTGAACCCAGGCCACCTAATACCAGTCGTCCTCACCGCGGATTCCAGGTGGTTTCCCTCAGCCATCAGGGCGAATACCGGCAAGTTCCCCAACCTCCACCTCATAATCTACAATTTAAAAAAAAAAAAGACTTTTCACACTCCGAACATAGTTACACGGTTCACAGACATATGGCAACACTTCACTTCCCTCTCTAGAACATAATACGAGCTGACAGTGGGTGTAAAATTCTTGGCGTCAGCAAGGACACTCGGTCGAAAAACCATAACTCCAAATTTGACCATGCCAACGATCAGCTTAACGATGACAGCTGACCCCAAAATATTGGAAAAAAGTGGTGAGGAAGAAGACATATTCCGACCTAATTTTGTATGATTGGCGACTTTGGACTCCTAAACGCCTCAAAGTTGCTTCCATTCTAACAATCATCATGTGTAAGACTTGACTACCTATTTAAGCATAATATCAGCTGTGTCATACAGATTATAAGGAAGCGATTTTGTATGTTGTTCTAGTTAGAAAATTTACAATTATCAAAATAACATGTTATAGACTTGTTTATGTGTTGTGTGACTCTCGGCAAGTTGTCTAAACTGTAGATCACTCATGCATTTTAACACTGAGCGTTGAACTTGGTTGTCGATAATATTTAATTGTGATGTACATCATTGGCAACATGATATAGCTACGATCACAGTGAGGGATATCATGTTATTGCTGGAAAGATCCCACTTACCGAGTTATCAATGGACTGCGTCTGTCACTTCATCAAAAGCTTGTCCACCATATGATGTTAAGAGGGATTCAAACCGCGGAATCGAACTAACGAAGGCTTTTAAAATATGAGAGACAGATTAAGGACCACTGAAAATCCCGTTCCAGCAGATTTAGCATGGCCAACACACGCCGAGGCTAGATTTAAATATGAAGCTTGGTCGCAATTTCACAAGACCACTGCATTCATCCCATAAATTGATCGCAATGACATACCTCTATTATTACCTCTAGTATTAGAAGTCTGGTATGGAGTAGGAATGTCCCAAAAAGAGTAGAGAGGCAATCTATAAAACATATTTTGAGCCAATTTTAATATATGAGGCAGAAACATGGGTGATGAAGTAGAGAAACAAAGGGAGAGTACAATCTGTGGAAATTAAATTTCAGAGGAGTAGAGTAGGAGTAACAAGAAGAGACAGAATAAAGAATGAGAGAATCAGGGAGATGATAAAGAAAGAACCGCTACAGCAGTGAATTGAAAATTCTAGGCTACAGTGGTATGGGCATGTAAGGAGAATGGGAGAGGAGAAGCTACCAAGGAAGATGCTGGACATAAAGCAGAAAGGGACGAGGGCTAGAGGAAGACCGTGGGACAGATGGATTAAAGGCGTTAAGAAATGTGTGGAGGACAGAGGAGGAAATTGGGCGACAGTGGAAGAAGAGAGATGGTGGTTAGACAGGAAGCGCTGGCGAGGCTTTTGTTCCCAGCAGATCCTACCAGTGGCTGGAAGCTGTCCTAGATGATGATGATGACATACCTCTTCTACAAATGAATACGTATTTGTGTCGTGAATGTCTAACGAATGCAATATTAAAAAGGATTGACGGAGCGCCAAATATATATATATATATATTTTTCGGAAATAATATTTTTGAAATAGCCCACCCTATTGGTCCAGTTGTTCCGGCGCTGACAGGGGATTAGCTGGTACGAGTCCTGCTGGTGGAATAATCTTTCATCATCAGAGGTGGTGGTGCTCAATCCCTTATCACCTTATCGTGCACGCGAAGTACTGGGTTAAGTCCCAAACCTTTCCGCAGTGAATGTGGAGTGAGGACTTACGGTATTGTTAGTGGTGATTCGTGCGGTTTAGTCCTGCATCCCCCCTTCCCTTTCGTGTCTGTCGGAAGAATATGCTTGAGTGGGCGAATACCTGGTTACACCCTCTCTTTTCTTTCATCTCTCATCCACAACACAAACAACACTCTACGCTGAACAAAATACATTGTTACAGTCATCCTCACATACATCAAAACTTACTAACACTGTCGTTACCCTTCCCACAAGTTTCAGTGGAGGGGTAAAAATCCCCACGGTAACCACCTACGCCCAGGCACGGGAAAGGCGTTCAATGAAGAAGAAGAAAAAGACATTCTGAAAATAGCGGAACACTTTTGAAACATTTTGTCTCGAGTATTACTCTACGAAATTCGAAGTCTGTGAACGGAAGAAGAGACAAAATTCATTTGAGCTTGCGAAGTCCTCCTTACTAATTAATAAATTAACTAGCATAAGGCAGATAGCCCTCTAACATCAACACCTGGCCCACAGTGTTATTTTTGCAGTAGTGCTACCTCCTCGCATTATTATTCTTCGATTAAAGAAATAATTCTCTAATACACTCTCTATCTTGCACAACGGGTGTCAATATGAAATTAATTCCACCAACATTTCTTACTTGCACAATTTATTTAACACTTTAAAACTCATATAAACCAATGAAGAATTGTCACTGTCCTGCTAATACAATCGCTCGCAGTCTCTCTCTTACACCGCCATAATTCTTAACAACCTCCTTCTTTCACAGTGGGCACAATACTGCCAACTTACAAATAATTATATTACTACAATGATACTTAAAATTACCCCAAATACCTATACACACTACTATGCTGTGAAGACCTATTATTTACAAATTTATTTGCAATTTCGTCATAGCGATGACTTGTGAATGGGGCCTCACAAGGTTTAGAGCCATAAATGACCTAGGATGAAGATAAAATGGACTGAAAAATAACAACTGAAGAGGTTTTTGAATAGGCAGGCAGGAGGCAAAGGAACACTTCAATGTGTCAAGGGAAGAACACATTGACGGTATGTGTAACGACTTTTAAAATCTGTGAGGCATAATGCAAAAATTATGAAAGGATGAAGAAAAATTTGGTGGAACCAGAAAAAATGGAGAGCTGCTGAGGATTAGTACTTGTTTAGTATTTGACTGGTAACATTTATAAGAGTAGTTTCGTATAGTTATACAGAGTTCAAATATTTAGTAAATAATAATTGGTGATTACGTGGTTAATGATATGACCAAGCGTGGTGGTGTAACGGTTAGCGTTCTGGCCTCGCATTCGGGGGGTCGACGCGGCGGTTCGAAGCCCCGTCCGGGCATCCAGATTTGGGTTTTCCATGGTTTCCCAAATCACTCCAGGCAAATGCCGGGATGCTTCCTTCAAAAGGCCATGGCCGAATTACTACCCATTCCTAGCCCCCCATCCTTTCCCGTCTCTAAAGACCTCGCTGTTAGAGAGACGTTATGCAGATAAAAAAAAGTTAATGTTATTAGTTGTGGGTCTAAAATGAAAACAGAATTACTGTCCATCCGAAATTACGTTTAGACGAAAGACAATGTATCATTTGTCTGTTATACGAACCACTTTTTTTTTTTTTTGTATTCATGTAAGATCTTAGCTGGGGTCTCATAAACCAAATCTTCGTATACTTAACACAAAAGGTAATCACACTTCAAGTAAATCCCTTGTTCGGGAACCTTTTCAAAAAAGAAACTGTGAACAATAAACCAATTATCCTTAATTTACAAATGTTTCTCGGGAAACAAACCGAGTAATATTATTATTGATACATAATATTTCGGTGACGTAAAACTCCGTCGCCATCTTCAGGTGCAGTGGTAAGCCTTGAAGTTTGCCTTGAGGACGTTGCTTAAAAACTAGCATGTCAACGATGGACGTTGTTACGTTGCCTAGCAGCACCTCACACTTCATTAGACACCCGCGGAACACAAAAAGTAGAGTGTTGATGACGAGCAGCCTCAATAACAGGTATCCACGCATCGCTTAGCTAGAAACCACAATCCCGGTTAACCAAATCAGACGTGAGGTGAATTTCAAACTCTTCTGTAATAATGCTGTCCCAGAAGCCTCTCGCATGTGCCAGCACTTTAGTTGAGTCGAAATCGAATCCATGTTCTTGTTCCAAACTATGTTCCGCCATCGCAGATTTGTGCTTTTCTCCAGGCGAACATGTCGTGCGTGTTCCAAACAACGTTGTTTAACACACCATATTGTCTGGAAGATGTACTTCTTTCCGCATTCCACACGATGCAATACACTCCCGGCGTACGAAGGGCAAGGTCTTCTTTTGGAGAGCGCAAAATGTTCCTTCATTTTTGAAGTGGTAGGAAAATGGTCTTAATACCATTTCTTGCTAGAACCCTTCCAACCTTCGATGCTGTGGCGCCAGAGTACGGCAAGAAGGCTAAGTAATCGTGTGGAACATTATCGCGGTTATTAGGCCTGCGTTTTACTTCCCGGAATGCCAACTGTATCGGATGTTCACTGTACCCATTCTGTCTGAAGGAATCACATAGATTTTTTAACTCACCAGGTAGGCTGTCCTTATCACATATTGCCCGCGCTCTGTTCACAAGAGTATTGTGTACTGTCTTGCGCTGTGCCGGATGATGAAGACTGCGCGCGTTTAGGTACAGGTCCGCGTGTGTTGTTGGCTTTCTATACACAGTGTGTCTTAAGTTCCATTGGATTTCTTTTAATAAGAATGTCCAAAAAGGGCAGACGGCCTTCCTTTTCAAACTCCACCGTGAACTGGATGTTTGGGTTGAAATCGTTCAGTTGAAGGAGAAACTTATCCAGGTTGTCTCTGCCATTGGGCCAAACTTACCGAAAGAAGGCACTAGGCTTCATGAGGGTGCTTTTCAACGCTTTCTCCTCAAAATCTTCCATAAAGAAATTAGCTATAAAAGGTGACAAAGGAATTTCCATTGCTACTCCATCGATCTGTTCATTCATTTATAATTTTCCTTAAGTTAATATTTCATCATACCCACGAGCTATTATTCCTAGTTTCTCACACTGTTGCTGTCACATTAAGCAACCGTTCTTCACGGATAACTGTACTGCATGTAACAGGGACGTATTGTATAAACGTTTTCAGTCACAACGGAGTACTTAAAATGGAAAGAGCTATATAAAATATAATTCGCGTCTGAAAACATGTTTAATGTTTCGCATATGCAATTCAGGTTTCACATTAAATTGAGTTCACTAAAAAAAAAAAGTGAATAACCAGTTATTTTTAAAAAGCATTCATTATACGTTTTCGGCATTTTTTTTTTAAATGGCATATACAAATCAGCCTGCAATAAACCCCAATAATTATCATGATTTTTCAAATATTTATGCTATAATCGTGTTGAGATTAGTAAGAATAAAGTAGTGCGAAGTTACAAGGGTAGCCAGGGCTGGAACGAGAAATAAATTAGCAAATCCATAAGGGTACTTGGTTTCACTAAGAAGGTACGGAGCATTAAAAATAGCGAAAAAGAAGAAATGCAGTAGGAAATAGGAATAGAAGTTGGACGTTGTTTTATGCACGTTTCAGAATTATTTATATTTGATGCTAAGGATGAGAAATTGTAGATTTAGTAGTTTAGGAGCTAAAAAGTGGATTTGTATAATTCACTTCTTCAAAAAGGAAAAAATTCAGTGATGGAGACATTGGCATGAGACGCCGCATAGCAAATAGCTGTATCTGACACAAAAAAGGCTGAAATGAAAGGCTCGCTTAGTGGGAGTAGCACACGAGCTTCCGAGACTGACTAAGAGCTAATAATCCAAAGCATCGATATTCATTTACGAAACTCGTTTCACCCAAAGGAGCTTTCTGCATGCAGTTCATTTTAACACCGACCAACTTTCGGATCACGAGTAAGTTCAGTCATTAAAAAGCCGACTGGGACCGCAATCTGTTCATAAAGAGCCTGCTGACATTCTGCAGGCAGCCACTGTATGAAAAGCAAGTGGAAGTTTCGTCTCGTTCAACAACTTTATTTAATTTAAACGACCGTATAAATCGCTGAATCCAGAGAAATACGAAATTTACATAAAAACACAAAGGCAGTCATACGATTTTACTGATTCAAACAATGACATGAAGGTTAAAGCCCGCTTTTCACGTTAGTACAACTACTTTTTTCCCGTGTAGCTGTGTAACCCTACAAGTCTTTTTACAAAATAGAGTACGGATCAGGTTTCGCAAGCAAATATTTTCACAGCAATCATACAGAAAGAATTATTTCAGTTTAAGCAAAGAATTCACAGAGAGGATGGTAACAAACACTCAGTATAGTGGCCGTATGTACGCTCATATAAAAAGTACTATTTACAAATAAAATAGGTATTAGGGACTTGTGAGCTATCTCCTGAATTTTATCTTGTTTGATATTCATATTTACGCATAGCAAATACGACCTTCGCTGAACAGGAAAGAGAGGAAATGAAGGAACAGATAATATCTACGCAAACACTATTTGCCAAGTTTGAGATAAAACAAAATAGTAGAGGTAAATGTACACACCAGTAATATATGATGCATATGTCTTCAAATAAAGACGTTAAAAAATGAAGAGCTGATTAATTTGCGTTCAATCATTCTTGTGACCACTAAAGAAAAATAGGTGTTCGCTAACACAACCTTGCCATTGCGATAATGGTGGAAATATTGGAGAATTATAATTATTCTCAAAAGTTCAGTTATCCTGAGAGACGAACAATAACGAACTGCTGTAAGCGGTGATAAATACGTAGATAATATGACGATGATAATGATAAATTTGGAGTACAGTTATTAAAAATCGACTATGTGGAGTTTGTCATGTAAGAAATAACTTCGCATCGGGGTTGTTTTACAATTAGAGTACTTTTTAATATGTAGTTTTTCATAATTTACTAGAAGCGATGATAAATCAGAAACGAGGATTGAGAGTACTTGAAAAAATATTTTCGTTTTATTACTTGATTGAATCTTAAGGTTTGAATTGTCTCTAAATTAAATGTGACTGTTTCTGTGCATTTTATGTTTTTCATAGTACCCCTGTATAGCGTCTTCCGATTTAATAAATTATTGCATTAGTGTCGAAGGTGTTTGGTAAGATCCCACTAACATTTTGAGATGGAGTGAATAAATAAATAATAACAACGCATGAAACTTTGATGGCAGCGTTTCCTCCTCCGTTGTTGTAGTGCTCCAAAATGACGCCTTTCTCATCCCACACGATATTCAACATAACCTTCCCTGCTATGTTCAATACTATCCCGGTTATGGAGATAATGAATGCGCCATTCCTTGTTCTTGGGGGTCACCCAATTTTCGATCATAGTTTGTAAATCATCACTTTCTCGTGAAAAGTGCCACAAAAATTCTCTGTAATCGTTCAGTGGCGTGGCACCCATCTCCTTAAACTGGAGCATATTGGGCACTTAGTCATGTGCTGAACCATCACTATTATATAATCTTGCTGCAACTTCATTATGCGTCACCCGGGTGCTTTCCAGTACTATGGCTTCAACTGCTGCTATAGTGTTTGGAGTGAAACTCGATGTGCCTGGCCCGTATGCGTAGCATATGTCTTGAAGTGACGACGTTAAAAAATGGATAGCTGGTGAATTTGTGTTGAATCATTCTTGTGGCCACTAAAGAAAAATCGGTGTTCCCTAACACTACGTTTCAATTGTCTTGCCTCGTATAAGGTGACACGATTTCCTAAATTCCTGCTACTTTCCGCAATAATATCCTGAAACTTTATTTTTACATAAATTGTAATAGGATTCACACGTCTGGATGGCCATCTTTATACTGGTGTTGCGACAGTGTGGAGCATTGTAGGAGTAACACCCATTATGTAATTAGAAAAATATTTAGTTAATTAATCTATAATAGCTTTGATGAATTTCATTAACCCGCAGTATGAAATTTAATTTAATTTTGCTAGTATAGTTTCAACAAGAACGGAAGGAGATGTGATACCACCATTTTAATACATTAAGTAACATAACTTTGCTGTGCTATAAAATTGTCTCCTATAATATCAGAAATGAGTGGAATCTTTGGAATAATTATACATTAAAATACAAAGGTCATATTTCCCATACAATAGCATATGCAGAAAAGGCTTATTTTATCCAGTAAGTTACAATACAAGTACGTTACAAATAGACATAGAACAAAAACTAAAATTCATAATGTCTGAAAAGAATTAATAATGTTCGGAGATGTATAAAACTAATTTAACTTAATAATGCCTCAGTTCAGATACAGTAGAATTCAATTTCACAATTATTTTTATAATCATATTTTACCATCAGTTGTAGGGGTGGAATGATGATATGCTAAGAGTTGCTAAAAGTAGATTCAACTCAAGTTTCTATAATTCTGAAAACGTCTTACTTCTTTAGTGTATCCGAATTAATTAATCGCATTCGTAGGCATTAACATACTATAGCAAAGTTTAATATTGCATTGTTATTATTACGTAAAAAACCGTCTTGTACGACAGAAAAAGAGCGGTTATCAAGCAAAGCATAAAAAAACACATTATTTTTTTTTAAAAAGGTAATTGGTATATCAATTAATAACACAAATACCAATAAAAATGAATTTGATATTTCCGATGGTAAATTTGACAGGTACTGAAAACACATTTCTAAAAAGAAGATAATTGTAATTTAAAAAGTCAGTATCTTTTTTAAATGACTTGCTAGAGGAAAGAACTAATTACTTAATTTATTATACCAGTTGCTTATACTTCTTGGTTTGAGTTGTAATAAGTCTGATATGAATTCGTTTCCTGTTGTATATGTATTAGCACCAAACCATGAAACGCATTCAATGAAATTAGCACGAAATTCTAGGGAAAGAAATTTCTCCTAGTGGGTACAATACTTCATTTTTTTTTCAGACCTGGTATTAACGTGTTTTTGGAGGGACATGCATGATAACATGTAAATCTAGTAAAGAGAGTAGTACGGATTTCTATGACTAGAAATTGGCAACAAATTAGTTGTCTAGAGTTAGGAGAGTGTCTACCAGGAGTGCTCTTCTAGCGTTGACGATATGGACACCCCCCAATGTTGGCAATATATGCGTGCAGGCAATGCCTAATTACAGGCGCGCCTGCGACGTGATTCGTAATTAGGAGGACTTGCAGATTTACTCGAGGACGTTACTTGCTGGTGAAACCTTGGAGTCGACGTTCATTTGCAGCTGGTATGGTATTGATCGACAAAACGTTAATGCGTTAAAGTAATCAATGATTTTAGTCTTTCAAATACTCATAAAAGTCAACTGAAATTTATCGCATGTGCTTTTAATAACTTATAAACGTAGTTAACAAGACAGCTAATTATTGCATTCTCAGAACACGTTTTTTATTCTAGAAGATGTCGCTGTAAACTGTAGTTACTAAAGAATAATTAGACTTTTAGTATTATCTCAAACATCATAATCTGATATCAACTGCTATGAAGTAATTGAATTTAATTCACCTATTTCTTTTCGTTCATTCCCTTGTTCATCATAAACGATGTTATAAACATCTACTAGTGAAATTCCAACATATGAGAGGCAATGGTTTAACATTAAGCGGTGGACTGATTTTGCATTAAGTGCTCTCAATAATTTGCGCTAAAAGTAAAATTTGTTGAAATTCTAAAATGTCATCTAATAGTTCGCGGTGGAAGTAATCGATAAGGTTCACATCATTGTCTAATTATTTTTGTTATTATTTCTTTTAATCGAATAATGATCCAATGTATTGCAAGTAATTACAGTATTTTGATTCACACCATTAAATGTAAATTCCGGACTTTTTAAATTCTGAAAGTGGTTCCGTCAACTTGGATAGATGGTTTCAGCCGATGAAATGTCATTTCCAGATATAACTCTTCCTACTCCAGTCCTTAGACTCGTTGCTTAGTGGACGTCGGCGAGTACGAGGAGACAAGAAATTCTGATTTAATGGGAGGTCAATCCACTTGTAGAACTTGATTTCACAGGAATTTCATATAGTTTAAGAGAAATATGCGGGACAGATGTTAACGGGAAACCGAGAGACATCTAACGGCTATTATTAGTAAACTGATGAGACTCGCTCATCCTCTATTTTTTAAGTTGTTGACCAATCATTCACTCATCTGATTGTGAAAACAGACAATTTCTGACTTAATGAGAATGTAGGTACTTTGAAAGACGAAAGTAGTAACTCATATCAAATTTCGGTGCATTCATTGTCTGTTTCTATATCAGGCGTATTCAGCTACTAATTGACTACCGAAACATCGTTTACATGATCGTTAATGTAAGCGAATCCCTCTTAAGCCGATAAAGCCACAGTTAAAACATCTCCATAGAGAGAGAAAACTGTTATTCAATTCCTGCGAATAATAAGATGCCACTTGTGCGCTGAAATCGCAATAAACATTTCGACTGCGAGAAGTAACTTACTAATGGATACTAATTTGTCGAAACTTTTGTCTAATTTTTTCAGCTTTTCGACTTCATACCAAAGTAAAACATATCTTATTCTACTACTCTGATCATGGAATATACACTGTTTGAAACATAATAAAACTCCTGCCTGTAGTTTTCGCGGGATTCGCGTTCGTAGAACAATGGACGCTTATTTCCTAGCACTTTTATCTCTATTGCTTCTTATTTCGACAGCACATCAAAATAAAATGTATTATACTCGTCTTTTAGTGCCGTGGGACTTGTACATAACTCAAAACACCATCAATATCTGACGAGTAGCTTTTCGTGAATACCTTTCACCTAATCAGACAGATAGAGGGATAAACAGATAGACGCAAATTTCAAAAAAGTTCTTTCCTTTTCTGTGGGTCACAATCTCCCTCTCCGTCCCTATATATACATTTTTTATTTTATTTTTATTTATTTTTTAACTAATACCTTAAATCTACAGACCGTTTCCCCGCTTAAAATCTTATTGCATTTATATATTTGTTCTTTTGTACTGTTTATAATATCAAAATATTCTGTGACTTCAGTAACACTATCTCTCATTGTGCGCGGGCATGAAGTAAACCAAGTCTATCCGAGATTACGATCGGTGGCTGGACAGGATGCGTAATATCAAAATATTCCCGAATACTAAATTTTCGTGATTTTCGTGTTGTAAATGTGTAAAATAGTATCAGTATTTCGCTGCCTGGTTTCTACGCTCGGTGAGGTCAGTGTAATGAGTTCAAATTAAGATCTTTTAATTTCATACATCAATTTCCTGAACATTCTTTTGTAACGATGGGCTGACTGAAAGCCCCCAAACTGAATTTCGTTGCTTCAAGAGTCGTGCTAGTTGTACTGGCATCTATCGATGGGTTATATGCTTTAGTATCTACAGACTGTAAGGTTCTCATCGATGCCCACCATTTCTCGATCTCCTATAAATTGTTTGATACACTTGGTAAAAAAAAAAAAAAAAAAAAAAAAAAAAAAAGAGATGATCGCTCACGTCACAAGCCCTGGCACAGATATTTAGCCATCGCAATTCAGTGTTACGATTCCTTCACGTCCATTTCGTAATAAAGTTGACGATTTCTATCTGGTCTGCCACTTTAATATCATCGTTGATTTATAGATACTCTGGTGATTCGTATGAAGGATTTAATTCAAACGCTGTTGGCTTGGCGATTGTTTCAAAGCGATAAATTACAACTTACTGAATTTCCCGCTTTGTTTTTACAGTTTCCCAAAAATGCCCACATTTTCCTTTTCTTACACCTTTTTACAACAAAAATATTGTACCCCACATAAATATCATAATACTTCTACACCGCTATCATCTCAACCGACCGACGCATCTCTGAGCTAGCTTTTGACTATCAAAACGTGGGTGGCAGGTGATTCTTGACGTCTCCGGATCAGTACTGTAACAAGCCACCATCCCTGACACTAAAGCAATCCTAACGTATCACAAATGTTGTCGTGTTGTTCGAGTTGTAGAAAATGTGGTGTGCCTGGTATCAGTTTTCTTCTCCTTTACCACCTTTTTCCTAACATTAGAGGTCACTACCTTTGATGACTGATCGCTGACATGCTTATATTTGGAGTATTTGGTTTTACGGCTGCATGCTTTTGCTGACTAAAAGCATTTTATGCCTTTTTAAAAAAAAAAATGCTCTAGGGTAACTAAAAAAGTGTTATCACATGATAATTCGGCGATCACAATCACTGTCGCCATCTTCTGGTGAAGGTCATATGACATACTAATGGAGGAAGTGAAGTATTGCCATCTGTCTGCGAAACGTGTAACTATGTACTGTGTGTAATAAGGGATTTTTGTTTGTTTGTGAAATGTGTAGTGTATAAGGCGGACTTTGGGAACCGTGACGGCCCTCGCCTAAACGGCTGCGCCTAAAACCACGTCAAGACGTCGGGCATGCGGGGGTCTCGGTTCAAAGTCCCTCTCCAGTCCAGTGGGCGGTGCCATAACGCTCAACACCTTGGATACATAGTCGCGTTAGAACAAGAAATTGAAAGAACCACATTGTACGAAAACAAATTGTTCCTAAGCGGCATTAGTTCCGTAGATGAGGAAGGTGTTGTCGAAGAGGCAAGTGATTACAATAGCTATCCAGTGCGAGGCCGCCTGCTTGTAATGAGGCGGATTTAGTTGCGAGCTCACGTGCGCTGCGCCACCCGCAACTCCTTGCGGTGCACTGATAATCTGCCGCAACAGCTTATGCATTGGATTAACGCCTTGTACCTAGCTAGTATTTCAGTACTACTGTTCTTCTCTTCTTATCTTCTCCCTTACTTACTTATGGCGATGTAAATTTTAAGTTGTTAAGAGAAAAAGAAGACGACAGCAAGAGATGGTTTCAAAAAACGTTTCGAATATCATTAGTTATGGGCTGAGGGTGTTTCTCTACATCCGTTTCACTGACCGCTTAACTACATCTACATCTACATATATACTCTGCAATTAACAAAATTGTGTGTACCAGAGGGTGCTCAGCACCAATGCTATTCTTTTTATTGTGCATTCCAATCCCTAATGGTATAAGGGAAAAAAGAATTAATATAAGAATCATTGCGGCAACTTATTTCTCTAATCTTATCTTTCCTGTCATTTCGGCTCAAATAGGTTGGTGCAAGAGGTATTTCACTACACTCGAAAGTGAAAGTGGGAGTATACATGTTTACCAATAAGATTAAACGAAACGTGTGTCGTCTATCTACCAGAGACTCACAGCCTAGTTTACTAATCAGTTCTGTGACATTTTCATAAGGACAGTAGCAAGCGGTCACGAATCGAGCGGCTCTTTTCTGTACTTTCTCTATACTTTTGATCAACCCCTTACGAAACGGATCCCAAATGCCACAATAATAGTCCAAATGTGGACGCACAAGGGATTTGTACGTTTTCTCCTTTGTTTGTTTATTACAGTTTTTCAAGATTCGACCTATGAATCGCAGCCTAGAATTAGCACTACCTACTAACGAAATAATGTGTATGTCCCATTTCATGTTCCTTTTTACTGTTACACCCAAATATTT
Source organism: Vandiemenella viatica (assembly GCA_031002005.1). Lineage (NCBI taxonomy): Eukaryota > Metazoa > Arthropoda > Insecta > Orthoptera > Morabidae > Vandiemenella > Vandiemenella viatica. Next base: position 195,272,245 of record CM061920.1, read on the forward strand.
CATAGAATCAACCATATCAATAACTGAATTGTTTTTCTCGTATTTCTGAACAATTGGATTCTTTTTGTTAGTTATGCTCATTGTCTTGCACTTTTTACAGTTTAGTGTAAGTTGCCACTCAGCGCACCATGCCAAAATAACATCCAGATCACGTTGAATTTCTAAGCAATCGGCCAAATTCCTTACTTCCCTATAAATAACCGCATCATCAGTAAACAATCTAAAAAGGCTTTTCACTTTGCCTCCGAGATCGTTATTTATTTATTTATTTAGCTTATGGCCATTGCACAAAAATAATACAATTTAACATTAATTACAATTAAAATTCAAAATAAACAAGGTGTAGCCAATCTAAAGCTTCATTTGATATGTTAATAAAATCTATCGGTGATCCCCTGAAGGCTCGAAGTGGGCAGACAAATGTCACGTGACGGATGGTTTGTTTTTCCTTACCACAGTCGCATCTCGGTGAATCTCTCATTCCCCATGTATACAAAGATGGAGCAGATCTGCCATGACCAGTCCTAACTCTGTTAAGAGCTGCCCAGGTCTTGCGAGTAAGGTCAAGTCCCTTTAGTGCCTGTTGACTGTCGAACAGGGAGTGACATTCTGGCGGGGCTGAGGCTATTCACTCCAATTTCCAAGCTTCTCTCCCATTAAAATCTTTCGAATGATATTAAACTTAGAAAATCCATATTATTCGTTGAGCAGTAAATTATTTTGCTTTAACCGTTTTTTGGTGATTAGTGAAACTCGTTGCTTTGCAAGTGAAGAATTAATTGAGTGTGTGACACAGGTTTTGAAACTAAATATCTGAGACACTTCTGTCGTCCAATTTTTTTTGTAATCACCAGAAAACCTTAATCTGCCAACTTCGATGTACCTTTAGGAAACAAAAACTCTTTACTCTCAAATTACATCAGAACTTCTATTGATTTCATTACCAAATAATTTTTAACGGCATCATTTGTGGCGATGGAGCTTGGAAAAATTAGCTTGTTTCCAAAATTTTCTGTTATAGATTGTAAACAGACTCTGAACTGTGGCTGTACAGCAGCAAACGCAAGTGCATGGACGTTCATTTCTATCAATTGAACTCACAGTTATTTGCGGCAGTCACTTCGTTTGAAAAACATAGCTGGCTGCATTTCTTAGGGGCTTAGAATGCTTATTTAATTAATGTTATTGTTTTTTTTTTTTTTTTTTTTTTTAAAGATATTTAATGCCCGGGGTATTCCGCGGGATCATTGAGAGCTTTTCTACCCTAAAGGAAAAGGTTTGAGAAAAGGAACGAGAATGGATTAGTATCGAGCGTGGTGGTGTAACGGTTAGCGTTCTGGCCTCGCATTATGGAGGATGGCGGTTCGAATCCCCGTCCGGGCATCCAGATTTGGGTTTCCATGGTTTATCCAAATCACTCCAGGTGAATGCCGGGATGCTTCCTTCAAAAGACCATGGTCGAATTCCTTCGCATTCCTTGCCCCCCGTCCTTTCCCGTCTCTAAAGACCTCGCTGTTAAGAGACGATACGCAGTAAAAAAAATAAAAAGAGAGTACGGATTAGCCAATGGCTTTTTAAAGCAACTATCACTGCCTGCGCCGGGAGTGATTTCGAAAAGCCATGGAAAACCAAAATAGGATCGCTTACTCACACGGCGTAGTGTCCATCGCGACCACAAAGGACAGCCCAACCGAATTGGAGGGACTTCACCATGAAAAAAAATCAGGGTTCAGTAATGGAGGAGCCTAACCCAATTAAAATTACGAATGCTTAGATGCATTCGCGTTGATTATAATTCATAACAATTGATTCTGTCTGCGGGATGAAATATTCGCGCGACTGAATATCATCAACAGTTGTTGGCGCCGCGTGAGGGACGACCAGTGTTGTGCGTGGCGGGCGAGCGTGCTGTTCGGGGATCCCTGTCGGCCCTCGTCTGGCTGTAACAGCCGGCGATCACGCAACTCCCCGCGAGGAACTCCATTCGCAGATGAGATACGTGTACAGCAGGTGGAAAGTTGTGTAAATACCGCCGGCAACTTCGCAGAAAGCTGAGCTGAGCTAATTCTATGTGCGCGCTATGTGCTATGGGCGTGCTGTAGCCTCACGATAAAGAAAACGCGATGGTAAATTATACATTTAATTAGAGTCTTAGGGGCAAGCGTGTACGACCTGTAATTAGCACTCGTCACGCCAATCATTCACTTTGCGCGCTCTTCTTCCAAGTAGTTCTTCTGCTACTTAAGGCTAATAATACTTTTCAGTATATCCCACTTATATTGTAAATCTACTTGTTACTGGCGTTCCATTCCTGACGAAGTTCTGAAACAAGAGTCTTACTGACTTGGCAACAAAGTTTCGAAATACGGATCAATACAGTATCCAATTAAAAGCATACATTTTGGAGTGCGCATCATTTTCGCTTGTGGAATCTACTGTTGCTACCAACTGCAATGCAATTTCACTTTGGGTGGACGAAGTGCAATATAACTGAAAACAATTTTCAGATTAATCAAGAAATTTTAAGATATTGTGTCGGATGGGGATCGAATATACCGTGTGTGTCTTCGTCCCGTTCGGACCGCAGTTAATGATATTATCGCTTCTTCTCTTCTTCTTCTTCTCGTGTCGATGAAGGCATCAAATATGTGGTAGTTTTTCTGCCAATGTGATGGTTTGTCAGTAGCTGATTGGAGGCCAAATTGAGATACATTTATTCCAATTTGTGGACAAGACAGTAGATGTACCATGGTTTCTCTCTCCCCTCACGAACATGTGGTATCTGGCTGTTCTCCCAGGTATCCCCAAGTGGCAAGTGTATCTTTGCAGCGGCCAACTCCAACTCGAAGCCTATTTAGCGACTTCCATATGGGCCATGGTTGTTCCGACCCAGGTGGTAGACCCTCTTTTGGCTTGATCCACTCGAACCCTTGTTGTAATCTCTTCTCCCAAGCCAGTGTTCTTTCATTGCTTGGAGTTCCAGTTGGTGGCTTTAAAGTTCGCATGAAGCTTGAACGGGACTTTAGCCTCTATGGCGCTGGTGTATAGCCATGTAGGGGGTGTCGGAAGTCTTCATTCAATTTAAGCCTTGCCACGCTGGTGGCAACTTCCCGGCGTATATCTCCAGGGGCGATACCTGCTAATATCTCCACTTCGCTCACACACAACCTGTGATGAGCCGTCATGTTCTGTGGAGTGCAAAGTCTACTGTCTTAGCATGGCTGGATTTTTGCCACACAAGATATGCATACTCTGCTGCGGAGTAGCATAATGCTAAGGCAGAGGTGTGGATGACGCTTGGGTTAGCTCCCCGGCTACATCCGGTGAACTTGCTTAAAATGTTGTTGCATGCTGATACTTTCATCTTGACAGCATAGTGTCGCTGAACGCTTATTAATGTCGACCTGTTGTAATGCAAATATGGACAAGTCGAGATCTTTTATGAAGTAAATTTAAACGGAAGACTTTGAATTTCCAAGTATACTTTTTTCAGTTGACTTTTTTATATACCTTATCACACTACAAAAGACGATATTGATTTTTTTGTGGTAAATATTTTTAAATTGTGTCCCACTGCGATTCATCGACATTAGTTGCGATACGTTGACATCAATCGTGCAGCAGTTTCATGTGATTAAAAACCGTCTGATTTACTCTGTGGGCTTCTGTCAAATCTCAGTTCTTCGTAAATATCTCACAAACGGATCCTGGGCTCAAGAAAAATATTCGACTCGCCATTAGTGACACAGAGGGACAACATTTCTGTAAAAAACTTCATTATAAATTTTTAAATCTGAAGAGGTTTATAAGACGTACTTAAAACTCAATTGCAACATGAACGTCATATGAATGAAAGATATAAAATAAGTCCACTCAAAAATTGAATTTCATACTCATACTGATTGTGAACTATTTTATGATTATCGAGAGTTATCAACGAATACTATATCTGTGTGGCTTGCAGTTTTCTTGTTCGAACGAATATGTTTCAAATTGATAAAAATTTCATTTATTATGCATTTATCACTTTGGCTAGTTAAAATTAAAAATAATTAAAATGTGGTTTCTACCTAAAACATGTTGTCATACTGTTAGAGGTAACAGTAAATGTATGTTTCAGAGATCTTCATTCCAGCAGGAGTTGAATTTCAGACACACAATTTTCAGTCAGCTCCTACTTGATGGTTAATCTTCTTTTTAATGACAACAAGGAACATTACAAGCAATGAATGTTAGCTATAGAAAGCTTATTTTCCGAGATGCCATGGCAGAATGTTAGTTCTGGGACACCTTGATTGGTACTAATCGATTCAAGCTCCCTAGAGTGACACATTTTATCTTTAATTCACACAAATCGGAATTAATGAAAACACCAAGCTTGTAGAGCAGACTTTCAGCTATCTCTGAGGAATTACCTATACCTTCCCTGTAGCAGAGTTACCACCTACCCGCCGGTGACGCTGTTCCCCCATTTTGATCGTATGTAGATTGTGAGCGCGGTGGCGGCGAGGTACGTGACTTTTAATCCTGTCCGCAGTTCGTTTAATATGCTAAATCAGGTGGCAGCCAGGAGGAGCCCCTTCGGCGCTCGTTTAGAAAATGTTAATCTCAAATCAGATTGGCTGGAGCGCAGCACCAGGGAGTCAGTGAGAATCGATACTCGATCTACTTCCACTCCTTTCACCTGGAGAAGGAATAATGCTTTCACCGCTATTTGGAAATCATTCTCATTTTATTTGCAATGTGTAACGGATACAAACAGTCATGTAACTTAAGCTTGTGTGGAAATAAGTGAATGAAATAATACTGCGTTTATTTTTACATATAACTAATACAGTATCATCCCGTTACAGTAAAACGTACCTCAATTTAGAATGCGTGAGCCACCTTACTCAGTGGAGCGGTTTTAACGACGGATTTGAATCCCCGACGAAGTCTATAATTTTTCTTTGAAACTGAATGTTTTGAACGGCTGTTGGGCTAACTCAGTGAATCCCGAAGATGAAACCCCTCGGGTAAGTTCCTTCCTTGACATAACTCTGCATTAATTACGTAAGATCTAACGTAAGTAATGCATTGAGATTAACCTTCATCAACCCAAAATTATATTACTCTCATTCAATAAATGCTACTTGTCTGTTGTTATAGGACGCACGTTCGCATCTTGCATCTGCATATTTAAATACATTAAAAATGCAAACCATCTGATGATGAGCAACCGGTAATGGTTAAATAAAAATTATTAATAATAACAAATTATGACTGGTTGCTGTATCAATATCAACAAATTTGATACCACAGTGCCTGATTTCCACAGATCCATCATGGACAAAATATTAAAATTGACATTTAATTAGATATGCAACATTTCTTTCAAGTACAGAAACCATGTGTAGTTTAAACTCAGGAGTGATAAATTTACAAATAGCTTGGCAACTGTGGCAAATCTTCCACCCCAATGAAATCAAATTCTACATCGCCACTACTTCAGTGAAATGTTTCGAGAATTTATTTACGGATTTAACTGAGGGTTTTTTGGGCCATATTTTGTTTTTTGAGAGTGTGTCGCAATAATTTAAGAAGCACGAGGAGAAAAAGTTTCACCACATATGCTTAGTGGTAGAAGGGAACTTTGTGGAGGCGTCAGTTACATTGAGCCATATTCAGAAACTGGGAGACGTCTATAAGTAGGAGCGAGCGGGTAGTGAGGCGGCTTTCCGTTGCCGAAAGTGCGTATCTTCCACCCCAAGGAGTAGAGCAGTTTTGAGACCTGCAGTCTTTAGCTGGGGTGAAGTATTATTTTTCTAGATTGGTAGCTGAGATCAGACTAACGTTTAATGGCTATTAAGTGAATTTGGCAGTGTGGTCGTCAGTCTCTTAGAAGGTTTGGTAAGGGCTTAGCATATTTGTCTGTGGAACCATAGATTAACGTTTGGTTTTTAAAAGGGCGGTGAAGGTGGTGTGTAGGTCCAGAGAAACTACCGCCATATTTAGAGATGATTCATCAAAACCATCTTAATATCAAATTTGTTTCTATTTCACTACCAACGAAATAGATTTGAGCTAAATGTCCTCTTTGACAGCAATTATGTGTGAGGTGCCAGATTGTGAAATAAGCTGCCATGATTTCGAGGACACATATAGTAGAACTGGAATTAATGTAAATTAATTTGAAGATAACATTTTTTGATTTAATAGCGTTTACGTACCATACAGCAAATAATTTCTTCAGATCTTACAGTTGAGAAATGTAAGTGATAAAAAATTTCAAATGTGGTGGAACTATGTGCGGCGGAATATTCCGATAATTTATCTTTCAAATTAAATTTATGTCAGGGGCTTGTTTTAAAAGAACGGGCAGTTTGACATATATGTCTGAGACTATTAAAATAAAATTTGTTTTGATTTTAAAATCGGTAGTTATATAGACACCTTTCCCATTCCCGTGTTGATATTTTGAATTGCAGGAGATTGAAGTTCTTCCTGAAGTTTAGGGTACATCGCAGCCGCCGATCGTATTTAAGATTAGTTGCTCCTTTGAATACACCTCTATCTGTCTTGTAGATTTCAGGGAGTGGATTGCGGAGTGGTTGTAATAGGAATAGTCTTAGCGAGGGACTAGTAAGAAATGTTAACACAAGGATTTCGGACAAAAATTTTTTGAAAGAAATAGACTCAGATACAGAAGTAATCGCTGTTATGAGACAATGCGTAATGTTTAATAAAATGATGTATTTCACTTAGCCTGGTGGCAGAAGATCCGATTCAACTTTAAAAGACAAAGACTTCCAACTCACGTCTGTATCTATTATTCCCACATAGAACCCTGGATTCAACTTGTCATCAAGCATCTCAAGTGCTTGAGATACGTACAGACTAATAAAAACTGCCAAAGTGAGACGTGATGTGCAAAATTTGATTAATCTCGTGATACACCTGACAATAAATCTCAATATCCTCATTGTAAGGGTAACCATATGTCCTGAATTTCGAAACAAAACTGCATAAAGATATTTATGATGAATCAAAATATTACTCTGGAAAAATCGTCAAAGTTTAAAAGTCATGCAAATTATGCAAATCAGTAGCTGCCCCCCCCCACTCAAAATCACAGATTCAGCCAACCATGCACAAATGTCCGGGCTTATAAGCGGAAACGCCAACATTACCACACCTTCTCAGTAGCAGGTAGCACCGTTGAAGAGAGGTGGCATCGATTCCTACATATACTCGGGGAAGGTATGAACTTGCATATACCGAAACGAACAATCAGGGAAGAGAACGATCCCCCATGGTACACACGGGAGGTTAAAAGGTTACTCAAGAAGCAAAGGAAGATACATGCACGATCAAAAAGGACGATGCATCGGACTGATTTAGATAAGTTAGAGGAGATAAGGGGGCGTGTTAAGAATGCGATGCGTGAGGCATTTAATAACTTTCGTGAAAATTCTCTCTCTAAGAGCCTCACTGAAAACCCTAAGAAATTTTGGTCGTGTGTAAAAAAAGTTAGTTGTAGTGGGAACAATAAGCCAGTTCTAATAAAAGACGGACGGGAGGTTGAAGACAGCCGCGGCAAGGCTACCTTATTTAACACCGAATTCAAAAATTTATTCACGCAAGAAAACATGGAGAACATCCCCACTTTACCACATCGTGTGGAATTAGAGATGGATCCGATATAAATTGATAGTGTAGGAATTGTAAAGCAATTAAAACTCCTGAAGTGGGGTAAAGCGCCGGGTCCCGATGGCATACCGGTAAGAGGATTTTCTGAATACGCGGAGGATATTGAACCATTTCTGACAGATATATTCCGTAAATCACTAGAAGAGAGAAAAGTACCTTCTAGCTGGAAAATAGCCCAAGTAATTCCTGTTTTTAAGAAAGGAGATCGGTGTGATCCTAGGAATTATCGACCCATATCTCTAACATCGGTCTGCAGCAGAATTCTGGAACATGTCATATGCTCGAACATAATGAAGTTTCTAGATGAGAACCAGTTACTTACACCATGTCAACACGGATTTCGGAAGAAGAGATAATGTGAAACACAATTGGCCCTATTTTCCCACGACATAATGAAAGTTATCGATGCAGGTTCGCAAGTTGATGCGGTATTTTTTTATTTTCAGAAAGCTTTTGATTCTGTGCCACACAACCGACTTTTAGCGAAGATTCGAGCTTACGGTATTTCGGCTCAGATTTGCGAGTGGATACGTGATTTTCTAACTGGTCGATCACAATATGTCGTTGTTGACGGGGAAGCCTCTTCTAAGATAAATGTTACTTCGGGCGTTCCTCAAGGAAGTGTAATAGGTCCACTTCTTTTCTTAATATTTATAAACGACCTAGGTGACAAAGTCAAATGCTGGTTGCGATTGTTTGCCGACGATGCGGTTATCTATAGGGAAATAAGGTGCTCCGACGATTGCTTAGAAATTCAGCGTGATTTGGATGCTATTTTCGATTGGTGCCGTAAATGGCAGCTTACACTTAATTGCAAAAAGTGCAAGGCAATGCGGATAAGTAACAAGAAGAATCAGGTTGTTCACGAGTACAAAATAAACAATGCACCTGTTGACACGGTTGATTCCGTGAAGTATCTGGGGGTGATAGTACAAAGCAACATGAAATGGGACATGCACATAACTTCCGTCGTAGGCAAGGCAAATTCTAAATTACGATTCATAGGTCGTATTTTGAGGAATTGTAATGCTCAAACAAAGGAGATAGCGTATAAAACACTAGTGCGTCCGCATCTGGATTACTGTTGTGGGGTTTGGGATCCGTATCGCAAGGTTCTGATTGCCTCAGTTGAGAGGGTGCAGAGGAGAGCCGCTAGATTCGTGACTTGTTGTTACAGCCCTTATGAAAGCGTCACAGAATTGATACATAGATTGGGCTGGGATAGTTTGGAAGACAGACGACGTAGCTTGCGTTCGAATTTATTGGAGAATATGCGAAAAAATTTAAATTTAGAGTGCAATGAAATACCTCTACCGCCAACCTATTTAGGTCGCAATGACCGGAGGGATAAGATCAGAGAAATAAGATGCCGTACTGATACTTATATGTATTCCTTCTTTCCTCGCACTATTCGGGAATGGAATAAGCGGGTTTAGGATTGGTGCTTAGCACCCTCTGCCACCCACAATGTTTGTGATTTGCAGAGTATGGATGTAGATGTAGATGTAGATCTTCTTACAAACATACAAATTTAAAACTAGCTATTATCGCGAGTTAGTTTTCGTGGACTTTGAATATTATTGATAGTATTGGATACAGAAACCTGCAATGTGTCACAACAAGCACAAACTGATTGGAGGAAAACAAGGCTTTAGAGACACACACAACATTACACAGACTTACACACACTGTCCGTCTGTGACTGTTCATTACTTTTCAAAATTTCGTGGCAAAATAAGTTGGTGTCCTTTCTAAAGATACATGCTTTGTCCTTGTAAAATTTCACCAAGATCGGTTTATTCATACAGTCGTGAAAACATAACAAAGAAACGGAGTTACTTTAGCATTTATAATATTAGCGTAGGTGTGGTCATATTTTAAGGACTTCATTAGAACACATTAGGGGATATTTGCAATGACCAATTTCAATAACATTTTGCATTTTAATATTCATTCAATCCACTGAATTAGAGAAAACCTCATTTATTTGATACAAAAAAAGTATATCATTTCGATTATGGGTCTTGTGGTTACATGATTAAAACTCTCCTACAAATTTTCATGCCCAAGGTATTATAGAATCTCGAACATTAAAAGTTCTAGTAATTAACTGCAGAAGGGTTTATAATAAACATTTTTTTTATTTTATTTCCTGATTTTACATAGCCTACTACCTTGTTACCTAAAGTAGGCCCTTAGTTTCTACAGTTTTATTCTTAAACAATTTACTTTATTTTTTTGTTAATAATATATCTGGATAATTATTTTTAAGGATTTAATGGATTTAAGTATTCTAATAGTAAATCTACTAATTATTCTAATAATTAATATACCACTTAATCTACCAACTAATCTACTAATTAATCTACCATCTTACTAATTCACACCAATATTAGCAATTGTCTTTGTATTTTCATACTTCTAATTAATAAACTGTCTATTTGTATACGTTCTTCTTTTACCACTGCTGGCCTGCGTCGACATTTACTATTAGAATACTTAAATCCATTAAATCCTTAAAAATAATTATCCAGATATATTATTAACAAAAAAATAAAGTAAATTGTTTTAAGAATAAAACTGTAGAAACTAAGGGCCTACTTTAGGTAACAAGGTAGTAGGCTATGTAAAAATCAGGGTTTATAATAAACAGCCTTAACTCGAAAACGTTATTCGTAGTACAGATGCTGATATCGTAATATACACAGAAAGTTGGTTAAAACTGGATATAAGTTCCGCCGAAATTTTTTATAGTAGCACGAACATTTTCCGTAAGGATAGGTAGCATTCCCAAGGAGGTGGCGTATTTATATCTGTTAGTAACTACTTCCCATGTAGCAGAATAGATGTCCTTACTGTCTGCGAAATCATATGGTTCAAGCTCAACGTAGCTAGGACAAAACTTGTGATAGGCTCCTTCTATCATCCACCAGATGCAAGAGTAAATATTGCCAATGACTTAAGAAATAATGTAAACAATATTGGTTGGCAATTACAGGACCATTCAATAATGCTAGGTGGTGCCTTAAACTTGCCACATATCGCCTGGACTAATTACGTTCACGTTACTGGGGTCACGGATAAAGCAGCTTGCGAAATCATTCTAGACCTCTTCTCAGATCACAATCTTGAGCAGCTCGTAATTGAACCAACGTGATGTTTCAACGGTAACGAAAATATTTTAGATATAGTCGTTACAAATAGGCCTGAATTATACGCGGATATTTCTAACACCGCGGGAATAAGTGATGACAAAGCTGTAATTGCTACAGTAGAACTAACAACCACGCGCAAAAAGAGAAAATAAAGGATCGTTTATAGATTCTAAAAGGCTTCAAAAGAGTGTTTAAAGCGTATTTGAGGCATGATTACCATACCTTCTTAGTAGCAAGAGGCACCGTTGAAGAGAGATGATATCGATTCTTACGTATAGTCGGGGAACATATGAACTTGCATATACCGAAACGGACAATCAGGGAAGAGAACGATCCCCCATGGAACACACGGGTTAAAAGGTTACGTAAAAAGCAAAGGAAGAAACAAGCTCAAAAAAAGGACGATGTATCGGACTGATTTAGATAAGTTAGAGGAGATAAGGGTAAATGTTAAGAATGCGATACGTGAGGCCTTTAATGACTTTTGTGCCAATTCTCTCTCCAAGAGCCTCGCTGAAAACCCTAAGAAATTTTGGTCGTATGTAAAAAAAGTTAGTTGTAGTGGGAACAAAAGCCAGTTCTAATAAAAGACGGATGGGAAGTTGAAGACAGCCGCGACAAGGCTACCGTATTTAACACCGAATACAAAAAATCATTCACGCGTGAAAACTTGGAAAACATCCCCACTTTACCACATCGTGTGGAATTAGAGGTGGATCTGATAGAAATTGATAGCGTAGGTATTGTAAAGCAATTAACACTCCTGAAGTGGGGTAAAGCGCCGGATCCCGATGGTATACCAGTAAGAGTATTTTATGAATACGCAGAGGAAATTGAACGATTTCTGTCAGATATATTACGTAAATCTTTAGAAGAGAAAAAAGTACCTTCTAGCTGGAAAATAGCCCAGGTAATTCCCGTTTTTAAGAAAGGAGATCGGAGTGATCTTAGGAATTATGGACCCATATCTCTAACATCTGTCTGCAGCAGAATTCTGGAGCATGTCATACGCTCGAACATTATGAAGTTTCTAGATGAGAACGAGTTACTTACACCGTGTCAACACGGATTTCGGAAGAAGAGATCGTATGAAACACAATTGGCCCTATTTTCCCATGACGTAATGAAAGATATCGATGAAGGCTCGCAAGTTGATGCAGTTTTCTTGGATTTCAGAAAGCTTTTGATTCTGTACCACACAAACGACTTTTAGCGAAATTCGAGTTTACGGTATTTCGGCTCAGATTTTCGAGTGGATTCGTGATTTTCTAACTGATCGGTCACAGAATGTGGTTGTTGACGGGGAAGCCTCTTCTAAGATAAATGTTACTTCGGGCGTTCCTCAAGGAAGTGTAGTAGGACCACTTCTTTTCTTAATATCTATAAACGATCCAGGTGACAACATCAAATGCTGGTTGCGATTGTTTGCCGACGATGCAGTTATCTATAGGGAAATAAGGTGCTCCGAAGATTGCTTAGAAATTCAACGCGATTTGGATGCTATTTTCGATTGGTGCCGTAAATGGCAGCTTACACTTAATTTCAAAAAGTGTGAGACAATGCGGATAAGTAACAAAAAGAATCAGTTTGTTCACGAGTACAAAATAAACAATTCAGCTGTTGACACGGTTGATTCCCTGAAGTATCTGGGGGTGATAGTACAAAGCAACATGAAATGGGACATGCAAATAACTTCCGTCGTAGGCATGGCTAATTCTAAATTGCGATTCATAGGTCGTGTTTTGAGGAATTGTAATGCTCGAATAGAAGACTAGTGCGTCCGCATCTGGATTACTGTTGTGGAGTCTGGGATCCGTATCGAAGGGTCCTGATTGACTCGATGGAGAGGGGGCAGAGGAGGGCCGCTCGATTCGTGACTTGTTGCTACAGCCCTTATGAAAGCGTCACAGAATTGATACATAGATTGGCCTGGGATAGTTTTGAAGACAGACGACGTAGCTTGTGTTCGAATTTATTGGAGAATATGAGAAAAAATTTAAATTTCGAGTGAAATGAAATACTTCTTCCACTAACCTATTTAGGTTGTAATTACCGGAGGGATAAGATCATAGAAATAAGATGCCGTACTGATGCTTTTATGGATTCCTTCTTTCCTCGGGCTATTCGTGATTGGAATGCGCGGGTTTAGGATTGGTGCTTAGCACCCTCTGCCACAGACAATGTTTGTGATTTGCAGAGTATGGATGTGGATGTAGATGTAGATATTATTCTTTCCGGCTGTGAGGATGGAAATACTGAAGCAGCATTAATGATCAAATGAAGAGACAGAATTATATTTACGTGGTTAGACTCTACAGGCCTGCGCTGCCACCATCGACGGCGGACGTAGTGAAATAACAGTAATGACTGTCCACAGATCACCGCAGACTTGAGTTAGAAATTGAGAGTTTGGATTACTACTAGCACAACCACTGACACCAACGCTGGTTATGTCAGACTTGAATGCACGGCACCAGAACTGAGGTATGAGTGTGTTTGTTGTTCACGAAACTACAGTACAAATTTTTTTGAGAGGTGAACATAGTAACTTTAAATTACGTTCTGAAACAAGGGTTTTCTGACTAACAGGACGAAAATCGCAATCTAATATTTCATCCATTTCTGCAGGTGTTGAATGTTGGTTAGATTTGGTGAAATTATGAAGACATGCTGATATGAAGGGCAATCGAAAACTGACTGATTGGCTAAGTAGCTGTATTAAATGAAATTATAGTCAATCACGTCGCCGTGGCAATTCGTACCAATATTGCGAAACAATGTCACAAATGCATGCAACAAAGACTGGGAGACAAATGATCTACATAATATAGATTCTATATCGAGGTACATCCAACAATATTGTGATTTCAATGGCACAGCAACGTTGATTCAAGACTCATGATGGTATTAATTGTCAGGCTTAAATTTAACCCAGGCCGGTTCCAATGTCTCTAAGACAAAATTAAGGTGGTCATCTCTGCATTCTGTGAGTGTGATGGAAATAATGTGGGAGATGCGGATTACTTATTCTTCTGCTGCCAACGATATTAGGACGCTGGTTAAAAATATGTCACCTACTTCACACACTACGGTCCACCATTTCCTTAACCAAAACAATGTTTAAATCAATGTAATACTCCTCGTGTTCGCGGTTTAAAATTATATTTACACTGGAAACAGAATTTGACATTATACTAATCAGTTAACATTTATGTGCCTTGTTTCAGCCGCTAAGGTGTTTTATAGATCAAATCTACCACACATACTGTGAAATATTATTGTGTTGACATTTGTTGTTTTGTTTTATCTCATGCTTCATGCAAAATTTTTCAAAGCTTAACTGGTTGTTTGTTATTACACTCAAGGTAAATTTAAATCATTGCACTGGATGTATGGGCATCGTCTGACTACCAATAAGTAAATAAAAGATCATCTCCAATTTTTTTGGCTGGTTCAAAGTTTTTATTTGTAAATTCAATAATCTAGCTTTGTTTGAATCTTGGTGCATTTCAGAATCACTCATATATTTCAAATAAACATCACTTCAAGCTACTTCCTGAAAAAATTCAATAGATTAATACATATTGCCGCAGTGCCACTAACTCAAGCAACGTTTCTTTATAGCACTAGGATAAAATTATAAACTAAATCATTTACGTTGTTAAATAAGATTTTTACGCAATAATAATAATTCAGTGTAGTCGTTATGCCCTGGTTACAGGGTTTCTATAGACTGCGCATTCCGCCCCCTTCGTAACCGCCTGAGTCTAACTCGGCATTCCCACCGGGTACAGGGGACCTACAGATTAACGTGAAATCCAAACCATGGCAGCGTTCTGACGTACTTCTCATTACACAGCAAGCTGTGCAAGAGGTAAAGGTTGGGTTAGGGTCCTTTGAAAATCCCCGCCGAACAGGAATTCGAACCGGGAACCTTTCGATCCCCAGTCAGACACCTTAAGCCACTGTTCCACCAGACCGCTCTTTTCAGTACAGGAAATTTGGCTAAATACTACCAACTTCCCTTTTTCCATGGTTTTCCAAAACTATTAACAATAAAACAAATGTTTTCGTATATTTAGGGATCGTTTTGGTTAAGATTATTTGTCAGTTCTTCGTGCAGTTACCTGAAGATCTAGTTGAAGCAAAATACTAATGTATTATGTGTATTTAAAGGTGTCGTTTGCCCTAAAAGAGATGTATTCTCTTCTTGTATTATAAGATCGTTACCACCCTGACAAATACCTTTTTTTTTAAAAAAAATAAATTTCAATCCTCCACGGACTGGTTAATGCCAGTGAATGTGAAAACCAGAATTTAGTATTCAAGCAGAATTTGATTGAACAATCTCATCAAAGAGAAAGTTTCTTCTTTTCTTCTTCTAATAAGCCATAAATTCAAAATAACCATTTCTGATAAACAGTCACTGTATGTATTTCACGGTTATAGTCTTTAATATCTTTAACATTTTCGCTCCAGTTATTACAATTCTTTGATAGCACAAAAGTTCTTCTGCAATATTAATTGTAGGAATAGTTGTTGCTTCACTTGAAGATTACTGATACATACAAATTTCGTACAGAGCATTAGCACCTACGTAGTAATAATAATCGTCTTTGGCAGGACTTTGTTGAATTAAATATCCAAATATTTGAAAATCTGCAATGTGTATCGACTTTTACTGAAAATATTACATACACATTTCTAAAATAAATATAAGGCAGTTTAGAAGGTTATACATACGTTCACTCTTAATAAGTAGAAACTATTCGTAGTGTTCTCTCTAATAAACTGAAATGTGGGTAGCTAACGTAATGGCGAATCCGAGGTTGTTAGTGTTATTCGATCATTCCGTGGTACATATGTTCAAGAGGGAGGTTTCAGGTGCTGAGCATTTTACCACGGGACGGGGCACTGCCTGTGGCCACAGGGCTCTGACTGACAGTGGGCTGCATTATTAATAGCGTTCGGCTCTGGCACGGCACGCTAATGGGAACCACAGTGCAGTCACGCAAAGCCAGTCCCACAGCCGAGCTAGCGTCAGTACTGCGGGTAGACGAGGGGCAGGTGCAGGTTGTAACGCGGTGCAGTGGCGCAGTCAGGGGACAATCTGTCTACCTCAAGCCTAGCAGCGCGAATCACAAGACCGCATCTTGCCCATCAATCTGAATCATTAGTTTCATGTGAATTATCTTTTTTTTTTTTTACTAACAACTGAACATTTATACTGAAGCATACAGCAAAAAACTATGATTCTGATTAGTTGCATAGAACTCTCATAGAATAGGGATTTTTTTATAACTATAATGAGCTTTAAGACATGAACAAGCAATGGCAATATGCTTTTAAAATAAACGCAGTCTGTTAACAACACTCTTGATTAAAACGTTTTGCTTTTGTCGTATTTGAAATCGTTACTGGGAATCTGTCATATATTTATGTTTTGCATGTCTATTAAACGATCTTTGGATCCTATGTTTACCATTCTGCTATTTATAACTTATTATGAACTGTTTTGCATTCTTTGAAATTGCTCATGTGTAACTGCGCAAAGATTGTTTACGTTGCAAATAGTTGTGCAGAAGTCTGAAGTAACGGGAGAGGAATCAAAATGTTTGAGGTGATTTTAAAACAAGGTTCAAAATACTACAAGATGTAGGAGATTGTTTAATTTTCTCTATAGTAATATTTTGACTGTACTATTGAACTGAATTACTTCAAGTTTTTTTCTTTTCTTTTCTTAATAAAAGTAGTGAGGCATTTAGCAATTAAGCTACAGAGAAAGTTCCATTTTTTAATTTTTTTTAAATTCATTGATTTAAGGCGTTTGGTTCATTCACAGTTCATGAGTACAGCAATAACGACTCCAGAAGAAGATCACTAATCTTAAGAAAACCTACTCATTCCTCATACAGTTTTGCAAGTCGTCAAGTTTAAGTAGAGGTAAATTTCTGTTTTTTCGCTTAAACAAGATAGTTACTTTGATCTCAACATTGCTCACAGAGCATTCATTGTAGTCTGCTTTACATAAAAAATACAATTCCATATACTCCACTTGAGAGATTTTCATTAAACCTAACACGATTTCTTTTGGGGTATTATTACGTAGGATAACACAAAACATGCCATGAGTCAGACATTGAGCTGCGTTTTGTTAGACTACGGTAACGTTTCGCCAAAATCATTCTGGCATCTTCTAGGCCAAATTTCAGTTTACTGGTGACCGAATATTTTGTTTCTCAACGAAAAAAAAAAGAACAGCTAGCCATATTCCAGTTATATTACATTAGAGATCCGGACTACGGAAGTTATTATAATTTTCATTTGCAGAACGGTGTTTTACATGGTTATCAACACACATATCCACGCCTAATTCAGTCCATAGCCCCTAATTCTGTTTATAAACACAGACGCAGCCATCATTTTTTACTAATTATTAAAATATTCATTTAATCGCAATCACATTATCGTAACGACCCGAATCTTATGCAGTGTCGTATAAAACAGGAATTCGTATTGTGCGCAGACAGTACATATTACTGTCCTGTTGAAGTTAAATCAGTTTTTGTAAATATTAGATATACTGCTAACACTATACTAATAATTTTAATTCAGTTCTGCAGCCGGTTTGGCAGTTTCGATTTGCCTCGCATTCACTTCTGTCTTGGTTAAATAATCTAACCCGGTAATTCCACCTGGTAAAGGGGACCTACAGTTTAATATGAAATTAGAATGAAGTAAGGATTTACATAACACAGCATGCTGTGCCAGATTTGAAGATGTGGTTAAAGGCCTATGAAATGCCCGCCGAGATAGGGATTCCAATCGGAAGCCTTTTGGTCTTCAGTCAGACGCCTTAACTACTGAGACATCAGACCACTCCACTGCTATTGTGAGATACTAGACACATATATACAATTAAAAATCTATGTCTGATGCAATAGTAATAAAATAACTTAGATAAGATGTACGATACGCAGCACAAATTACTTTATATTTCTTTTATATATTGTATGCAGAGTGGCCACAAAATATCTTAGAAATTGATACGAGTCAACAGAATATTCGAATCTGATCAAATATTTATAGCAACTATGTTTTCTAGCTATAAGAATACAAACTGTATACATTTTCGTCCTGCTCAGGTTTAAATCACTCATCGAGATTAAAAGTAAATAGACTGAATTGGCGTGAAATTATGTACTGCAGTTTGGATGCAACGTGGTGTAACAGCCCTCATACCTGAATATTGAATAGTATTGTACTGTATGAAGTATTTGTAGTGAGCTAAAGTTTGCTTGAATATGATTTGGTATGTTTGTTTTGTAATTTCTGGTAAATCAGTGTATATAGACTTTGTTTTATGTAAGAAAGTTAATTAAAGTCCATTTAATATGTTTAAGAACCGAATGGTGCAAGAGAATTTCTTAAATGTTTGTAATTCCATGTATTAATGTAAGTTACGATGTCTACAGGACAATTTTCTACAGTTTGAAAGGATTTATGTAAATAATTTTGTATTTAAGTATCTCTAATTACCATTTCTGACCATTTTGTAATGTTGTTAATTAATTTTGTATTAATTTCGATTGTTTTTAATATGTTTGATTGTTTGAGTGATTGTTAATTATCGAGAAATATCGGGCGGATGCCTTTGAAGAATTCTCGTAATTTCGATAGAGACTATATAAACAGATCGGCTGGACAGAGAAGTTAAGTTAGTTAGTTAGTTTAGTTTACAGTATTCAGTGTTACAGAGAGTTTCATTCATTCAGTCAGTTGAGTTCACAGAGATTATCTTCGCGACTATTCAGAAGTGCATATCTGTATTGTATCTATGCGTGTGAATACCGCTGACTTGTTGATTTGATCAAAATAAACAACTCTTCAAACATAACCTGTTTGGTGGATTTTTTAATTAATCAGTAATTAAACCACCGAGAACCTTAATAGTGGGTTTAAAAGGCACTGAAGACATGGCACAGTTCCAGACCTCGGTGTATTTGAAGAGGATCCATTCTATTGGGCCCCACACCACTTCCCAAACAAGCAACACATTTATCTGGACACTCGGTTTGCAGGAAGATTTGAGGTAAACAGTGAACTTGGCTGGCAGTAAACTTTCCCTGTTGCCTACCATTGTGTTCTCGCTGCCACAAAAGGACGGAGGAAAAAGGGAGGAAACCCCAAGTGCAGTGTTACACCGAAGTTCACGTCGGCCGCCTACAAAGGAATCTCTCTCCGCAGCGTCCGCTTCGTGTCGTAGTAATCAGCGGATTACGGGCGAGTGGCCTCAACGTGAGAGACGCTGATTGCGTCATCAGTCCTCTGTCTACCCGGAAACAGCTTCCCCTCCTCTCCCAACAGTGTGTAGCCGCAGGTTAAACAGGCACCCACTGACTACAGCACGGTACACTTCACAGTGCTACGCAGAGCTTGGGGTTCGTTGCGTCAGTCTGTACCGACAAGATTCAAAGTAGAATTTTATAGTCTTCAGTATATCTTACGTACAAGTACACACGGGCAAAAAGATTTTTCCCCTCGTTAAGGCCACTGGGGATCAATTTAACACCAGCTGCCAGATTAAGCAGGCAGTTTAGTGTGAATCGTGAGAAACGGAAGAAGGGGGGAAGGAAGACTTGAAACCTTACCATGGCTAGATCCCAACTTGTTATATCTGGAGGATTTACAATTAGGGGAGAAAGCAATTCACATTTTTGAAGGCATGATAACTGCCGTGGAGTGAACGTCCATTCTACTATACCGACGTCGCTTAGTTCACAGCGTGTGGCGGGCAACTTCTTGCATCGTGACATTGGCGTTTGGTTTTGCGAAGTATGTTGAATTGATATCGTACCCAATTATTTACCATATGTAGCGTTAAGTCTTTCTTCAAGCTGTAAAATCATGCGAGCTTACTGTGGATCCTAGCTCACACTTATTTATCCATAATCGTGCAACCAAATAATAGACTATACAAAAATTACTTCTCCTGAATCTATCACCATAATTATTGGTTTTCGGTTATTACAGACATTTCAGACCTTTCACAAATTTTCTGACTAGTTATGTATTAATGAGAACTTAAAAAGCAAATTCACACTCTCCAGGTTTTTTAAAATTAATCCCCATTATACAGGATGGAAAAAACTCAAGCATTGCAAAAATTTCTGCTTGTTGTAGATTAATCATGATTCTAAGGAAAATTTGTAAAGAACTTCAGGATATAGCAATTGCAGAAATTCTTCTATTAGTATTAATAACTATAAATGCCCTAAATTAGATTTTCTGGGTGCTTATGATATGTGTTAGTAATTTCCAGAAAGGTGCATTATTTAATGACTGAATTAATTTATGGTTATTGTTAACTAAATTACCAAGCCACATGGATCAGCGATAACAATATGACCTGGCATTAGGGATGACGCTGGTTCTGATCACCGTCCGGCCGCCCAGATTTTTGGTTTCCATGGTTTCCCGAAATTACTCCAGCCGAATGTTGGGGTGATTCCTTCAGAAGACTATAGTCGAATCCCTTTGCAGTATTTTCTCCCCACCCTCTCCCGCTTCTAATGATTACGACATCAGCGAGTTGTAAAGCCCGATGAAAAAATAATAAAAATAG
This sequence comes from Vandiemenella viatica, assembly GCA_031002005.1. Taxonomy (NCBI): domain Eukaryota; kingdom Metazoa; phylum Arthropoda; class Insecta; order Orthoptera; family Morabidae; genus Vandiemenella; species Vandiemenella viatica. The sequence goes on from CM061920.1 coordinate 195,292,714, forward strand.
TAACTGCCGATTTTCTGTTTCTGAACCTTGTTTTACCATTTTTATTTTAAAGAAGTAAACTTTACAACATTACACCAAATAGATACGTTCAATTGAACGAAGTTCTAGAAACGTTATAACATAGCATCAATATTTGATGGAATATTTGGAACGAAAATCAATACAAAATTGGAATCAGCAGTACATTTTGCAGTACTTTCTTCTTGAATCACAGTCTCGGTGCAAAATCTGCCAATTTGTTAAAAATGATCATCTGTAGGGTAAAGATCGAGGCAATAAGGCAGGGCTGGCTGAACATCGATTTATACACCATCCGGCGGCACACCCGTGAAGACTTCATTTCAAGCATACACCGGGAAAGTCTTCGTTCTTACATACTTTAACTAATTTTCACATTGTGTATACTTCCAATATAACGGTTCATAGTATCAAGTAACTACAGCAATCAATCCATGTCTATCGATCAATGTTTATTTTTTGTTCCACAGATTTTCATCGTGATCTTTTTTTTCTTCTTCACCACCTTTTTCCAACATTTTGGGATCGAATGCCTTCGGTGACTTTTACTGATCGATGACTTGAACTTATAGTTTTAGGATCGCATGTCCTTCTGCTGACGCCAATCATTTCATACGTACTACCAAAGTTTACTTCGTGTTAATGGCGGAAGTGAAGAGTCGATATCTGTTTTCGAAATGAGTAACTATGTTTAGCGTGTGATAAGCGTATTTTTTTGTTTGTGGAATGAGTAATTTATGAGGCGGATACTGGCGGCCGTCCCTGTAATTGCATTGATGACTGCGGAAAACTGACTAAAAACCGTAGTCATGTGGGCTGGTATGCGGGACCTGCACTAGTGATCCGTGAAACAGTGTGCGGCGCCTTAGTGCACTAAGCCACACTGGAGGTTATAGAACAGCTTTTCATGCATAGTACTAATTTTTCTACGTGTTTATTCTGCTCTTCTTTTTTGTTAATGATAAATGCACGATTTCCTTTTATGACAACCATAATGTCCTTTAGACGAATATTTGGTTTCAGCTTGTGTTTCCTTGGATTGTCACCATCGATCCACTATTAGTAACGTTAGTGATCTGCCGGAGATGACCCACTTAAAATGATTCCATACAGAATTGGTGATTTCCAAAAGTCACATCACTAGCTTTCAGTTTATGACAAGTAGATATATCCAACTTTTTCAACGATATTTTCATATAAAATCAACTAGAATTTCAATTTTTCCGTCATTTCTCAAACTCTTGTGGTTTGATTCTGCTGATTTTTTTCAATTAAAAGGATATAAATTGGTTTTTGTTTATGTTAGTTGGCTTCGGCCACGCCAGGATCCAGTTTAAACTGGTTTACAAAATTTATCCTTTTTTATTTCAAAGAAATTTTCTCGTGAACTGTTGATTATGCATATAAAAAAGTATCAGAATGTAAGATTTATGTATCGATTTAAATGCTACTTAAAGACACTTATTAATTTTAGTATTGCGATAAATAAATAAAAATTCTTTTTGATGGATGTTTTCGGAATTTTCAGACTTGCAGCACAGCACACACTGAATTTAATTTTGCACTGCTGAATTAGCTAGGATCATTCAATTTTGCCGAACAGAGAGTGCATAGCTTCGAGATATGGCTTGAAAGATATCTTATAACTTGTTATTGACCTAGCCAAATAATCAATCCTTGTTTTATGATATTTTATTAGTACAGTTTTGTTATAACTATTTTCAATATTTTTAAGGATTTTTTGTAATTTTGTTTAACACTATGTGATATTTATGCTTGAATTAGGAAGGTTAAAATTTTGTACTCGATTGATGGAAGATCCCGTGCATAGTTCGTTGACAATAAGTTAAATCATAATCTTAATTTTGGAAAATGTGAGTCAACTAGCATTAGACATGAGTTCGATGTTAGATTTCAATGAGTTCATTACAAGTAGACATAATCTTAATGTGTAATCATGACCAAATAGCGTATGTTGCTTCAAAAAATAATTAATTCCATTTATATCTTCTGAATAATACATATTATTGTTTAAATTTTAATGATCCAGTTAGTGATGTAGCCGGTCTGTAGCTCGGACACGCCTGTGGAATGCATACAGGGAGGGGGTGCGGGCCATGCTCGCGCTGACGGCATGATTCGCACGCAGGACAGGGCGGTGAAGACAGCTCGGGACGACGAGTAGTGTGAAAGAACTGTGCAATCGACAAAAGTTTCTACCGTTGTTTTGAACATGGAAAATCAACAAGTCTTTCTTCAGTTTGGCAAAGGTCAATTTTCACCGGTACAAGTGACAATTGCCGAATAAATTGCCGTATGAACTGTTCCACCATAACTGATCCCTTAAACGCCATGAGATTAAGAACAATCATTCTTAAATCACTTCATGTTTATTTCGTGATATGTTTAGTTTAGCTAGTCTGGCAACAAATACTATTAAGTTCATTTTTCAGTCAATATTGATTTTTATGATGTAATTGTTTTAAAATAAGTTCACTAATCATTTTTATCCTATTGATATAAAATAAAATTAAATGATATGTGAAAAATCTTTCATTTCTGGGAGTACCTTAAAATAAAATATTTGATTTAATTAAAGTTTTACAGTCAAGTGGGGTATTACAAAATATGCTTTTTTAAGTTTGGAATACTATGATAAAGAATAAACTGTCATTAAAATTTTTTGTTTTACTGTTGGCTATACTGGTTGTAAACTTGGTTATTTCGTAAGGATTACTGCAATGGATTGGAGGGTAAAGTCATATGTCTTATACTGTATTAATGAACCATTCTAGTGTGTATCTGGAGTTATTTCATTAAGACCATAATTAATGTATGTGATACCATGATTGGAAGATGGGAATTTCAGGACGCAACATTTCTCGCCTCTGTGAGATGCTGCTTGTTTAGATTATTCTGTCCATTTTAGAGTTTATTTTACTGTTTACGATACTATTTACAAGTTATAAACTACTGCGGAAGATTAAATTAAAATTATATTTTACTCATGCAAGGATTATTAAAATTAATCATTATAATATTTAAAGACATGCCAATTCTTTGACTTCTTGCACAACATGAAGATATACACATTGTTGTGGAAAAACTAAAACATTCTCTCAGTGGTCTATATTAGTGGTGATTACACTAATAAACAACAAGACGCCTTAAATAATGCTGACTGCCAAATTTGAGAATCTAAAGTGATGATTACGTCAGATAAGGTGGATGGGCAGAGTAACAGTAGGAAAACAAATCTAGAAAAATGTTATTTTTGTTGTTACTGGAGCTGAAAGACGCATCGACTCCTAAACCATTACTACCGACACATTCCTTTGGTTATTATAACAAAATTTACGATTGAAACCTTTATTTTTATTTATTTTTTGCTGTAAATATAATCATATGTCGTAGATAATATAAGACATAAATAATTTAATATAAAAAAATACAATCCATTACTTGTTTATACTTAACTGAATCCAATTGATAGTGAAAAAGTATTAAAAATCCAATTGGCTTTAAAGTTCTGATCAATTCTCAAGAAATTGAATCAAGTGAAGTTTAATAATAAAACATATAATTCATTGGAACTCAAGAAAACAAATTCATTAAACATATTAGAATAGATATACTCCTTTTCCTTTGTGGAAAAGGAAACGTAACACGGGCCAAGTTTGCTTGTAAAAATTTCTCGTGTTCTTTGTTGCAGAAGTGCAGGTAACGCAGTAGAAATAAAAATTCGATCAATTTACTCAGAGAAGGATTACGTGTCACATTGTTTTCTTTATTTCGAAATAAAATTATGGCCCTTAACGTGTATTCTACCTGTCCATTTCTAATGAAAGTGTAATAGCGTAGCCGGTCTCAATCGAAACCTCCATAAAGTATAGAAAAATCCCGCAGCCTATTACTTACATAGAAGAGCTAAGGTTGCCCACTCCTCCGACAGCTGAGGCTGCAGACACGGGTCCTCCGTGGTTGCTGGTCGCGAGCCTGGGGCGGCGGGAGGGAGGGAGGGAGGGAGGGAGGGAGGGTCCAATCTAAATATTCACAAGTGGCGCTCGGCTGCGCTCCTGTGGAAGGGGACGTTGGCTTGGAGCCACCACGAACAACTTTGATTTCCGATGGGAGCCCCGAGGGCGCCGCCGCAGACCAGCTAGCCGGCTGCCAAGGTGAGCAGTCCACGTCCGACCGTCCGCAGGGCGGCGATACTCCTTTTCTTTTTTAGGTGGGGTTGGGAGGGAGGGAAGTTGGTATAATGTGTGAGGCAAGGGTGTAACTCAGTATCATTTCGATAGGATTCCTCTTGTCAATACGAATATAATACAGATTCTGTAAAAGGAACTGAACAGTGCATCATTAATATATTTTAATGTAATACATTTGATACGTCTGCTTGTACCTAATTACATAAAAAAGCACTGCACGCCACTGATATATTGTCTTCTAGGAATTACAGCCAACTCCATTGTTGTTATACCCATGCGTGTGGCCAGACTTAAATCGGAATACGAATCTTAGTGTGCTAGCCCCTAAAATACCAGCTTTACGTCATTATTGAGTGCGAAAATCCTAAACACTGTTCCGCTCTTTAAATGTAAATAACGGTTCTATTTTCCTTACCTCTACGACAGTGTTCATAAGATATTAGAATAAATAACGAGTGATAAAATGTTGATCCTGTTTGTTTCTATTATTATTAATTTTTTTAAACATGTTGTCTTTATAGATTGCTACAAATTCTTAATACATACGTAGATATTCCGATAACCAATAACTATACTCCTAATGTTTACTATAACTATTAACCTCTTAACCATCTACTCATCTCAGACTCCCACATCTTGCTGAAAACAGTCATATGACTTCAACAGGTCAACAAATAGCGGGATGTAATGGAACATGATTCTTTTTCAATTTATTCGAAATTGTGGCAACTTAGGACGCAGTTTCCTTTCAATTAATTAATTCTCACTGTTAACCAAACCTTAACCCTCACAAAAGGAATAAAGCTTGATTGTTTAATAAAACACTTGTAACAGCTACAGTAAACACGACAAAACAAACATCAATGAATAACAAAGTACATCATATACGGTCAAAGTAGTAATCTGACGATGTTCATATTGAGAGATAACAATTATCTCTTTAATAGTAATTTCCATTTAAGTGTTACAGATGTCAGAGGCATAAACGTACAACTCAAAATAACGAACTATCCACGTAATAATAGGCTTAACAGCTTGTCATTGCCCCTCCTGTGCAGAAAACTAATAGATTTTCTGAATTATGGTTATGAACCGCTTGTGTAGCGATAAAATCATGAATTATTTTTGAGAAATTACGTTTCGTTTATTCGGCTAGTGGAGAAGGTATAGCAACATCAAATATTAATATTCTGCAGAAAGACCACCATTAGAGTATAATAAGTGAAATTTATCTAAGACGAAGAACATTAAAAACAAGTGGCAAAAATTAAAATTCAAGGTAGTAATACTTTTATTTTTAATATGTTTGAAACATACCATGATCAACTATTATTTCAAATATCACAGATCTTTCATTTCGTCAATCAATGGACTTGAAATTTATTTGGAAGAAATATTTTATTCTTCATTATAAGTAAACTTTTTCTACAAAATTAAGTTTTAGGAAAATTACAATTGTAGCTTTAAAAGACTAGACGTTTAATAAAACAGCCGAAATACTACAAATTAATTTTCTGTTTGTCATTTACAAGTTTCATGAATTTAACACCGCTGCCGATGCGCTTTTGCGTAATATTGTTACATTATTCGTAATACTCGGTGGTACTGCAGCAATCTCCCAGACCTCTCCAGAGAGCAAGCCCAATAAAAGTAAATCGCAGCATCCCACTCAGTTCATTCGTTGAAGCAAGATGAAATCTTGAGATCGAGCGAGCCGTTAACCGAAGCTGCGCCGCAGCTGCATACTACCCGCCGAACAGCTTACGACAGCGGCCGGTCGCATCGGGGCGCAGCGTAGGCAAGCAGTATCTGTGAACGGCCGCCCGTAAAGCCGGCAGCCAGGCCGGCGCGGCGGTGCTTGTAAAAGCCGGCCTTGTTTGGATTAACTTAGTCGAGTCAGCTATCCACTTTGCTGCAACCCGGGCGCTGTTCATACACACATAGCTTCCAGTAATTGGAGGGGCAGCGGGGTCGTTACCGGGGAGGGGATGGCGTTATGCGTGCGCCGCCGTCGCCCTGTATGGGCGATTTTTTTTTGCCCCCCAGCAGAACGGCTCTTTAGGTTGGTTCAGCGAACGGCCCTGGCAACATCGTTGGCTCACAGATGTTTACTCCGGCATAACACAGGTACTGGCATACAGTAAAAAAACAATCTTCTGACATGTTCCGCGCCTCACTACAGCAGAACTCTTTGAACCATTGTGTATGGAATATTCTGGCGCCTCGCTAGTTTGATAGGAAGCTTCAGGCGGTTCGCAGTGTGACACCAAATTGTCCAATGCGATAATTTGAAGCCTCACAACATGATAGCATGTCGCGACATGAAAGCGATTCTGGCAGAAAAATGGAGACATGTTACACCAAATAGGGGTCAAGGATATTTAGGAGAAAGGAACTATTGTGAAGAGCATAAGGTGCTCCTGTTTGATATGGCAGATATTCGAAATTCATTTCTTGCTGACATTAAAACGAGAAAAACGTTATTAAATTTAAAAACTAAATGAAAAAACAATTACTTTACATTCTGTTTCATTTAATACTCTTCGTTACGTTTTCTAGATTAATACACTCTTACATTACACTTAATACTTTACTTTGTTTTTTTGTTATTGCGTCTTAAAAATTTGTTGTATTTATTGGATATTCTGCAGCTTTTGTCATTAACCACTGAAATCCGACGACTGACACAATGTGAACTAGTTGTAATACTGCTGGATAATGGTGCCAAATATTTTCATAGATATCACAGTCGTCATGGTTTTAAATCTTTACGGCATTATAACTCCATTATAATTTCAATTTTTATCATTTTTTAACATAGTCTTCATCATTCACAGACAGGTTACAATACTCTTCTCTTTTCCATTAAAGACGAATAACTTATCAGTTTAGAAGGCGATGAATCGTTGACAGAGAGAATGAGTGAATTAGAGAGAGGAAGGGAATCTGATAGAAAATAAATTCAAGCTGTTTGCATAATACTTTGGTTTGAGGTAACACGTCAGGAATGTATCTTAAGGAGTAGCAAATCGTACAGCCATTTCCTGCATAAAACAATGTTAATCAAACTTATAAATCAAAATATAAGTTATCCTACCACATTCGATGCAATGTAAAACAATGAATAAACATAACCGCCTTTAATTGTTCTCATCTCTGAACAATCAGCAACACGATTCCCAGTTGCCTATTAGTGTTACATGTTACAATTATCGATATTCAAAATTCCAGTAATAAATTTATAAATAAACAAGTTTTAATCTGAATTGTCTTATTGCTATCTGAATTCAATTTGCCAAGCTCCAAAACTTTGAGAACTTAAAGAATTTTATTTGTTTCCGGCTATAATGATAAAATATATAATAACTCTTGAGGTGCTACTGACGTATAGTTCTTTCACCGATAGAAAAATATAGAAAAATCAAATATTATTATTGAAATATGCTTTACTATATTTCTTAAAAATACGTAAACTTTTTCTAACATTTTAAATATGTTTTTGGTGTCTGAATGTCCGCAAATGAAAGGTCATACGAAGTTACAATGGGATCAATTCACGGTAGAAATGTTTCGCTAAAATATTACTAGATCAACACATACATAAACTACATGAATATAACTAAAACTGGTTAAAGGAAAGAAATATAAAAATTCTATCTGTAACAGATTAAATAGGAAATAGGTATAATGGGTAAGCAAATACTTGTTAATCATCATCGCTACTTCTACTTACTGAAAGGTTGAAGAAGTGTTATGATTCACGTATGGCTCACACTCACCTGAAAACAGAATGCAATGCTTATAAAATTATGAAAAACAAGTTTCACGTAAAATTTCTGAAAAGAACAAATTTAATATCATATCTAAACTACAAAATGATAATTCAGTAAAAATAACAATCATTTTGTGACAATATCACAACCTACCAACCATTTTTAAGTTATTATTTTGTCTGTTTAATTAATAATATGTGTTTATGAAGAATCGTATTTATATATAAAAATTAATTTGTAGGTTTTCCACAAGCCGTATTAGGTATATTGTCTTTGGGGTAGCGATAAGTATTGTAAGAATCTTTGGCGGTAACAGCTCGTAAGAAGATCGCGCGCCTTCTTTGCAACTAGACGCGAGTGAGAGAGAGAATGTCTGTGACATGGAAAGTTTGAAAGATTAGTTTTTTGTTTGTAGTTATTGCAAGAAGTGCTATAAGTAATGTATACCTGTGTATTTTGGTAACAGATATAGTGAAAAATAAATAGAGTGATTTATCTTTTTGGAACATGTTATTTTCATTTCGTTTCAACAATAGTTTCAATCATTTCTATGGTTCTAAATTAATTAACAGCATTTTTAATTAATGCAGTATGTTAAACAAAGTGTAAAATATTTTAGGACGTTATAGTTTACATAAAAGTAAGACAAAAATGTCTAAAAAACTGAGTTTCGGAGTTAATAACAGGTCCGCAATGTTACGCCTGCCCACAGCATTTCATGCGTCAGCCCTTCGACTTAAAGAATCACGCACTATTTGAAACTGTCTTTGTTGGTGCCGTACGTCTTTAATGCATGTCATCACGTTTTCTTTTATTTTTATTTTGGCTTTACGGTTCGTCGACGTTGAGGTCATTAGAGGCGGAATGGGACTGGAGACTAGGAGCGGGAAGTAATTCGGCCATGGCCTTTTGAAGGAAGCATCTCGGCATTCTCCTGGAGTGATTTGTGGAAACCATGGAAAGCCCAAATCTGGATGCCCGGACGAGCTTTGGAACCGGAGTCCTGCCGAATGCGAGGCCAGATCAATGTGTTCGTGATGAGATGGGCCTTCTCACATCTAAAACGCTGTCTTTTCTTATAGTGTGAAGATCTTATTAAACTATCTGATTCTTCCGAAACTGAGCTGGTCACAGCGGTTCCCAATATACTTTTGGCCACGGAACCCCAACTGGTCATACATTTGTTGGCGGATCCCCATTTTTATAAGTGTAAGCTGAAAAACCAGTCTCGCATCGGTAAGTCTTCACAAACGGAAGCAGATCCATGATACCCTTCTCACGGCACTTTCCAATGAACATTTTATATAATTCTCGGACGAAACACGGAACCCTTGTGACCCTTCCACGGAACCCCAGGGTTCCGCGGACCACCATTTGGGAACCACTGAGCTAATTAACCATACTAATTAAGAAAGTTAATAATGTCCTGATTCTCTCTCAAAAATAAATAATACAACAAAAAATTCTACTTTAGTAGTCAAGAAATAAAGTTTGTGAAAAATCGTGAGAATTTCCTACATAGTAGTCTAGTAATATGAATCCTTTTAAATATGAAAACTATTTGCAATTACTATAAAACATTTGATGGTACAAATCGCACTTTTAACAACAGTAAATTTTGTCTTGATAGTTGCGTAAAGATAAATATCATTTTTGGTTTTTCGTGTCTTTTCTCTGTATTTAGAGATAAACTCTGCTTGGCTGTTTCTAAAATAACTTTACAGTTTAGGTAGAAACACGATATGTCTGTAAGGAAAAGGTTGGAAAAAAATATTTGTTTCTTTTAAGATAAGTAAGGTGGATACTGTGATGCTTAAACTTCACTTGCATTTATTAATGATAAAAAAATACTTCCATTCGAACCTTCTAATCACTTAAAAAAATTTCACTTCTTCAAAGTTGCAACTCAGTAACTAAATCATTTACAAAGTATTTTGGGACAAAATTTTGATTTCTTTCCAAAGAAACACTATTCACACATTATATGGATAGATTTTATAAATTTTATCAGTAATTAAGTTAGGATTTATGGGTTTCTGTGGTTTTAGCATGTGAGCTCGTTGTTTATGGGGCCAATTCCAGCTACAAGCAACAACTTAACACTGTTCAGATAAAGGATTACTGTTTTTAAATGCTAAATTGGAGGCTCAGTCACAGAAAGAAATTTCCCTTGCATCAAATCCAATTTAAGGAAACTGCTTTGTCCAAAAAGCGACCAGTTAGATTCTTACTGTATACATGGTATTCACAAATGTTAAATACATTGTAAAAAGTTATTTATTCTGGAAATAAAAATAACTTCTTTTCTTCTAAAATGCTGAGAAACATTAATAATAATGACGTATATTATTGGCCGGGTTATCCCTGAATGGTTCGACATACGACTGGTAAAGTTTCTATTAGACACGCATGCTCCTCTCTCGTAGCTCACTAGCCTAACCCGGTAGGATTACCGGATACAGGGGACCTACATATTAATGTGGAATCCGAACCTTGCAAGCGTTCTGGCGTACTTCGCATTACACGGAAAGCTGTGCCAGAGGTAAAGGTCGGGTTAGGGGCTTTTGAAAATCCCTGCCAAGAAAGGAATTCGAAGCTAGGAACTTCCGATTTCGTCAGACGTATTAACCATTGAGCTATCTGACTGTTTGCTGAGACAGTTATACTTTTGATCATAGGTTTGAAAAATTTTGTAATGTGACTTGTGTTTTTACAACTTATTTTTGCTATAATCTTCAGCATACTTCTTAAACTGCATTGAGATGCTGAATCATTCAGCATCGTCGTACTTTATTCATTAAAATATTTTGTTTGGAAAGGATGAAAAAAATGTTTTGTATATCTCGCTAAAGGCAGATAGAAATCGCTTTGCGGTCTACCCCAGTGAAGAACGATTCCGTTTCCTTCTCGGAAGCGGCCGGAAAAAGTGGAAGGTAATAAAGTTTTGTTCCTCGCCTGCGAATACTGTCTTAGCGTCCTTAAATTAACATCGCTGACTAATGGGTATCCTGACAAAACGGAATTAAGCCTCGAAATCCCCTCAATTAATTTTCTCGGCGTTCCAGGGCCATTTGTGTTGAAAGTACTTCCTCTCTACGCCGGGATCCGTGGTTTATACCAATCCTGGAGCCGGCAATTCGATAGCGCCAGTCGGGGCTTCCACATTTCCCTGCCACGTTACCTCCCCCTACGGCGAATGTCTCCCTTTATCCGCGCCCATTCATTTCCTCGTAGTCCCTTCCTCCTCTATCCAGTCTTCCTCCTCCATCGTCTCTCCCATTCCTGTGCTGCACAGTTTCTGTTACATAAGCTTTATTTATTTATTTGTTTTATTCGGTGGGCATGAATAACTTTGGGAACAGTGGCTCCTAGCCCCAGACAGCTCGTTCTTTATGGTCAGCCACCATGCCGCTGCCACAGCAAGTGTCTACGGGCCCGGCGATAACAACAGCTGAACACAAACGGCTGTGTGGAACTTCTGCTTTTGTCCTCCAGAATACGCGGTAAGCTTCTAATTTTGCTATGTTTACACCACATTTTGCTATAACTTCAGATCAAACGAAACGTCAAATTAACTTTACAGTGTTGCCAAATAGACTACCTAAATTAGCGAAATTGACGAATTCGGTAAGAGTACCTTGTGGCTCAACAGCTAGGGTTCTTGAGTGGGAATCATGAGGTTACCGGTTCGAATTCTGGCTTGGGTTGTTAAACTAATTTTCATCTCTGACAAAGGTTTACTGTTCTATTCGTAAATACGCTATATCTCTCTTCATGTTGATTTATAGGACCTCTACAAACGGAGTGACTACTAAAATAAAACACAACACAGTTACAACGAAATTCTGTTGCATGGCGGCAGGTAAATCCTTCCGGCTCTCCCAGCCAACAAAACCACACTGGTACGCATTTTCTCCTTGTCTTTCAGAACTGCAATAATCCAAATGAATCCGTTTTAGCCTTACGTTTTTTCTGAGAATATACTTACAAACATCGCTCAACCAGCTGATAAACAGTTACCGATAAAGATTGGTATTTGTAGCTGAGAACACACAATTGATTGAGTGAATTGTTTAAATAATGTCGAAATATAAGATGCATATTAAAATTCGCAATTAAAATAAAAATTCACATACTGTGAGCAATATTGCTCTCTCATGTGAATATTTTGTTTCCTAAGAAATCAACAGGTCAGAGCAACAGAGAGAATGAGAGTTCTTGCGCGCAGGAACTTCTGTCAGGGTGTCTCGAGTCACTCAACCATTACCAACTTGTTTGTCGCTTTGTTAAACTTACGGGTCTGTGAAATGGATACTTGACCCTACAGGCCAGTTCCCAACGTCCTCGTCCTACGTTTACAATACCAAAACGCTTCTTGGTAAATACCAGCAGATAGTCACAGCGCTTCCGTAAATATAATATAATAAATTTCAATTGTTAAGTAAATATAGGATGAATCTGAGCAATTTCATTCCAGAATCACGTAATGATAGCATAATGCAGCGCAGTGAAAATTTTAAATAAAAATAAAAACAATTGTTTGGCTTGACCATTAAAAGACGAAAAACAAAAAATATAGAACGATTTGTATGTTTTTAAATAAATAGTCTACAGTTTTGTGAATCCAAAATTTTTTTTATTAATATAAATTGTTTGAACGACATCAAAAACTACTTGAACTGAACTTGATGATGTTTATGATTGACGTCGTTAAAAAAGATAATCGTCGTAACTGCTTCAGTCACGTGACGAGTGAGAGTGACATCTGTTTTACTACGCATTCGTTACGTACTGGACGTGCATGATGATTGTATGAGATGGATGAATGAGACTAAAGGTCTCCGCACTTGTTGTTACTGAACTGCGTGGAGGAACATCGAGGTCTGGCTAGCTGGCTCGCCGTATCGGCCGTGTACGGCTGGTTAGCCTGCTCCATTGTTACTGTGCGACCGTTGCAGACACAATCTCACTCCATTGGCTGGCTGGCGAGTCTGGATGGGCGTACGGATCAGCCGTCGACTACGTATTATTACGGAACCATCGCTGGTACCGCTCCATCCAAATTCTTTGATACCGGCGAGTCCCTATTGAAACTTCTGTGCTTTTTTTTAATGCGCAAATGATCACGATATCTCTTGTGCTAGAATTCACCGCTGCTTTCCGCTCAAATGTAGATAAAATGCAATTCTTTATTTCGCTATTGGAATACGAATGAGTCTAAACATTCTACGTTCCATTATTGAGTAATATTTTGAAATATCTGTATCTAGAATGAGGGAATGTCCAAATGAAATCTTCTATCCAAAGAAATAAATCATTCTAAATCGCCTGTGTTTTCCTCACTTTTAATATTTGTAACTCCAACGTCAAAAAATTATGAAACTGCGACCGGTTTTCATCAAAATAATAATAAACATACTACGGGGAAAAGACTGATGTTACTTTTCGTATGTCCTGCTAACATCTCGTCATGGTGTTTAAAGCCAACGTTTCGACCGTCAAACTATGGTTATCATCTTGGACAGTACGACGGTAGAAACGTCTGATTTATACACTATGACTCGGCGTCATCCGAAGAGCCAAGAGACAACCGAATCCGGCTTGAAAGGTTACAATTACAAGATTTAAGTTGTTTTTCTAGCATTGGAGACTATTTATGGGTTCTGTGTTTTTTTTAAGTACTTTATTGATCTGGAAAACTTAAATTTCTTCGTAGTTGACATTCGGGCAATGTTCTCTTGTTATCCCTTTTAACGTGAAGAAATTTAATCGTTGGTATCCAATCACTTAAAAACTGAGGTACTAAAAAAATATACTCCATACAAATTGTTATTTTTTATGGTACAGTCATCTGCTTCCTTTAATATCTAGAGCGCAGCCTGACGGTGAGGGAAATCTGTTTTTTCATCAGTATACTCGATGTGATATGTATGGAAAAAGTTTTAATTTCCCAAAAGACAACTTAATAAACACAATTCAGTATGATTTTCCAACCACGAACGCTGTTTTTAGATCCACAAGTTTCGCAATTGTTATTCAAATCGGTTGAAACTTTATTATCAAAACACACCTATGCTAGTAATTCATCAAAAAAATTGCCAAATAACAGATGAAAATGTGTAACAGATAGATGTAATATTGGATGGCAGCCGACGATACCCTCTCGGCAACGCTTTTGTTTTGTTTTAGCATCGATCATGATTCTGACTATAATGTGATGCTCTATAAATAATCAGTAATAATCATTGTATACAGAATACATATGCAGGAATTTTCTCGTAGAATGTAATGTGTACACATTTATTATTTTTATATTGATTCCCGATTCCAAGTGATAGAAGTATTTGCCGTTATTTGCTGCAAATTGATACTGTGTTGCTGTTATTTAAGATGCCCATTAATGTAATAAGTAAAATAAGAAACCTTACAACTATTCCTTAAAACTATATGCGTAGAAGTATTCGATCATACTCCGGTTGAACCTGGTATTGTGACGTTTTCATGCACCCGTCTGGGATGCTGAACTTGAAACAAAAGATGAATTAGTTTTATAACAGGTCATTATTTCAATAAAATATACGCATATAGTTTTATAGATTCATCCACGATGCTTTGTCAGTGTGACTTTTATCCTCATTTGTAATAAAACTGGCAAGATTAATTCATATAAACAAAAACCATTAAATTAAATTCTATTACAAAGTATTTTACTCACAGCTGTGTATACATTTAATTCTATCTCGCCTTTGGTGGAAGTATTTCAGAATGTTTTTATTCGTTTCTTTTTGTTAACAGACAGTAATATTCCACTATTACCCAGTGTAAAATTCCGGCTTAAATAGTAAATTACCTCTAGTTAATCAATTAATTCACCTGAGGATAAGTATCTGGACTTCCTTCATTACGGTAAAAACGGTCGCCACGGGTGGACGGCTGGCAATGAGATAGGAAATCACCATATATCACAAGCACATATATGTGAAATTCAAACCACACTTTAATTAGTAAAGTTCTGAAAGCACATTACACCCGGCCACCACCCGAAAAATTATGAAATGAATCATATTCAAATGAAATATAATTATATCTCGAAGATTGCAAGTCCTACCAAGTGAGAAGATAAATGAATCTGTGCAGTTGTTACTACTGTGGTTCACCACAACAATCACATTACAAAACACACTGTAAATGGTCTGCCAACAGTTGTTTAGACAGTCTGATTGTTTGTGGGAATACAGCTGCTATTACCTTTTGCCGGCGCCAAAGCCCGAGATCCGTATCCAAAATTGACCCAGCATGGTATCACAGCATTTATATGTGTATAACAACACTCAACAGTATCTTACCAGTGATGGTGTCCCGCGCAACTCGAATAGCCGTGTGCAAATCGATAGATCGAATTGTTACTCCCAATGTCATCGATACCTGTACACAGTTACATCTTAATGAAATCACTTATTACTAGCCGAAATGAAGGATTGCTGGCGTACTGTATTGTGGCACCAGGTCATTCATTTTCCGCTTAAGGCACGGGTAAATACTGTATATACGTATATTGTAACTATGTATGACGAGTAACGGTGGCAATAATCGAGGCAATATATTCTTCTGATCTGCCAGACTTTGAGAAACGCCTCATTTGTTTACCTGTATTTTCGTTTTAGCTGTGGACCCAAAGAAGTCACCTGGAGTCTCAGTTTTGAATGAACTTTATATCACTTATTACGACTCGTGATGAAAGGAAGAACAGTGAGTCTTACACGAAATATGATAACTTTTGCAGTTTCATTTAGTTTTTGCTAATGAAAATTCAAAACCGATTCATTAAACAAAAATTTCTGAGTGCCAAAACTGAGATATTATTGAGTATGGTACAATATTTAATCAACTTGCTGAACGTCTCCAATACCTCTCAGCCAAAGGATATGATTCGTGCTTGTTTTAATTCTATGGTGGAAAAATATATGAACATTTAGGTATTACAAAGCATATGGTAGTAGCAAACCATTTATAGGAAACTGTGTAAAAGAACCGTTTACTGGATCTAAATAAGGTAAACGTCCTAGTTAGTTAAAGACCCTTAATAGCAAATATTTCCACACTCTGAAAGTTATTTTTCCTCACAAAAGGGCAGTGACTCATCACTTATTGGTAGGACGTTGAGTCAGACATCGGTGTGTAGTCTATTTTAGCGTCTCGTGCGCTCTCTCTCTGTAAAGATCTATTGACGCAAGGCATGCTGGGCTGCCCATTCGTGGTGCCTGATTACATTCGTGCCGCTCGCTTTCTGTATTCAGATCCACAGAGAGCTTCTCAATTAAGAGATCTCGGCATTCCAGAGACCTCATCCTCCTGTTTTATGGCTTATATTAATTCCAGGGCGCCTAAACGGTGCCTCTGATTAAAAACCAAAGCACGCATACATCGAAGAACATGATACGGAATAATATAAAAGTGCGTTTCTTATTTAATCTGATATTACAAAAAGTATCATTATTTAATACGGATGAAATAATCCCTCATCTATAATGCGATTTCTCTTTTGACTGTCAAGACTGCAGCGAGTCAGCACAGTTGATTAAAATTTTACCTAGAAGAAAAAATTCCGACACTGAAGAACTGTATAAATAAGGAATTGCCTCTTTAATACTTTTAAACACTGATTAATTAATGTGATTTAATTCCACTGAAGCATATGCTCCTGTGGAATTTTCTATACTCACCGCTTTCATGAATTTCAGTTTTCAAATTATTTCAAATTAATTATACCCACTCATCTAATTTTACACTTTATATCATATGGCGTATAATTATGATAAAATAAGTATCAATTAATGAAAAATAGAGTAATTCATATATGTTTGAAAACAGACAATTTCAAGATTAGTTTCTTTAAAGAAATCCAATGAAAAAAGAGATATTTTACAAAATATTAAATTTTCGATTCCTTTTTAACAACCAGACAAACTGATTTTCATAGAAAATCATTATTAATTTTTAAACAAAATCTTAGGTTTGTTTCGACTTACAAAAAACCCACATGAATGTGCTGAACAATTTTAGAACAAAGACAGATATGTGTTACGGATTCCTAAAGAAATTTAAGCATATATTAGAGTCAGAAATACGCAATTAATCTGAATTGATGAACTAAAACAGAAAGAGTAAGGACAGAAAACATTTATTTTATTATTACAGATTTGTTTATTATGTATTAAAAATTTACCTCCATACGAATAAACAATTTCAAGATTGATAAAATCATTCAATGAAACTTTTTAACGTAAAAAGATGATCTAAACACACTGTATTTAAACAACTGTCTTAGTTTATTCGTAGGGCGATATATATTATAAGGGAGATGTTTAAATTATAATGAGAATTAAGTTCCTAATTAGACAAAAAATGCCGCAGATGGTATTTTAGTAGTGCATAACTATAGTGATCGAAGGGAGTAAGATATCGGAAAGACTGAAGCAGAATTGTGAAACGGAGCTATACTACGTTGCAAAACATCCCTATGTAATTTATTCGATTTCGTTACTTTTGAATAAATAATAAACCAGAAAGATCTGAACGTTCTTCACAGTTCAGTTGCTTGAATTCAATATCTGGTAGTGGGGTAAAAAGATAACGTTAACGTTAACACCACATTTATGGAAAATAGCTTACTGCATACGTCACTGGAGACGAAATTAGTAGGATAACTCGCCTAAAAGCCGTAAATCAGAATGACTTTCACTCCTAGAGAAAGATGATATTTCAAACTCATTGAACTTCTCATTGTTCAAAGCGGTGATACCTAAACATTTGAACTAAATTACCCAGTTAATAAATCTAAACGTAAATTAAATTAAGAAAATGCCTGGTTAGAGTATACATTTCTTTGTGATTAAATATCGTTGACCACAAGACTCGTGGAAGAACCAGAATTTCTTCATTCGGAAGTTTTTAATAGAAATGTTTGCGACTTTATGAACATAGATTCAGACTTTACATACGTTAAGGCACAATAACAGAAAACATTCTTTAGTACAACGTGAACGTGAAATTTATGTTGTGTATACGATAACCAATGGTTCGTGTTACGCGTGGCCTCAGTTGATCTATGCTTCCAAATAGTACGAGAGCGCTACACAGCACAGGTAGTCGTGGGCAATGAAGCATCGTCCGTAGCTCCAATGACAACCAGAATATGAATTATTCTCTGAACCATTTAGAGATTTTTTTAGTTGCTGTCTGTAATAATTTTTAGTCAATGATAAAGCAGTTTCTATAATTGCAGTTGTATCTCTTGTACTTTGAAATTTGTAACAAAACAATCACGTGACTAATATTACACTTCATGGTACCAAAGTTAGGACGTAAAAAAAAAAAAAAAGATGGATATAGGCATTGAGGTTCATTTTTGACCTTACCGTTTGCTTACAGTGTTAATGGCAGCGAGCTGTAATGGTAAAATACATGTTCCTGTAATAGATTCCTGTGAAGTAATTATTCCAAATTAATCAGTGAATTTTGAAGTAGTAGCAATATCATTAGCACAAATGAATAGCGATTCCTACATTACCCTGCTGTTTGACAAATAAATTACCACTCTCACCATTGAAATGAAAGTCAGTTATCGAAAACTCACCTGTGATGTGTGCCAAGAGTTTCAGAGAGTAAAAATATATTGTGGATGCAAGAAACATAAGGCACAATAATCTCATGGACAGAGATTAAAAAAATATATATACCTTAAAGAAGTATTTATGATAAAATTATTCTTAGCAACGAATAATTTCCACTTCTTGTTTGTTACACTTAGGTTATCTCAAACTTTGTATTTCATTTAATGTGTTAGATTCTGGGTGTTCAGAAAATTTGTAAAGAGCTCCGTCAATAAAAAATACGACCGGCTGAATAAAATTTTAGAACAGAGAAAAAGAAAGGAAGAATATTGTAATCTGATTATATCTGCTTCAATATTATCTACAATTTTCATGGTAAACATAGTTAGAACCAGGTTCTAGAAGAAAAATCCACAAATGAAATTATATTCTGTTTCTCTAACAATACATGTAGTTAATTTTCTCGTAAGACTGCTGCTTTGGAGGTTCCGAGCGGCAGCAAATATCTGAATATCGACTGAACCAAGTGTTCGTCTCGCAGATGCTACATAACCAGAGATGTTACAAGAGTGATTTTTGCCGTAACATCCGAAATAAATTTGTTTTACATTGTAATGTGTTCAACCGCAGACATTTTTGAAATAACAACAACGAATTGAAAATTGACTGTCTTTATGTTTCAGTTTACATCTGTGTGGTCTTCATCAGAGTTCACTTTACAAATAAAAAGAAGATCCTAATATTACACATCTTTATTAAGAGGATACTGTCTCTTTGTTTGAACCGACCGTGAAAAATGTGAGGTCTCAACGACGATGGAAATTATTTCTCTCCAAGCGAGGTTTTTTTTTTTTTTTTTTTTTTTTTTTTTTAATAAAATTTTGTGCATTACCGCTGATTGAGATTTAACTCTTAGTTAATACTTTAGAAGGTGGCGTACACGGTTACAAGTCAACTATTTCAACATTGCCATTTTTAACTGATGAACCACATTGCAATCTGGTAAAGGGTGAAGTTGTATGTCTATCGGTTTTAAGTAATTTTCTTTTTTGGTTATAATGTATATCTGCTAACTAGAACACTGCAATCTTCGATTTAAAGAAATTAGGTTTTATCAATATTTGTGAATCGGTCGATGACAGAGAGATATTTTTGCGTAGATTGTCGTAAAATGAATTTTATTTAAGAGTTAGCTCTTCAAACAATTCTCGTCTGTATTTAGAATTAAGATACTGTTCGTTCTGCTATTTCATAAAACATTGGTAAGAAAATCGAAATGATTTTACATTTTATGGTCTTAACGAACTTAGTTATTTCGAAACTGGAATACAAATCTTAACTAAATTTCAGAGACGTAAGTAAGTACTAAGCATTTATCCCAGCGTACAAATGTATTTAAAGAATACATTATTTGTTCATCCATATATTAAAAATTAACTGTCGAAATTATGAGAAAAATTAACTTTGCATTTAAAATAATATTCATGTGGATATATGAAAGATGTTGTTAGTATCATTATTATTATATTATCTATGCTTACACGTAAGATGAATAGTAAACACAATAATAACAACTCGTTATGTTTCAATTTTTCACTCCCAAAAATGTCTGTAGTTGGTCTAAATCTGATATGGGGATATATGCACTCCTGGAAATTGAAATAAGAACACCGTGAATTCATTGTCCCAGGAATGGGAAACTTTATATACACATTCCTGGGGTCAGATACAACACATGATCACACAGACAGAACCATAGGCACATAGACAGGGGCAACAGAGCATGCACAATGTCGGCACTAGTACCGTGTATATCCTCCTTTCGCAGCAATGCATTCTGCAATTCTCCCATGGAGACGATCGTAGAGGTGCTGGATGTATTCCTGTGGAACGGCATGCGAAGCCATTTCCACCTGGAGCCTCAGCTGGACCAGCGTTCGTGCTGGACGTGCAGACCGCGTGAGACGACGTTTCATCCAGTCCCAAACATGCTCAATGGGGGACAGATCCGGAGATCTCGCTGGCCAGGGTAGTTGACTTACACCTTCTAGAGCACGTTGGGTGGCACGGGATACATGAGGACGTGCATTGTCCTGTTGGAACAGCATGTTCCCTTGCCGGTCTAGGAATGGTAGAACGATGGGTTCGATGACGGTTTGAATGTACCGTGTACTGTTCAGTGTCCCCTCGACGATCACCAGAGGTGTACCGACAGTGTAGGAGATCGCTCCCCACACCAGGATGCCGGGTGTTGGCCCTGTGTGCCTCGGGCGTATCCAGTCCTGATTGTGACGCTCACCTGCACGGCGCCAAACACGCATACGACCATCATTGGCACCAAGGCAGAAGCGACTCTCATCACTGAAGACGACACGTCTCCATCCGTCCCTCCATCCACACCTGCCGCGACACCACTGGAGCCGGGCTGCACGATGTTGGGGCGTGAGCGGAAGACGACCTAACGGTGCGCGGGACCGTAGCCCAGCTTCATGGAGACGGTTGCGAATGGTCCTCTCTGATACCCCAGGAGCAACAGTGTCCCTAATTTGCCGGGAAGTGGCGGTGCGGTCCCCTACGGCACTGCGTAGGATGCGACGGTCTTGGCGTGCGTCCGTGCGTCGCTGCTGTCCGGACCCAGGTCGACGGGCACGTGCACCTTCCGCCGACCACTGGCGACAACATCGATGTACTGTGGAGACCTCGCGCCCCACATGTTGAGCAATTCGGCGGTACGTCCACCCGGCCTCCCGCATTCCCACTATACGCCCTCGCTCAAAGTCCGTCAACTGCACATACGGTTCACGTACACGCTGTCGCGGCATGCTACCAGTGTTAAAGAATGAGATGGAGCTCCATATGCCACGGCAAACTGGCTGACACTGACTGCGGCGGTGCCCAACCGCTGCGCAGCTAGCGCCCTTCGACGGCCAACACTGCTGTTCCTGGTGGTTCCGCTGTGCCGTGCGTTTGATCATTGCTTGTACAGTGTCCGGAGCAAGTATGGTGGGTCTTACACACCGGCGTCAATGTGTTCTTATTTCAATTTCCAGGAGTGTAATTTTATATGCGGCCCGCGCAGTTATTAAGCATTTCCAAAGTGGCGCGCATGATTATTTGGGTTGGCCACGCCTTGCTTAAAGTTAAGAATCACCGTAAATTAAGAATTTATTTTCTGCTATCAAAATTAAGAACCTAATTCAACATAGGTCTACTGTTTCAGGAACTTGTATGCCATCGCTAATGTATTAATGTTTTGGTTAAAAATTTGTTGGCCACTGGAAAGGAAAATGTTACCGAGGCTCACGATGTGATAGGTTTACCAATAGTTCATTTGGGTTTCATGTAACACAAAATGTTAAATATGTCAGTGTAGGATATCGATGCAACAAAATCGTGCTGTTGACAATTTTATAGCTTTCAATAGCTGTTAAAAAATTAATCGTTCAGTTAGTAAAATGCATGTTTTGATTGTGGGTACTTCTTTTTTTTCTTCATTATTTGATTCATACATGACAAGTACGACTGAAATGTTATCAGTCATAATTTTAACATAAATATAACTCATAATAACATAAAAAAGCTATTTCGAGCCACGAGGAATACTGGACGTAAGGCAAATTACAATAACATAACTTTAAACGGACGTAACAATGTTGTAAGGTCCAAATGTTCCCCGTGCATTTAACAACACTGCATGATATATGGATAAACATGCGAGAATACTATTTATTCAGTAGTAGAGAACCATAATAATGTAATTTCATATTGGGACACATAACTCATCAGCTAATAATACTAAGAAATAAGATACCAGAAAGTATAATTACATTAACTGCCAATTATCTGTCTCCCATATACTCACCCGAAACATTGCTAAAACATAAGTAATAATGGGTATCCAGTGGTTTTTTATCCATATATTGTAGCTAAAATAAAACTTTTATTATGGCATTCGCATTTAGATTTATTAGATGATCGGTGCAAGTTTTTATTTTATCATTTAATTGGAAAAAAATCCATCACAGTGTTTTGTTTCCTTATTTTATGTGATTCACATACGCACCGTGGTGTTTTGCAATACAAAACATTTATAGTTTTCTATAAAAAATGCCTGTTTAGCCGTTATACAAACATAGCAGGTAAAAAATAATGGTGTGAATTCAAAAATTAATCATTTAAAAAAAATTCAAAACACTGTAATCTGTGTGTGAAACGGATAAAACAGATAAACAAAAGACTAAGATAAAGCATTGCCCAACGCATGTAACAATGTCACTAGAAACAGATTATTAGTGATGAAGCTAAGGAGTAATATATAAATATCAACATCTTAAAACCTAGCTAAATTAGAGTACAGCAATTTACCTCTTTAACACGAGGAGAACATAATAATATCAATTAACTGAAAAAAGAGACGAAAAGAATTACAATTATTAAAATTACCTATTAGCCCTTGTAGTCGAACGTAACATCTTCTAATAACTGAAGCACGCCATACAAAATTGTTTTGATTTAAAATTCAAAATAAAAGGATCTTATATAAAAACCACTTACACAATTTGAATTTAATAATTTTTAAATTGGTACTTCTTTTTTCATTAATACTCAAATTATTTTGCTCTTTGTATTTATTTAAACGATTAATGCAATCCACATTTTCTGTAGTTTTAACAATTTATATATTCACTTAATAAATTAACAGTAACATTTTAATGTCCATCTTCTTGACTTTTTTCATGAATAATATTAGTTAATTTCTATATAACCCACATTTCATGTAATTTCTGTTAGTTCAACAATGTCACACAATCTCTCACTTGACATCCAGCAATCATTACTGATATACGTTGGCCAAAGACAACATTCCTATTTTTTTTAAAAAATGGTACACAAAAAATTAAATTCTTTCAAATATTTCCCCCATCTACATGGTCACAGCAATGTGTCACAATGTTCTTCAGCAGGTAAAAAGTTTAGTAATACCATCCTGTGCTTCAGAAAAATAAGAAATCTATATTTTAATGCTAACAAACATAGTTATTATACTGGGAATAGATTCTCAAAGATTAGAATTCATTGTCAATTGTACAGAAAGAGATAAATTCTCCGGAGGATCTTCAACAAAAACTAAAATGTTAAGTACGACAAGCTAATAACTTTAAAGCCATATTGAATGAGTATTTGCTTCAGAACACATTTTGCTCTGTTACAAAATTTTCTACTTGGAATTTGGTAACTAAGGATAATTGATGATTGGTATTTGGAATGGGTAGGTGAGAAAGTTGTTCCCGTTCACTAATGTGATGTATGGTCTATCAATGATTTGAATCTGTTTATAAATGCAGTAATTACATTATCTGGAAATTGGTTTAATATATAGCAACCAAAATGGGACGATATGCAGTTAAAAATATAAATTGATTATACCAATGGATTATTAAGTAAATAACCGGTTATCGGTAGTTGGAAATAATATTGGTTTTCTAATAATTGTATGTACTGTTCGTCATTTCCGATACTATTCTCACTTGGTATAAAAGTGAACATATTTTGTTTAATCTACGTCGCTACATCTGCGGTGATGTTAGCTGACTAAATGTTGCGGTGTACAGGGCTACGGGTGTATCCTGAAGCGGCCATGACTGAACCTGCGAGCTGAGCCTGAAGTCGATGATGTTTTGTGACGGATTGTAGCCTTCGCGTCATCATCATAAAGGGAGACTTAGGAACACCTCGCCACAACAAAAACTTTTATTCTGATTCGACTCTTAAAATGTCATTTGCCTTAGGCTTCTGAGTAAATCCTTGTCTTCTGAAGAAATTCGCTGTACAGTATTTCCTTACTACGCCAGTTTGGGACTTCATGTATACCAAGACCACGTTTCTACCCATTCGTGCACATCATTCATCACTCCGTTAATCTGGTGTAGTAAGCGATTGTCCGTATTGTTTATAAAATGTCTTGATAATAATATGTTGACAAATACATATTTCGGTACGACAATAACAGTTTCCTCAGGCAAACCTTAACCAAAAAAAAGGTGAGGGAAGCAGTGTGGATGGACGCTTCACTGTTTTTGAACTGGTCGCTGAGTTTCGCAGTGCAGTCTAGCGAAGTACTTCACATCCCGTGCCGTCACCGTTCACGGACCCTGCAATTCGTTATTTTTTAAATATCTTGTGATAAAATTTTATCATTTCCTGTCAAATGCGAAAGCTATAACATCAGCTCTGATTTACTTAAATCTGATGACTTTCGAAGCAGTGAAGGAATAATTCACAGCTAATATCTTAACTCGTCTCCTAAAATAAAAGTAAATAAAACATTAACGATAGGTGCATAACTGGTTAAGTAAATCGTGATTTTGTTGTATACCTTAAATGAAACGAGAAACATGACAGTACCTAAACTAACGGATTAAAGAAAACTTTCAGGTAATATAATTAAATTAATAAAGTGAGCTATTCAGTAGAAATTTAGAATTGATGAAAGTTATCGAACAGAAATGAGTTCTTAGTACCACCGTCTACTTAGAATACAGTATAGCAAATAGTCTCAACAGACATTAATAACAGCCATTAAAAAATATGTAGTTATAATTTTAATGATTTTCTAAAGCAGTATTCACCAAACAAATTGAATATTTAGCAAAAGATTCTCATTCAATCCACTCAATATCTAAGACGCAAAACTGTATTTTAACTATGTTATCTTTATTGAAGCATGATGTGGACTGTTTTGGGTCTCAATGTGGTAACAGATAACAAATTAATCATGTATTTAAAGTCCGGTGCCACAGGAAAAGTAGTTTAATTACTAGCAGGTTTGGATGTGTGAAATCATGACCTTTGATTTTGCTAGATCCGTAGATACTTAATTGCAACATTTCATTGCTTTGGGTCCATTATTATGAATGAACGATTTAGTTGTTTCTAAACAGCGTATCATTTTTTATCAAAAACGTATTCAGAAGCTTGTTCCTTTAATGCTGTTGTAAAACAGTTTGTGTAGTAAAACTTGCAATGAATGCCTGCTTCAGTGAAGCGTGTTGTGGAAAACGTATTTTGGCACTCAATACGGCACAATGCTTACTGGTAGCTTCAACCAACCAACGCACGCGCCATGCAATACTCACGGCGGTAGTGCAGTGGGAGAACTGTTCATTCATAAATTCCGCAGCCGTGGCACCACCGACGCACTTAACTCGACCTCCACTCTTGGCTCGCTCTTCGGCTGCCGGAATTTATTGTGATGAAAGAACTTTCGCCTAACACGCAAAATAAGATTTTGGCCACGCGGCGTTCGTAAGGGAGGCAGGGCACTGGCGAGGGCGTCGCCGAAATGGAGTAAAGATGTATCGCAGGTTTTCCTTTTCAGAGCGGCACATTTCCTCCCGTGGCTTGCGGCTCTTTCTCCTGGTTGCTCCGCTACCTGCTCCCCCGTATACCCACTGCTACATGCAAAATACCGCGTGAATTTACTGCTGATGTTATTTCGGCCGCGTCGAGTAAAACGCAAAACGTCTGGCAGCTTTCTTATTTTGTGCCTGCGATGTGACCACGCAGATTCCTGCAATACCCTGTAGGTGCAACTTCAGAACAAAGGTTCTAGAAGAGAGAAATATCTATTGTTATCCCACCCACATCAGAGACTGTCAATGGCAGGCGAATAGGTAGAAATTAACTCCTTTGGAAATTGTAATTATTATTGCTGTACAACATGAGACAAGCATTGGTAACAAGTCTCAAGTAGGGATAGGAAAAAAGTAAAAATAATTTTTCCGTAGTCCTATTATTTCTTCAAGAATCCTAATTGTAGCTCTTTAGAATCAAGTTTACCACACCCTCCGAGTAAGTTTGCGTTCATATTCTGCGCGAGCTATGGATTTTATTAAAAAGTTGCACCTTTATCATTTTGTTTTATACTGGTCCAGTAAATTCGATTACAAACTAATTTTCAGTGTATCAATACACACTATCAATTTTTAAGAGAGATAATATGGGAAGAGCAATTACTAATTTCGTGATTTTAGAGAAAAACTGAAACCAGTTAGTTGTTTATATATTTATACGTATCCGATGTGCAAGATTAATCCACTAAGAATCTGTGAATACTGCATCTTACTTTCTTTACAGATAAATCTAAGTTAATGTTTAATTACTCTAGTCTGGAAATCATGAATAATGCAGTAGTCGTATTTTTTTATTATTCCCGATATTATTAATTACACCAATATCTTATGGAGTAAGGTGTGCATGTAGGCCTAGTTATTATTGTTGTTAATATTTAATTGGTTCTGTATTTCTAAATTGAGTTGATCAGTAGTGCCAAATACTCCACACCGAACGAAAATTAACTGCGTTCTTCAAACTCCGAAGAAGTTATGTAGGACTAGATGGTCAACGAATTTTTAAAATTATACCGTCACAAAACATACAACCGAAAACATATTCTTTTCACAGCTTTCGATTCTTTGTCGTTAGTAAGCCCCTATAATCACAGAAGAATGATCAATAGAGATACACTTCACATATTTACTAGGTCTATACTTGCATAGGGAAGTGCATTAAGTAGACAATAATTATGTCTCGCTTTTTAACAAATCATCAAAAAATTTCCGTCCTATGATTCCATTAATTAAACTTTCAGAATTACATTTCTGTTTATGTCTAGCTATTTATAAATCATAGATTTATAGCGTAGTACTAGCTTCACTAATCATGATTATCCGTGATCATTAACCTGTGGTATATTTGACAGAAAATGATGGTTTTTCGACCATTTAAATATTTTGATCTAAATATTTTTATTTCTTAACGAAGGGACAGACATTTCTGTCAACTAACTAGGATAAAAATATGCAATCGATAATGTGTATTTGGTGGATTTTTAATTTCTGGGCACTGATTGATACTTCCATAAACGTAAGTAAGTAATATGATTGATTTTTGTTTGTTGGGGTTTGTTGAATTGACTATTCTGGAATTGGTAACTTTCGATTAGCGTGTGAATTTACGGTATTTGGACAGAATTATTTCCACGGTTCAGAGAATTATTGTTCAAATAAAGTGGTTTACATTACTGACTTCTATATTAGAGTATTATGCTTAAACCAATCTACATAAATCTTAAGATTGTGCTGGCCGCATAGTTGAAAAAAAAAATATGCCATACAGGCAACTTAAAACATCATTTTTCCACGTGAATCGTAAACAGGGGGAGCTCATTTTACTAGGTTCAGTTTCGCGCATTGGATTGTATGAATTTCATCAGAGATGTTGTAAATGGAAACAATTACAGGAGCACCACAACTTTTACACTTGTATGCAACTAGTGTATATGGCTACGATACTTTCTTATGGATAGCTAATTACGTGTGTTTTTAGATTTTCCGTGTTGCGCGAAGACCATTGCTCGCTTGTTATGCTAATGCTGCATGTGGCTGCAGTGTTTATAAGCGGCACCGGGATTAAGGCTCTCGCCAGTAGGCAACCAACACAGCAGGCAGGCCCGCCATGTTTCTTACCAGTCAGGATTACCAAGCCAGAGGCAAGACATGCAGAGGCTATCCCGACACATACAATTACCCAGTACACTAGTGGTATTGTTTTTTGCGGGCCCGTTGGTGGTGTTATCTCATCAGCGTTGCGGGTCGGTCGAGTTTTGAAATGCTTGTTTTAGGCCGCTGCGTAGCGGATACTGTAATAATAAGCTTACAGCGACTCCGGCGAATGCAGCAGTTAAAATCCGGCCACGCGAATACTGTTGTTTTTCCTTGCAGTTTAAGTGTTCTTCCGTCCCTCTTGTGAAGTTTGTTTTGATAGCGGCAGAATATTAAGTATTCGTGAGGAGAGTAAATGTCTCTTGCGACAAAATAAATTCAGCTGGTGTCACTTTTTACTGCTAATATGTTAAGTTCAGTAGATTCTACGTACATGTCTTCTTCAGTTATTCATTGTTTACATTATGATCTGTTAGTGTAAAAACTTTGTGATAGTATAGAAAGAAGGTATTATAATAAAAACAAAATAAATCAAATTACTGAGTCAAAAATAACGATGTGAATGATATCCCCGAAGAATTCGACATGTCACTGAGGTAGGAAAAACCTATGGAACAATTAGTTTAGATATAACCAGATACGTATGTGGTAATTTTATAAAATTCATGTTATTATATATCTCTCTGCTTTATGTACTATTATATCAAGCATAATTATTTTCTATTCTGGGTTACAACTAAGCTGAAATTTCAATTATATCAAAAATTGTAATTGTTCTTGTTAATAATTGATCTCCAAGCAGGTATTAGGAGTATTGAATGATTTTTTGTAAATATACATTTTGCAACGATGGTTGGATATTCAACTGCTTCAAAGTGGTGGACGATGACACTGATACCTATAGAAGTGAGTATAATCTTTGAAGTAAACATTACTAAGTTATATAGTTTATTTAAAACTCATTTAAAATACCTCAAAAGTGTATTCCATAATAGGAATATTAAATACCGGGATTAGTAATGGCAACAGTTAGAACTTACTGAGATGGTGATATAGTACTTTGTTCTGTGATTATGAATTCTTAAAAAAATATTGTCAGAGTACCGTATAAATGATTGTTTTTACTTATTATTATTTTTGGAATAGTTTACTTTATTCTACTGTGGCACACTATAAAAAAAAATAGTATGGTCCAATAACGAATCACTGAACCCTACTAATTAATTAAACATAACAATGGACTGGTAAACGAATACGACGAATTCTCGATGAACAAAATTTAACTCTGAATCTCAAAATAACTTAGCAAAGATACAAAATGTGAATAAATATTTCTTGTGTACGCATTGAAACACTGCAGTTCCTTAAAAGAGCATTTGAACTGGAACCGTTAATGAACTTACATTACTTAAGGCGATTAGCAGTAATTTATGCTATTACATAAAATTATTGCAGAAGAATGCCACTAAGTAAAAGATTGTTGAGAATATGTTTCACTTTCACGTGGTTCAATTCTCCTGGTCAGAAAAAAAATTAATTAATGGATCGTGTACCAAAGAATAATATTACTATCACATTAATCTTGTTCGTCTGCATTCTCTCTACGAATAGATTACTTAAGAAATGAATTGTACTTTATCTTAAATTTTGAGGCATAAATACCATTTCAAAACACAATTTCGTAGAGTGCCATGGTGTTTAAAACTGAATAATCATACCATGAAAATAAGTAACTATGAAAGTACCGGGTGTTTCAAAAATGACCGGTATATTTGAAAAATCAATAAAAACTAAACGGGCAGCGATAAAAATACACCGTTTGTTGCAATATGTTTGAGACAACTAAATTTTCAGGCCGACAAACTTTCTAAATTAGTTACAATTTTCAACAACAGATGGCGCTGCAGACTGGAAAAATCTAAAGTACGATATTTTCCACCATTTTTTCATAGCAAACTTGCAATCTGTGAACAGCACACGCTTACAGCAGAAAGACGACGTACAGAATGGCGAACTCACAGACTGCGTTTACTTCTATATCTTTCAAATCGCCTGCAGTTCCATGTGTTGTTGAAATTGTAACTAATTTCGAAAGTTTATTTGCATGAAAATTTACTGTTGTCCCAAGCATATTGCAACAAACGGTGTATTTCTATCGCTGCCCGTTTAGTTTTTATTGATTTTTCAAATATACGGTTATTTTTTAAACACCCGGTAAATATTCAAGTCGCACTTGTGATTTGAGAACCATGTTGAAATTACAGCCCAATATAGGTTATGGTATTTTATGATAATAGTTTCTAATAATTCCTTCGTGACTTATAAACAGAAATAATAACGAATTAAGAAAAACCACTAGCCTGTTGAGAGATAAGTCTGTTTGTCTCTTTAAATATTCAACCTGGAAATTTGTTATTTTACATAATTTACATACTTCTAGAATGATTCTACAAGGATAACTCGTGTATATATTGCTCCATTTGTCGAGAATGCGTACGAATCTATATAAGGACCCAGAAATGGAAGATAGAAGACACACTGCATTTCCGAAGGACCAGTGTATTCGCTCACCATGTGTCGTTCACTGATAGCAAATTCTATGTAGTCGCAGTTCAGTGTTAATCTGTTCCTCCGGCGATTTTGTCATAGTTTGTTCGTGGACCAGTGTTTTGTTTGTCCAGGATTTTCCAGATTGTGTTAGCGTTGCAGTGTTATCTTTCATTAATTAGTCGGGTCCAGTAATTCGCCAATTTGTTTGATACAATATGATGTGCATGATACCTCAATTATCGATTTCAGTTAGATATCAAGGGAGATAAATGGCTCAAATAACTGCGTATGCTTCCACGGTCGTCGTGCATGTTATCTTAGTTTTCCGCGTGGAGCCGCGTCGATTTATTCGTACTGTGGCTTTCATCAGAGGACAGACACAACACGATAACTAAAACGTTAGGTTTTAGTAAATCGACGCGGCTTCACCCGGAGAACCAAGAAAATATGAGATAAATGGCTCTTGGCGGAAAAAAAAAATCAGTTTTAGAAATAATGATATTTTTGCCCTTTAAGGTTCGAATTTGGAAAAATTTCTTTTTTTAAAAAAATTATTTGATCAACGTGGAGACCTAAATCTGTAGAATGATACCTTATTTATCGATTTCGGGCAGGTATGAAAGGAGATAATTGCTTGTGACAAAAAAAAATCAAAATAATCTTCTAGAAATAATACATAAGATTACTTTCAAGGCAATTTAAAGCGTTGATGGTAAACCTGAAATCGGAAGTAACTGGGAAACATAGGTCATTGATTTGGACATATCGAAGTAATCCGATAACGGTAAAATAAAAATAAATATAACTTAATTTTTCTAACGAAGCTGTAAGGGGGAAGTCCACAATACTATGCATGGTACTCTCACAAATTATTGAGAAGATTTGAAATTGTTTGCCTGGCCATTTCCACCGTTGTCTGCAATCGTCTAAATAAGTTTTTGTAAAATTTTCGGTGGTGCATGTCGGACTAAATGACAAGAAACATCTTTTCCAAAAGATAAACGGGTTTATTTGCAGCCTTGTGCCTTTCGGACGCTGTAACTTAGAAGACGTACCAACAACAGCGCAATATTAGTTTCAATTCTTCTTACGAGACAGATGGACAAAGTCTTCAAACAGTAACATGGAAGGAACAGCATAAGTAGTCCCACTGCAGGAAGTGAGATCCACTATCGGAATCACTGATATTACTTATGGATATGATTCTTCGACTAAGACTGAATTTAAAAGACGTGATCATAACTTCTTATCGGTCCAATATAAAACGTGTGGCGTTTATGTATGTGTAATGGGTCCATTACAAGTGATTTGTGTAATAAGAAACGCTTTCTCCATTGCCATAACCAAGCGCGAGTTTCCTATCTGTATTATTGCTATCCAGAGCCAGCGCTTAAACGCTGTATCGGAGGAGGAAGAACGTTAAGCACTGAAAAGAGGGCGAACATTTGGTCACCACTTCCACTGCTCGATCCCCGGTGCGCGTTTCTCACTTTCTCTCCCCCTTCCTTCCTCCCCCTACCGTCCGGCCATTCAAGTGAACGGATCCAATTTAACAGAGCAAGCGGTGCTAGATCAGGTTTTCAGCGGGTTGCTCTCTCTCCGGAGGGGGGCAAAGACGAATCTAAATATCGACGAGGGGCTCTGGTAACCCCGCACCCCGTCTCTACCCACCCCCGACCAACGTCCCGTCCGTGCCAGATGTACTGCAAGCCAGACCTCAAACCTCCCAATCCCTCCCCTCCCTCTTCCGTCCCCCAGATCTTTCGATAGTAGGTTGGCGCAGTCCGTCAGCGAAGGGAACGTGGAATGAGGTTCTTCCGACGCTCAGGCCTTCATCGACCTCACGCCGAAACCGACTGATCGATATCTAATACAGGAACCACATTCAGAGGTCTATGCAGACAGAACTCGAACGCTGTAGGTGCGACACTTGCTCTTCGGTATTCCAGACTGCTGTCAACAAAACAACAAAGGAGAGGTACAGTATGTGTGTCTGTGTGAGGATTGGAGAGATATAGAGGTGGTTGGTTGAGGGGGGATGGTAGGATGGGTCCAAGGAGATTTATGTCGATATAAAAAGCGTACCGGCGGCTTTTATGTGGAGTGTTATTCTGCCGATGGGTTTGTGTGAGGAGAGCCGCTGAAATGTTCGTTTCGTTGCCTTCCTGCGATGAAGACGAGTTACTGCCAGCCGCTGGAGGGTGGTAATCTCGCTTTAATTGAATTTAATTTGGCGTTAAGAAGGTGTAGTGAGACGAGGAGGAAAGAATCGTTCTGAGGTTAGCGTAGTCGTAAACCGTTTATTGCGGATATATTGGAGCCATGTAAGCCTGTCATTAACAGTTTACCGCCTTCCACGGATCCCAGGAAATTAAAGCCGTCTCCAAGGATATCGGTTTCATCGGCCAGAAATATGTCATCCTTGACTTCATTAACACATGTCGCCGGCACTGGATGGTGAGATTCGCATAGTTTTATTACAACTGAATTCACCGCGAGTATATCTTTTCTATGTTAACCACGAGAAGCCAGTAAAACACGATCCCATCGCTCTTCATAGATTTCTCTGCTTTCATGTGGATGTAGTGGATTTTTTTTTTTACTTATGTCTTTACACCTCGTCGACGTCGAGGTCATTAGAGACGGGATGGGACTGGAGACAAGGATCGGAAAGGAAATCGGCTATGACCTTTTGAAGGAAGCATCCCGGTATTGGCCTGGAGTAATTTGGGGAAATCATGGAAGACCCAAATCTGGATTCCGGAACGGGGATTCGAACCGGCTTCCACCTGAAAGAGGGGCCAGAACGTTAACCGCTCACCCACCACGACCGTCGGTCGATTTTTAGATATTTTAGAGATGATAGTAAGAGAATCATTGTAAACGAGGTCTTTTTTTTATTCCGATATTATAAAGTTAAATGTAGGTTGGAGCACCCAGGTTTTTGTGTGTGTGTGTGTGTTTCACTATGACAGTATGGATAGCATTATTACGCGTACTGCAAGAATATTCTTATTTCATCATCAACTAATCGTAAAATTATATTCATTTTTTTAAAATATATTCTCTAATAATCCACTCAGTGCATCTTATAAGTTAGTAGCGTTCACCTTGGCACGAGTGAGAAAAATCTATTACATGAGAAATACTTTTTATGAAAATTGTGTTCACCTTTCGCGCAACTACAATACGCATCTATAAGTTTCGTGAAAACCACTGCGTCCATTTTGAGTATTTTGATTGAATTCTATTTCAGGTCTGTGGAAAAAGTGTGAATATTCTGAAACGATTCCCTCAAGAACAAATAATTGTTTTCTTAACAACAGTGTACCTCATGTCAGCAGGCGTGTGTTTTGTGTTACCATCTTGTTCACGGTTATTTCATGCAATTGCAGATGAAAGGAAAAAAATTGCCGTGTACTACACCAATAATACGAACAGTATTAGACCCAAATTGCTACTCATTCGCCTCGTGGCCTTTTTTATTTTTATTATTATTCGCCCCGAATTATTAGTTTTGTAAGATAAAATTCTAAAAAAATTATACATTCGAAAAACACAAATTAACAGATCATTAAACTACAAGTTTCGCAGATAAACATCGGGACAGAAGTTTGCCTTTTGGAGTAGCCCACATAATGGAGCCATAAGACGGGGGAATTTGAGACTCCGTCAATAAGGCAACCTAACTATCCTCCTTCATTTCCCCGTGTGAAATATCCCACGATTAAAATATGTTGCTTGGGCTTTGTGTACCATATAGACGAAGGAGCATACTTGGCCTTATTCCTGGCTAAATTGTGTTGCTCAAATAATTCCAGTAAAGGGTCAATTGTCAAGGAATTCCATCCAGATAATTTTAAAAAATCAGCATGTATTTTGGATGGTTTATAAGTAATATTACTTTTTACAGCGGATTTCATTATTAATTTCAAGATATGGCGTTTTATACATACAGTTTGCTTTTCTTAGCAAAGTAAAAACCAAACAAAAATAACAAAAAATATTTTTTCACGGAATCAGCACGGCTTCAGTTAGTGTGGCGTAATCAAATCTGTGTGGTATAATCAGCGAAATATTCGAAAAGAGGCCCTATACTTTAAACAATTATCACAAAAATCAAAGAGGGTTTCTAATAACTGAAAAACGTTCAGAACTGAAAGCAACTTGTCATCCGTGAGTTTTTAGCGGAGGTACTGTTTTTCACAGTCAGTACCCTAAACTGAAATTTCCAGTCGTCAAGGGACGATGAAGACACGTATACATTTTTATAATATACTAGCTGATGCCCGCGACTTCGTACGCGTGGATTAAGAATTTCTTTGCCAGAATTGAATATAGAAAATTCTTGGTAGTGAAGGATTGGTCCCAAACAACACAGAGTCGGCTTAATATGACCGGAAACCCATCACTATATCATTCTATCATTTAACTTGCCTCTTGAAGAGAATCAATTTCCAACATATTTAAAAACAGAAAAACAAACAAATGTGAGGGGATGTGGGGGGGGGGGATGTTAACTAAGGGCAGCTTTATTTCAGCTTGGTATTTTCTTCTTTCTTCAGCATGAGCGTACGATTCTTGGGTTCTAATAACTTTAGCTGCTTGTGTTCTGCTAGAGCTACAACTTAGGCCAGTTTAAGCCCTAAAGACATGTCAAAAAAGAAGGCAAAAAAAAAAAACTGGTGCCAGAAACATTAAAGCAGACAAAAAAGTAATATGACAGAGAAAATCGACATCTATACTAAAAAATACGTTTTTTCTCTAAACGAAATTTATTAACAAATTATACAGTAACATAATGCGCGAGAAGCAAAGCTTGAGCAAACTAAGTAACATTAAAGACTAACATACACAATCGATAAGTTCTCAAACTTTCGTGACTACAACTGTTAATCATACCGAAAAAAAAAAAATGTCCTGTGCTTTCCCTACAGATTTTCTTGTCAAATTCCGTCAATATCGGTATAGGCATTTAGTCATAAAAACGTAACAAAAGACAGAGACTTACTTCCGCATTTATAGTATTATTACTGCAGATCACACACAAACTGACTGCGAATCAGCCCTGAGGGATTAATATAACATAAAAACGTGTACACCCACAGCATTGCAAGAGTACCTACGATTTGCCTCGCATTGCACCAATAACTTTGTGATATCTACAGTTTAACATTCAATCCGAATAACCTACGGCCCAGGGCGTGACTCCTACGATCTAAAACAATTTTTGATAATCTTAGCCTCCACGGAGATTTGAACCGGAGACCACGACCCAAACATTAGTAAGCAAGCGCTTTAGCCACTTTAAAAAAAAAAAAAAAAAAAAAAAAAACAGGGCCTCCTTCCTTCCCTTCAGCCCTGCCTTTCTCTCGCCAGTGGTTGGCTCTTTGCCTGGCTCTATACCTTTTTATAATAAATTCGGGTTTCAATGTTCTCTTTGCCTGGTTTGTATTTATTAGTGGTATTTTCCATCAGTTGGATGTTTTGTTTTTTGAGGTTCTTTATGATTTGAATATTTGGTACAGTTTGGTTCCCCTTGTGCCTTTGATCCGAAGAGGCTTTCTTTGGTTCTAGGCGGGGTTTATAAACAGTTTTATTTGGTTAAATTGTGATCATTAGAATGATTCTGTCATTATTATATCGAGCATCCGTGCGAAGTCTTTTTTTATAATTTTGAGTTTGGATTAATTCGTAATATACAGTATTCATATATGCTATATATTCGTCATAAGTACTCTTTTCCGTTTGTAGCATATAAGTTAGGGTATTGCCTAGTATCCATTGTACCGTGTTGTGTTTCGTTTCAGGATATCTCATTTTCTCAGGTTTCAGTATTTCCTGGATGCTCACGGTTATAGGTGATGTTCTGTCAAGGAAGGCTATTCTTCGTCTTGCCCAAATCCATATTTTTTGTTTTTGGTTACACGTTATTCTGTGCATCAGGGTGTCAGTATTTCCGCAATTTCTGCACCTGTCATTCGGGGATAGATGTATTTCGTAAAGTCTTCTGTTGGTTGAGATGTTTTCATTTACGACGTCATACCACAAAGACTGTGTTTTAGTGTTTAGAGTTTTATTGGTTATATTTTTCCAGATGTTGCTCCAGTTGTATTGTGGATTTTTAATTTCGAGTTTGTTTCTGTGGTTAAATGTGTTGATTATTTTGTAGATTTCTTTTGTTGTCTTGTTGTACAGAGTGCATCCTTTGGTTTTTGCATAAGTTGTTTCGAGGTGAAATTTCCTCATGTGTGGTAAGGTGAACTTAATCGAGGCCATGTTGAAAGGTATTTCCTCAGTGACTGGTTTGTTTCGTTTATCAAGTTATTTGTTGGGCCGTTTGGGTTATTTACCGCTGTCGTTATGGTTCTTTTGAGGAATAATGCGCAGCATCTTTCGCGTACGCTTATCATTCCTATGCCTCCTTTACCTAGGGGTAGAGTCATTGTTTTGAACGCTGTTTTAAAGATCTTACACCTGCTTGCAAACCACCCGAGCAGATTCTGTATCCGATCTGCAATTGTGTCGGGTATCGGCAGTACTTGGGCGATGTAAACCATTTTACTCAATAAAGATACTTGTGCTATTTTAGCCTTCTGTATTGCATCCAGATCTCTATCACAGTGCATGTTTATAACAGCCCTAATTTTCGGTAGTGTTATGAGCCAGTTTTTAGTTATTGTTTTCATAATGTTCTTTTGAAAGTAATGCCTAATGTCTTATGTTCTTCTACTTGCTCGTACCAGATGTCTGTTCGAGGTGGGATCTCTGCCACACTTATTTGGAGCAGTGCAGTTTTCTTTGGGTTAAGTTTTGCGCCTGTTGCTTCCGTGAACGTTGTGATTATTTCCCGCGTTTATTGGATGTCCTCCGCTGAAGTTTCGGCTATACAAATGTCGTCTGCGTATCCTCTGCATGTAAATTTGTATCCATTTAGATTAATGCCTGTTAAATTTTGGTGACATTTCTCAAGCAGGGGTTCCGTTGCCAGTGCGTACAGGATCATTGATGTCTTATCGATCTTTCTACCTTGACGGGCGCTGACAGGTGTCCGTTTATAAGAAGATTTGAATGTGTGTTTGTAATTATTTTCTTTATTACTTCCACGAATGGGGAGCCAAATCCTTTATGTTCCATGATTTTTAAGAGGTAATTATGTTCAATTCGGTCAAATGCTTTTTCAAAATCTAGGAATAGTAGAGCTGATGGAGTTTGTTTTTCTGCGTTTATGCTGATGATATCACGATATTCACACACAGTATTTAAGATGCTACGTCCGGGAATAGCACTGGTTTTATGAGGTCCTAAGATTTTCTCCATGAGGGGTTCCAGTCTAGTTTTGAGGATTCTCGTTAGTATTTTAAAGTCTGAATTTAACAAAGTTATTGGTCGTATTTCATTGATTTGTTTGATCTGGTTGCCTTTAGGTACAAGCACTATGATACCCTCTGTGAAGGCGGTGGGAAGATTTTCCTCTGTCCATAAGTCGTTTAGAATCTCTGTTAACTTATTTCTTAGCATGGGCCAGTAATGCGTGTAAAATTCTATTGGTAACCCATCCGGTCATGGGGATTTCCCTCTTGCTGCTTGTTTATCGATGTATGAATTTCGTCTTGGTCAAAAATTCTTGATAGAGTTGGCCGATTCCTCCACACTTGCTGTGTTATTTGAGTTGGATATTAACTCGGCGATTGCCGCCGTACTGGTTGGAGTTGACTTAAAAATATTTTTATAGTGCGTGGTAATTTCTTTAATTATATCTCTTCCGTCCTTGATGTTTTCACCATTTTCTTTAATTATATTGGTTATCAAAGTTTGTTTACTCCTTTTTGTGCTTCTTATAAGGTACTACAAGGCTGCCGTTTCTTTGGTTGCGATGTCAGCCGGTTTTGAAGTTGTTAGAAGTTTATTTTCTTGCATATTTTGTAATGATAGGATCTTGGCTTTGTATTTTTTTATTTTTATGTTAGTATTGACAGTTATGGTGGGTTCTTGGTATAATTCCTTGATGCATCTGTAATAATACTCAATTGTGCCCTTCATCCAATAGTTCTTTTGTGTCCCCCAGGAGATTAAGGTTCGTTTTAGTTTCGGTTTCACTTGTTCAACCCATCAAGATAGTGTACTTTTATATTTTTTACAGTTTTTTAGACATTCGTCCCAGACACTTTTGATTTCTTCGTCTAGCGCCGGTTCTTCAAGCATAGAGATGTTACATTTCCAGAATCCTTTGCCTCTGCTAACAAGCTGCCTCTGCATGTTGACAGTGCATTGCATACTGTTGTGATCTGAAAAGCTTAGAGGAAAAATGTTTGCACTGGTTATTTTGGTTCGGAGAGTCTCCGATACGTATATCCTGTCGAATCGGCTTGCCGAGTTGTTTGAGACATATGTGTAGGCTTTGGCATTTCCGTGAATGCATTCCCATGCGTCGTGAAAGTCTATCCCTTGAATGAGGTTAGCCAGCTCCCTGCACCCATTGAAATTTGGGGTTTGATCTTTTGGCTTAGTACACAATTAAAGTCACCTCCCATTATTATTGCGCCTGTGGTATTTCGTAGGAGATAGGGTAGCTCTGTTTTGTAGAAGTATGCTCATTGGGCTCGCTTATTATTGCCAGAGGGGGGCGCAAACATTGATTATTCGCGTGTTATTTATTGTAGTTGCAATGGCCCTGCCATTTGTTAATGTTTCTATACTAATCGTCTCAATTCCCTCTCTAATCACGAGGGCCGTTCCCGTATTGGTTTCTTTGGAGTAGTTGATTATTCCATCGTATCCAGGGATGTTTAGTTCGGTAAAAGTCACTTCTTGTAGCATTGCAATGTCAATACTGTTTTGTTTAATATAATCCGCTAGGCATTTTATTTTGAATGGCGTAATTACTCTGTTCATATTTATAGTTGCGATGCTATAACTTTGATTGCTTGTCATTGCTTAATTTACGTCTCATCAGATCCCTCCATTACTTCCTCGTACCAGCTGTCTTTGCTGAGGGGTTTTGGTTTATCTTCTTCTCTTATTTTTTGATCGTTTACGTACTTTGGCGTGTCTTGTCCTTCATTTCTCGCTTTGGTTGTTTCTTCTTCTTCTTCTTGTCTTGATTTGGCGTTATTTGTTGTTCGTTCTACTTTCTCTGCTATTCTTTTTACTGGTTTGCCGTTATTTTCGAGTCGTTCACTGAGAGCTCGGCGTTTTTTTGCTATGTATTGACTTGCG
Organism: Vandiemenella viatica; assembly: GCA_031002005.1. NCBI lineage: Eukaryota > Metazoa > Arthropoda > Insecta > Orthoptera > Morabidae > Vandiemenella > Vandiemenella viatica. The sequence goes on from CM061920.1 coordinate 195,332,601, forward strand.
GTATTGGCACCGTCCTTATTTGCACTTCTGCTGGATTGTCTTGTTATTCTCTTCTCGCTTATTTCTTTCTCGGCTTTGTTATTAATCGTTAAGCTGTACATTTCAATCCGTTGTTAATTTCTTCTGCCTGGTGAGTTGTTTTATTTGTAAATGTTTCTATGTTATGACATGTTCTGGGATACTCTCTTCTTCTATTTCTTTTTCATGTAATTTCTGTTCCGGTTCTTGTTCTTCATTTTCCTCTTCTTCTTGTCCAGATTTTTCGGCTTGTGTTTCCTGTTTCCCGACGTGCTGTTCCGAGTTGTCCTCTACATCGATCTCCATGCTTTCCGTGCTTTCCAACGTTTCTGTGTGTGGCTCACATGCTGATGTTACAGTGTGGCCTATGTTTACACTGTTGACTTGTGCCGTGGATTCTGCATAAGACGCTGTGTTGCTACTTTCCTTACTCGCTTCCGCGATTGTAGCATTGGCTGTTATAGTTTCTGATGTTGACAATTTTACTCTTGGAAGTTGTAATGGTCGGCGTTTTGTACACTCAGATCTTAGATGTCCTGGTTCATTGCAAACAGAGCATGTGCGCGGTTGTCCCTCATATATTATTAATGCTTTGAAACCTGTATCAATTATATAGGAAGGTATATGTTTTTTTAAATCAATTTTCACATACCGTATGCAGTTGTTTGCTTGGAATCTGAACTTAGGGCTCCATTTTTCGTCCGTCACCGTTATTATCTCACCATAGTTTCGGATTGCTGCCGTTACACTAGTATTACTAATTTCAAATGGTACATTAAAAACTCTTACTGATCGTAGCCCCAGCCCTGCGTGGCTTATATATACGGTACTTACGGTTCCATCTGGGTTCTGGTAGTCGGCTTTCCCTCCAGTTTTCTCTACGATAGTATTGCACAAGTTGTCATTTGTCATTTTAACGTATACTGCATAAGTCAAGAAGTCCATTTGGATTCCGTATACATCTGCGTCTGTCAAGTTGAATTTTTCATACAGCCATTCATGGAAGTCATATGCACGTGGTCTTGTCTCCTTTGCGTCGAACGCGAATTTCAGTGTATTCTTTCGTATCGTCGATTCCATTTTCACTATCGTAAACCACAAGCAAAGTTTTCACTGATACACTCACTGAACCTCGCTTGAGGAAGTATCGAGCAACCGCACGTGACGGTGGCTCGATGCGAACTGGCCACTGAGCTACCTGACCACTACGCGGAAAAACAGTACAGAGACCTCCACATCCAACGCGTCTGTCAATCGCCATTCAATAATTTTTTGAAATTATAAGACAACATGTATTATTTATACAGATAATTTTTCAACCAAATGTAGAAAGTATTTTTATCCTTGTTTCAAAGGATAATTGTCCAAAGTTTCATCGAGATCGGATGAAAACAGTGGATTTGTATGAAGAACAAACATACATACATTCATCTTTATATATGTAGATTACTGCAGATCACACACACACTGACTGCTAATCACCCCTGAGGGATCATTATAACGTAAAGAAGTGTACACCTACAGCATTGCAAGACTAACTACGATTTACCTCGCATTGCACCCCTAACTTTGTGATATCTACAGCTTCACATTCAATCCGAATAACCGACGGCACACGATTGACACTTACAATGAAAAACAATTGTTAAAATTTTTTTAGCCTCCACGGAGATTTGAACTATCGAGTGGGAAAGTATTCCTTCAGTGTTTACGCTTTCAAATAATTCTTTCTGACGTGGAGACAATATTTCGCTCTGGCTTCGAATTCGACACGACGCAGGTTCGAATCCCCGACCCGAAATGCAGATTTGGGTTTTCCATGTTTTCCCCAAATCACTCCAGGCGAATGCCGGCATCTTTACTTCAAAAGGCATTAGCCGAATTCCTTCCCGTTCCTTGTCTTCAGTCCTTTTCCGTATAATGACTTCGAATTCGACGTCGATGAGGCGTAAAAGTATAAGCAAAAAAAAAAAAAAAAACCATTATTTCCTGGCTGTACGGATTGGAGATTTAATGTATCTCAGTTTTTATTTGATTCTGTTGATAGAGTTTTAGGAGATTCGTGTGTATCACAGTAATTTCTTATGATGGTCATGAGTTATGTATTTTTATTCACAAAAATTAGTTTTGAAACTAGTACTGAAATTGCAAATGAGAATAGTAATATAAAGTTAATAAAAAAAGTATTCTCCGTGTTACTCAGAGTGTTTATTTGCACTCAAATATTATTTACGCACCTCATGTACGAGGAGCTAATCAACGTACATCGTTACCGGGTATTATCTTCTTTTTCCTGTTTTAATAATAAAATATACTACTCACTAACATCATTTTGTACTGTACTCCTATGTGTTCCGCATACTAATATCAAAAGTATGGTCAAAGTCAAAATCTGCATAGTGCCTTCGCGAGGATACAAATTAAGCTGGTTTATTGTTAGTCCTACCTTGCGTGTAAGTGTTGGTGACTTTTGATGGTGTGTGTTTTCAGTATAAAGTGTTATTTGTGTTGAAGTTGGGAGAGCAAGAAACCTGGCACCTGGGCATTCTGACTTTCTCTTTCCAATGATATCGAAGGTTTACCGAGGTTTTCTCCCCATGAACAGATCATACGCCCTGCGGAGAGGTTTTGGAGGACTAAATCCAGGATTATAGCACACATCAACCACTCTTTTACGCTGTGACCAAATCCACGATGCTGAAAATTTCTTCTTCACCGGGGCTCAAACTACCTTCAGAATACGTGCCTGACTCACACTTTTCTGATGTCTTTTTCGTATTCAGTTTTTAGAAAGATTAAACAGTGAGAATCAATGAGCCTGTCATCCATAAATAAGGTCTTCCAGAACATCACGGAACTAGTTAATTCAGACATCGGTGAATTATCTAATCGGAGGCTGATTATATGTAGTCTTTGTTTGATTGACCTGAAGAGTGAAATTCATGGATCTAGCGTACTTATTCAGTAAAGTATAGGTTTCACTGTAAGCTATATCACTACGCAGTGTTCAAAATGATTTCTGTGCACTAGAGATGACAGAGGATTGGGAACAAGCAAGGACTTTGGCCATGGAGTCTTTTAATGACATTATTTTCTTATGCTTCGGGCTTTACGTCCGTCGACGTCGATGTCATTAGAGATGGAAAAGGGTTGGGAACCATCACTGCAATAGCCTGGATTGATTTGCGGAAATCATGAAAAACACATATCTGGATGGCCGGACGTGCATTGGAAACTGCGTCCTCTCGAATGCGAGTCCACACCGTTACCGCTCAACCTTCACCTTTGGTATAATTTTACGGTAAATATAAACGCAGGATTTTTGTGCAGGGTGTAGGCTTGTCTTACTGCTGGTTCGTCGCTAGCCCTCGCTGGAGTGGAACCCCTTCCGTTCGTGTACCCTCGCGTTCCAGTCAGCTGGCGTAATTAAGCGGTTTCCCCATCTTCTGGAGAGTTAAACAGGATTGTACGGTCCGCTGCAGTTCTCGGCCACACTGCCTTGCACAGTCCTCTAAGTGAACCCCTTCTCAGTTACAGAACTGGTGTTATAACAGAGTACAAACCTATTTGTATTATTTATGATCTGTAATTGCCACCTGTTCAGTAACACGTAAAGGTGTATCGAATTTGATTTAATCGAATCTTCACTTTCGCTGTACCCGAAGGCTTTATTATACTCTTTATACCCTAATCCACTGTAGCTCTCTACGTAAAATATCAAAATTTGTAGCACAAGTATGGTGACACCAACGAATTACCTTTTTAGGAATGCCTATTTAAATATTTCATCTCTAATCAGTTATAAAATACAACTTTACTGTTTTCTTAATGTACAGTACATGTATAATGCTTTTCACGGGCTCGAACAAAACATATTTTTTTTTTACTTACTGAAGCAAATCATCACATTTCAAACAGCGTTATTTATTTGTGACAATGCTCCCGTAATTACTTTCTACCTCTGCGCGAACCACTCTTTAATGATTACTAAGGATGTAAATTTTACTGTTTTATCAAGAAGTATTTGTGTGTTTTAAGTAACCGTAAGACATTTTTCATTATACGACATAAGATTGGGCATATGTCTGTCCGTCTTTTCTTGTTCTTAACTACGAAATTTAAACGTAATTTGAAAGGTGTTTAAGTTGATTAATACAGTTGAATCTCGCTTTGTTACTTTGCCGCTAACTTGTTAATCGCCTTAAAATATCATCTTTTGTGTCATAATTTAAGCAATGGTTAGCAATGCAAATGTGTATTAGCAACGTTTTCCTAACAATAGTGCCAAAAGGTGAACACAAAACCACAACAGATAAAAGAAGGCAGCTTTCAGTTTGCTATAAAATGTTAATGGACAATTGATAGCATCATAATTCTTCAATGTCATCTCAAAAGGTAAATATTATCAGATTAATTTTTAAGTAGTGATGAATGGTACACTTTACTGTATGAGTTTCAGGAGAATCTAAGAATATTTAGAAAAATTTAAATATAACTAAGCAAACCACAAAAGAATCCATTTACATCATAGAGTTCAATTATGATTCATAATGCAGCTGTAACTACATTCTTGTAATATTAAACCATTTTGGGTGCAGCTAACTCTTCGAATTAGAAAAGGCTGTTGAATTAATTGAGGTTTGACAATTTTAAGGATTATTTCGTGTTTATTGACGTATCTGCTTAAATTCTTTCTCAGCAGAGATACGGGAAACCATGAAGAGATAGCACCAACAGCAACTACAGAAAAGACATAAAAGAGAAAAATAAAGGCGATCAATAAAAAATTTGAAGCCAAAGAGAAAAGGCAGACAATACTGTGGAACTGTTGGTCATGAAACTGTAATGAGATACAAAAACCGAGTGCTCGACAGCTAGCGTAGTAAAGTTGAGGAGATTTCACATGTGATCCGTTCAGAGGAACAGTAGCAGAGCAGAGAAAGTGTTCAATATTGCATGAAAAGCAGAAGTGCATTGCTTTCTACCACAAAATCCTTTGATATACTTTTTTTTTAAATATTCACAGTTGACACGTCAATGAAAATAGGGAATTCCTATAGCTAAAGGAGCATCTTAAAAAATAAGATGATTTCATTACTGAAGCAGATGACGTTTAAAAAATTACCTCAGCATTTGTAAATACAACAAAGTGACATGTATCTAGTATTTCTGTCATAAGTTAGTTATTATTTTCGCATTGGTTTACTGAGTTAAATTAAAAAACTGCATTACTTTTTCAATAATTTATTTCTTATGTTTCTGAATATCTACACCCGGCATATGTTTTATGGTTTACGAATCATATATTGAAACCAAATGTAATACATTTTAATAAAGCAGTTTCCAAAATTATGAATACAAATTGAATAATTATTATTAATTCCTGGAAAGAACACGTTTAGTTTACTTCTCGAATTTAGTCAAAGGGTTGACTGTAAACTTGAATATGATTCATGCGGTACTTGTCAACGTTACGTCAATTATAAAACGAGCAAATATTTACCACTTTTGGAGATGTAATTTTAACGACTGCCGCAAAGAAGCAAACACGCTGAAATTAAACGTGCTGACTAACAGGGTAGCACAGTTATTTATGAAAGAACATTGCTATAGATTAGCCTGACCACTTAATCGGTTCTGTAACATAGCCGTCCCGTCAAGTGATTCGGTGGTAAATGCAAAACAACATATTATTAAACAGTAAATTAGAACACATATAACTGTAAATACTGGTTTCATAGTACGAGATTTACCATAGGAGTAACAGGCCTCATAATGGAAAGACGAATTTAAACTTTAGAAGTTATTTTTATTTCTCAACATAATTTTCCATTCACCTATACCTTTATTGCAGCAAAGTTAAAACTTCATTATTTTCCCAGGACATTAATTTTCCGTAAGGACAGCAAAAATACTTCCTGCAGAACCACCTCACGATTCAATGAAGAGACAGAAGCATTTAAGTCTTTGTCGCAAATATAATTCGGAGGAAGCTGTGTGTGAAGATCGTAACAGATGTTCCAATAATTCGCAGTTCACATTCCTTAATTTTCTCATAGCAAAAACATCCTTTCAAGACTTTTGTAGCCAGATGCACTATGTTAATTGAAAAAAGAAACTTCTTTGCCTTCTCACTGTTCATTTAAAAGATTCAAATTAACTTTATTCTTAAATTATTTGCAAGATTTTCATCATTATTTTGCATTACTTTGCAAATTTTACGCTCTTTAACTCATCAAAAATATTATATAACGTATTTGATAAACAATTTCCTTTATTGCAGCAGATTAGGCGTCCATCATGTGGATCATATGAAAGATTCCAGAATCCACTTTTGAGATTATTTCTAAATTTTTCAAGATTTGAAAAGCAATCATCATAATTTACACTCAAATGCATGCAGTTTTGAATGAATTTTGTTTGCCTATAAACGTACTAACAATTTCATGATTGTTATATAAAATTTTGTTAGTTAAAGAAATAATTAAAACCCGTCCACTTCAGACGTCTATATTGAAAAAAAATCAAACATTTATTAGAAAGCCTTTTAATTTTTTTTTACTTGTATGCTTACGACAGTGGTACTAATTTAAACATGAAAATTTAGCTGCAACTTAATCATCCACGGCTAAGTTCATCGGTTTTTTTTTTTTATATAACCGATGTAATTGGAAATACAATAGAGATTGAGTAATATGCAGAATATGACGGAACGAAAACTTAGTATGTAGAGGGTAACTGAACCTTGGCAGAAACGATTGAATCTCCGCCCAGCTGGCTCAGTTTTCATCAGGACTGGGCTGGCAAAGTAACAGAGGTAGTGGTGCACAATTCCCCATCACCAGATTATGCACCAGAGTCGTAGGTTAAAACCCAAGCCTTTCATGGTAATTCGTCCCACGGATAGAGACGTTAAACCTGGCGATTACCTTGATGACCTTCTTAAGAATAGGCGTGAATGGGACATGAATAGATTTCACCCTCTTCCAGCTTTCATTCCTTCACAACACAAAGAACACACTACACTGATCACGTCATAGTCATCCACACAAAAAGAATTAACACATAAATATGCTTTCATCACTGTGGTAAGTCAAGGGGAAACCACATTAGTATAAATTTCCTTACCTAAGGTTGAAGAAAAGAACGAAGAAGAAAAGGTTAGTTCTGGTGTCAGTAAATAAAATTAACCTCTATTCGGACAACTTTCAGTAGACAGGATGTGTAACGATTATATCATGAAAACTGTGCGAAATTCGTTTGAACAATAATCAGAGTTTCCTCAATCACTTTCTGGTTTCTACATTTAATTTAATTAAACTGCAATGGAGCGCACGCTCCGGTGGCAATTTCCCTAAACACCCATCTTCCCCCTTTCCTGCACCCACCTGCATTTTCCCTCTAGAAATATTAACTTTAAATTCTTTCGAGGATTTTAGTAAATTATTCATCATTTCCCTCGGTAACTTATTCCAATCCTTGACACCCTTGGGCCTGAAATTAATTGTCAGCTTGAAGTCATGGTCATTTTTCCCCTCCATGCACTACTTTTCATACCTACTAAAATATCTTTCCATACCTCATCACCAGTATACGCAATGTACACTCCCATAACCCTCTTCACCGTCCCCTTGTCTTGCAATCAACTAGCTCTTTTATCATATCTGTTACTGATTGCATTCTGCGGTAATTTTCAGAAAAAAATTTGTAGCCCTTTTTTGCGCCCTCTCCAACTACTGTATTTGATACTCAAAATGTTGGTCCCATACTACACTATCATATTCGAGCAATGGTCTGACCAAAGTTTTGTAACCCAATTCCTTTACTTCCCTTGTACATCCCCTCATCACTCTCTCCAACACGTGTTCTGCCCAGTTAAGCTTGTTATCAAATGTAATGCCAAGGTATTTACATTTCAAGTCTTCAGCAAGTAATTTTTTCCCCACCTTATAATCATAATCAACCCTTTGTTTTATATTTGTGTATCTAATATGCTTACTCTTCTTTGAATTTGTCTTAATCCCATTGTAGCAACCCTCAAACCTGAAATTAAATGTGATTGTATTTTATAAAGTATTGGTAGTAAGCTAGAGTTTGTTTGAATATGATCTGGTATGTTTGTTTTGCAATTTCCTGTAAATCAATGAATATAGACTTTGTTTCATGAAAAGAAATTATTTAAAGGCCATTCAATATGTTTAAGAACATAATTGTGCTGGAGAATTGCTTAAATGTTGGTAATTCTAAGTATTAATACAAGTTACGATGTCTAAAGGACAATTTGCTACAGTTTAAAATGATTTCTGCAAACAATTTTGTGTTTAGGTATCTTTAATTTCCATTTCTGACTATGTTGTATTAATTTTGATTGTTTTTAATATGTTTCAATTGTTTTGGTATTATTAATGTTCGAGAAATATCTATCGGAAGCTTTTGAAGTGTTCTAGAAACTTCGATGTTGTTTATATAAAGCGGGACAGAGAAGTAGTTTTTCACCAACTCAGTTTGCTACGGCAGGGAACTGTATTGTCTGTGGAAGAAGTGTTGTATGCTATCTCTGGATTGTATGAGTGCATGTAACCAGTATCTTTGACGATGTGTTTGAAAAAAATAAACAAATGTTAAATTGAACTTTATGGTGGACTACTTAATTATCGTATTAATTAAACCACGAAGCATCCATCACCTACCCAACTAGATATTCTGTCCAGATCACCCTGAAACTGTTTACAGTCCTCTACCGTTTTGATCCTTTTATATTACCCAGAGGTAAATATATATATTAAATGAGACTTGAATACTGAGAACTTCCACATCAGCACTGTGTGTAACTGATACACGTACGTTGATTACATAATGTTGCAATTACTACTTGCAATAGGTGTGAAATACTCTATAGTCATCGTTTCCTGCGTTTAAAACGACACAAAAGCTTCATAGATATGACTGCCTCGTTTTCTGTGGCTGATTACTGGGGCTGCGAGAACGAATTTTACAGACGCCTGCGCTGCATTGTTCTGCCGTCACGCGGCGACACGCGCCTGCCATCTCCACGGCAGCACACGGCGAACAAACATTTAGGCGGTGCAAGTTGTCATTCGCACCCACAATGGATTTCCCGTCTCGCAGTTTTCCACTCTCACAATACCTGCCCGCCTCTAGCCGGGACGGTACCTTGGGTATTGCTGCCTGTTGAAAGTGGCTGTTATCTTGTTAAATGGATTAGCTGAAGCTCGCCGACCCATAAAGTATGGCCACCAATTTATGTCTGTTTAACCGTAATCCATTTTGTGGAGACTGTTTAACGACCGGATTGGAGAATCGTATTCATTACGCAAACACGCCGCGCAGAACAGTACAACGAAGCTAATCTGGCGGGCGGATCGGACGCGGTATATTGTGTTCGAGTCGTTAAACGCCGCCGCTGTCAGAGCCAGCTTTCGCCACTGTGTGCGCATTATGTAATTTAATCAAGAACAGGTGAACGCAGTTGAATTCCCTTTCATAGATTTTGAAAAGTAATTATTTTATATATCTCTTATATAATTTTGAAACTGTTCCTCCTGCTAATAAATATTGTTTTACAAAATTATTTATGACATGACACTTTTTTCTTTGCTTATTTGGCATCGGAAACACTCAAACGTTTAATTATTTTCATTCAGCCACAGCACAAACTGTAAAAATTTCCTCCTCGTTAGCGTTTGTAGCTTTATGGTTGAGTTTGCGACCTGACACTGTTGATTTTGATTAAAAATAGTTTAAAATTTCGTGTTGTCTTTACCCCAGTAAACAAGAAGCATTGTGGAAAGAAAACATTCATAAATGTCTTAAATATCAAAAAAGTGAACAGCACTTTCTACTTTTTTCCGAACAAAATTATTCTAATGCTTGATTTTCGAGAGATATTAGTTTCAGCGTTAGTGCCCTAAGTGTTAGAGAACAAATGTTCATTCATGTGGGAAGAGAATAATAAAATGTGTAGGAAGTTAAAATTACGGATCTGAAGTAATTTTATTTAGCTTATATCACTACAATATAAAATTATATGACCTTTGGTATAAATTCACATGCCGTCTGTAAAACTTTGAACAAATGCTAGTTTAATGATACGTGTGTATCACTAGATAATATCATATCAACAGCAATAGAGAGTGCAGGAGACCAACATATAAATAAGTCATACAAGGACGTTTGTACTCCTTATAATTATGTTTTGAAGCTATCTTGTTGAGTCCAGAAAACCTGTCAACTGAAATTAAGGTTTCTTTAACTTCCAATTTTATTAAAGAATAAAAGTACTCTCATACCTTATTTGGCTAAATATCTACACAAAATTCCGGAATTGTGTGTCAGTTCAACTACAGTACTTTCTAATTAAGCCTGGTGAAACAGAAATATTTTTAATTCTGTCGTTGGGGAAAGCAACGTCAGTTCCATGTTTTGTCCTCCTTACTTCATAATTTCACTGATTCCTGAAATCAGTCAAGGTGAATGCGAGGGTGGCTCTTTCACAAGGGTATGGCTAATTTCCTTCCAAATACATATCAACAATCCTATCACCACTCTAATAATCTCGCTGCTATAGGACTATAAAGCCTTAAAAAAACAACATAAAAGCAAGGAACAAAGTGAACACCGTGAAACCAACTGGCAGCAACATTTAATTTATTGAATACGAGACGCCCATTAATGAAAACTCATCAATTCTATATCCGATAATTGTTACAGAATGGGTTTTTCTTAATCTACTCTGGCTAAACACGATCCATTAATAATGCTTTAAAACAAAACATCATACACATGTCGAAATAATATTACGGATAAGAAACTAAAACGACGATCAGTTGACTAGAAGTAACACGTTCACCGTAGATTGACACATAATCTAGTAATACCGGTATACAGTTCTCGTTCGAGTGGACGTTCTGGAATAAAGATACCACAGAATGTGGTACATCATGCAATGACAGGAAATCCTCTGAGGTCCTACCGCACAGTGATCTCCTGCACACAGTACAGCGGCAGCTGAAAAAACTGCATTTGGTCTTGACTGACATAGAGACACAGTTTGTAACTGCCCTCGAAATCTGCCTACCTGGTAATCCCACCGGTAATGCAAAACATCGGAAACGTTCTGGCTTACTTCACGTGTACAATATAAGATTTTTCAGAGGTTAACAACCTTTGAAATTCTTAGATATGATCAGGACTTTTATCCCCACTCAGACATCTTAAACAACCGAAACGCATACCGCTTCGCAGCAGTAGCCAGCAGTGTCTCGAAAGGATTTATAATTTGGTTAGTGGCTGTATCGCGAAATATCACTTAAGTGGAAGAGTTGCTACACCTGCAGTAGTGTCACCGGTATGTACTCAGCACGAATCCCATTATCACTGGGAGATCGCAACTAATAGAATTTTGGAATCATGCAACAATATAGCGTATTAGTGTTTGGTAATGAAATATTCTCTGATTAGCACAGAGATTGTCCCGTCTCTTCATAGCCTCATAAACTACTATGAAACAAGACCGCCATGGCAGCACATAACATTTTTGCGATTCCGAGGATTTTCTCAGGACACACGAACATTCCCTTCTGACTTTTTTCTTAGTCAAGTTGAGGAAACCATAATTTGTGACCTGTCTATACGCATATTTCGAAATTGGCCTCTTGACATTCTGAAGTATCGTTGCCTGCCATATCCGATTATCCTTCGCTCGCGCACGTACATGGCTGAAAAACGAAAACATTTTCGCTTTCCACTACACATGCTATAATCCCACTCAGATTGACAGAATCACTTTTTCTATTCTTTCTGGAATCAGCCGCAGCTGAAACATTACGATAAAGTTAAATCTTAAGATACATCGATCAAGTATCGTATTTGTCGGTGTAAATATCATTTCTTTATCATTAAAACAAAGGTAAGTAATTAACTATTGGATAGGTAAGCATTTAAGTTATCCATGAAGTATTATATAACACGGGAAACATGAATGATTTAAACTAACTCCCGTTATTTTATTGAGTGCACTAAGAATATTATTTTAGTTTAGGATCTAGAGACTCAAAGCGCTGGTGTGAATTGCTCTGTGTATGAAGATTAAGAAAATATCTGAAAGGAACTATAAATTGTTACCAAAAACTAGCTAACTACCTTTTGTAGACAAATTTGCCTCGATCTTAAACATTTTCATAAGCAAGCGTAAATTGCTCCCTCAAGTACACATGATGGAAAAAACTTTTAAAGTAATTTCACATTTAAAATTAACGCAAGTCCGGTGTTATCGTCAGAATTTTCTTTGCTGCATATACCACGGAAACCACCTGTGTTTGCGATGCTTTTCGATGACTGAAGAAGAACGTTGAATCAGGCCAAACATGAACTTATTAATGAAGCCCTATACAGCGGCTGCTAGAGAACACGTGGCAAATCAACATCTTCTGAAGTTTGATATGTATGTGTATCTGCAACGGCAAAAATGTGAGTTACATGTTACTCACTTTTTGTTGGACTTCACTCCCACCAGGATTTATAATTTAGAAAATAGTCCTTATTATACTGCATATCTAATTCAATGGAAATATCCTTACACAACATCTATCTTTACTGCTGAGTGCAAAAATATTAAATCAGGTTTCTTTAAAAATAAAAAAAAAAAGAAGAAACGATTTGACAAAATATCACACGTATGACAGAATACTGTTTTATCTGTTGGTACATTATAAGGGAGCATGTACAAACTACGTGGCTAGGTCCAGGTCCAGGGGGGGGGGAAGGGTTGGCTGGAAGGCTACGCCAGTCTACGTGGGGGGAGGGGTGGTTATGAGCCAGGCCACGTAGCTTTCCTTTCATAACAATTTTCACAGTTAAAATGAGGAATAAACTCACAACAGCATGTGAATATTTATTTCCTCATTTAATTATCTCCGTATGTAATTTAAAATAGTCTGACAAGAGAAAACAATACAAAATGTCTTCTGGAATCAAAAGGGAAAAAAGCTACGAGCTACGTGCGGGGAGGGGGGGGGGGTAGAGGCAAAAGCCACGTAGGGCTACGTGGGTATTAAAGAGATGATCCAGAATCTTCTAGTTTTACTTCTATTTTAGTATTCCTCAACTGCTTTATATTTCAGATAACTCCCGCTGTTTAATAACAACCGTACAAAATTTTTGGAGTAACGCATTGGCTATAGTTGAGCCTAAAATACCTAGGAGAAAACATTGTTAATTAAGTTCAACAATCAGTAAGTTTTTTAATGTACTGTTTTGCTGTTTACATCAACGCTGAGATCAGGGTTATGAAATTGATCTACAGCAACTCCTCTTTCTATCGGTTGCAGATTACTTATTACTTATTAGCAAAAGGCGTTGTTATACAATAGCCTAAGTCACACAAAGAGTTATTTCAGGTACTCAAGAGGTGGTTGTTTAATTAAAGTCGTTCAGCTCCGCCTGCGTACAACGCACAATCAACGGCTGCGTCCTATCAGCTGCCTACTGTGATACGGGGAGAAGTGGCAGGTGGGGTGAACAAGTGGATGTTTGGGGTTTGTTGAAAACGGGTGTGGAGGGTGGGGGTGGCTTATCTCTCGTCCTCGTCAACAGGCAATAAAGGCAACTGTCAGCTACAGGGAAATGTGGCCTGTGGTAAGTACTGGCTTGTTTCATGTGATGCCCCCCGCGACTTGCGATCCACGCCACACCGCAGAGCGGGTTTGTGTGTTCCCCGCAGAGGAGATCGATGCTAACCACAGCGCAGCAGGGAAGAAGGACGCTTGCGGATGTTCTATCGTCTTCGTAAGATCACAGCATCATTAAGTTACTGAATAAGCCGAAGCAGGCTGAAACATCTTCTAAACAACAATGTCTATAAGATAAACTTCCTTATGAGTTACAATTTTTTTTTAGGAGAGATAATATTCCGTATAAACTTAGATGAAATACTCCAAAAAGTATAGAGGTGTTACGAAACTGTCCTTTTTAAAAATCTTTACTCGCATATTTAAAACTTATCCTGGAGTATACGTTACTGATAAAATTAACTTTTTTTGTATTTACTTTCCCACTATAAAATGTGCAAAACGCTTCTAAAATCTAGATTTCGTACTTTCGAGGCCTTTAACATTTTTCGATAAGAAATAAACCCACCACTCCTTCGTGACAGTATTGCTGTAAAGTATGGTTTTTGTATAAGTGCACCTAATTTATAAAAGTGATCAACTAAATCAGTTTTAACTCATTGGTGGCCATTATGAATGTCATTTCAAATAAAAATGAAATATACGCAACTCGTAGCTAGTGTGAATAAATGTGGATCTCAGATTGGTTTAAAAACTGACAAAGTCCGTGTTAATAATAAACATTAACTTTTAAATTAAAAATACAATTACATCACAAACATCAGAGACAGATTTTAATTACCAAACTACGTGTTACTGCATCCATATCTTTTTGTTTCATTAATGAAACATGATTTGGACAGTTATTACTTTAAAATGTAAGGCGTGTTTTACAATATTCCCACTAACATCTGTTTTTGCCAGCTGACCACAGAGCAATAGAAAATCGGAATGAATCCCAGTAAAATCACTTTCTTGTGTAGTATATATTTTTATATCAACTAGTGTGATAATTTGTATTGGAAATTATATGAAAATCATACTGATATTATTCTTACTATGCTTCAAAAAAATGAAAAATTTATACACTTTTACAGAAATATACATATATCCTACATAAAATGGTCGAAGTTGTGATTGTCAGCTTCAGCTGATAATTATTAGTTTTTTAACACATTACGTTGTTCTTCACTGGAGAAGTAGAGCTGCTAAAATGGTATTAGTTGAATGAATAATAAGGCAAATAATAATTTTTACTTAGCAATGAAATTACGATAAAGCATTTTTAGGAACAAATTCAGATTTTGCTGTTTTGACCTAATAATAGAGTAAACTCAACACAAATCTCACATCAGCCTGAAACACGCAGTAAAAATTATTTGTGTACTCAAAGCTGTGCAAGAAACAATCATTTGCTAGTTCATCTTCAGTGTACAAAACATGAATGGAAGTGAATTTGAAATACTTACCACATTGCCACCACAGCGAGTTAGATGTAGAAGTGCAGGTACTGAAGTGATAAACAGGAAAAAATTAACTTTCCTTTTTCTACTTGTATTCAACTACGTTTTCACAGACAAACTTATTTTTATGAAATAATATTTTGTTCTGTCTCATACCAATGCCAAAGAGTTGCTAGCTACACGCTAGCAAGGACAATAAATACTTAGCAGCTGCTAATTGACTACTACCGAAATTCTATCAGAACATCATTACATAAATTCTTAATAGTATGTAGGTTTATGTAAACTGTAAAACATTTATCGTAACATTAAATTATTTTCTAAAAATAGATAAAACGAACTGCGCTACAACAAGTTTTCAATATAATGGATTCGTTACATCTTGGGGCGGGAACATGTAACACATCTTATTAAATCATTATGCATAGGGGATTTTCTTAAACTATTAAGGCAAAAAACTATACTTTCTAGTTTGAACCTCTTTATCTCATTAACTACTACATTTACATTCCGTTTACACTAAATTACTAACACCAGCCGGTTCTGAAAGGTCCGTATCATAAAGGGCAGTCCTACTGTTAATGAAATACCTGATAGTGCTGATATTAAAAAACAGTATACACTTCATATTAAATATAGTAACTTTGGTATTTACCTCGTATTCCGTATTTTGCCGCAATGAATTATAACTCCATACTTCGTTTCTAATTTTTTTTTTTATTAATGTTCGAAGTGGACTCTACCAAAAGATAGCTGTTACACAGTTTTCGAATGACCACACATAATATGTAATCAATTTGTCAATATTTTGATTGATTATAAGATTCACATTTGCCTGTAATCCTTAACAAAATTGTATCACTAACCTTAACGTGATTTTTTAATTAATGGCTGAGCTTGCTAAAGTTATCAATGAATTCTTTTAAAATTACCTCTTTTTAAGTACAAATATACGTAAAGACTAGATTTTGCCACATTTTCAGTACAAATCCCGTTTGAAGTTAATTCTGCAATTTAAGAATTTTTTTTTTTAAAATAGCAATTTATGTAGCATCATATTGAAAAAGATTGTTAAATATCATAGTTCTGTTGGATCGAATAACACTGTGCTTCCTCACAATTCTGATGTAGCATGTTGGAAGTAGTAATTTTTAGTAGAGTAAAATGTCTACTAAAGAGATCTTTTCCTTCAGGAAAATTTGAAACCTAAGACTTAGAACTTCTACCGTGCGGTATGATGATTAAGTATCCTGTACTTTATAACCGGATTCACTAGGTTGGCTGAATAGAGGTAGTCTTTGGAGAATGTAGAAATCTTCCCCGATTTTCTCCGACCATGTTGTGGAGAACAGCATGATAAAATACTTAGTTAACCACTTTATAGACTGTATATTTGTCCCATCAAAGGTAAACGTAAATTATATTTCATGATAGCAAAAAAAAATATTTAAAATAATTGAAACTTTCGGATCAGCGATGATAAGGTAAACGTAATAAAATCATCTCGGGTGTCCAGCCGGATGGTGTTGTATAAACACGACGTTTCCGACAGCTAGCTCTGATGTCTTCATCAGGTATCTTCTAGATGTCGCACGGCGATAGTCAGCTTGTAACAGCTAAAAGATACCTGATGAAGACAGCAGAGTCAGCTGTCGAAACGTCGTGTTTATAAACATCATCCGGCTGGACACCAGAGAGGATTTTATTACATCAATACGCCGGGAAAGTCTCGACTCACACATCAAGGTAAACGTAGTTATTAATGTCAAATATGGCGGAACCAAGAGGCCGAGATCAAACGCGCGGGTGTTCGTCTGATATAAGGAACCTTGGGAAGCCTCTTTGGAGTTATTCCGATCAAGAATGAGTATTAGAAATCTCTGTTATACGTCTGCGTATTTTCTGTTTCATTCATCTTCAAAGGAGTTTCGATAAAAACAATTCAAACCACGTGATGTTATTAAACTCTTACGATTCGGCGCATAAACACTTTCTGGTAACATAGTGGGTGCAAGTCATATTGTGACTTTTTTGTGTTTTGTATTGATAGCGTCCGAACAGGGGAGCCACTAGCATTCTAGCACAGTATTTCCAGTTGCTATACAAGTTGATATATCGAGCTGCACCCTTGCCTCTGTGGCATACCTGGAGGAGACACCGCTTGACGTTGCGGTTTCAGAGTTCGCGGTTATCGGCCCCGGGAAGCGAGTGGCATGTGGTCGAGATGAGCGGCCTACTGGCGCAGAGCATCGATTAGCGGCTCGTTCCCGTATTAATTACTGTCTGCTAAGTCAAACACACGGCGGCCTCAAAACACTGCGCGCCCGCCGCCCCTGCTCTGTCTGCCACCCGCAGTGCGCTTCTGATGACATGCCAGCCAATCACGCTCACCCCGCTCGCAATCCAATCCGCAACAGCCCTATCCCATACCGCACAGCAGTTCCTCATATTTGATGACAGCATCCCATTATAATTCTTCCTTTCACGGAAGTCCAACCACAATCTGTCCGGATTTATCTCGGGAAAACGATGAAGTTTTCACCACTACACGCGGTAACGGAGACACAGATTACATGTATTATCGCGCCAGATAATTACGTCCGTGTTTATTTGAGATTTTCCATATTTTTTATTCTTTAGTGTGTAAATTTCATTTTTTGAGCTAGAAACTGCTTCATTAATAGATGCAGCGATTGCATTGTGTCTTTCATTATGACTTAAAACAGAGGCCACAACCAAAAGACATATTTAAAAGGAAAACAAATTGTAAGAGTCTTCAATTGGATAACACTCGTGAGCAGCTTCTTCTGAATGTGATTTACTACCTGTTCTGTAATGTGACTTTTAACAGCAGATGATTCCCATGTTAGAATTATGATGTGGCGTTTGCTTCTCTAACAAACGTTATATTGTTATGATTGACATTTTCGTTACGGCTGCGTTTCTGTGTATACTTGGCTAAAATAATTGAATACATCTGTAAGTGAAGTTTTTAAGGGCTGTCAGTAAACTAAAGCAAACCTTTTGTTTCCTTAAACCTATAACAATTTACTTTTCACAAAATATGAAAGCATTGTTAAATATTACGTACCACTCTAAACATAAATCCAGAAACTTAAAATATTTCAGGGTTGACTTCAAAGAAAACTTGAAAATGAAATTATGTTACGTGAACGTTGTTGAACGAAAATTTCAAATTATATTTTGAATGTGGTATTCGAAAACAGTGAGAAGATTCGGTCGGCATCAGTCTACGCAATTACTTAATGCAATATTGTTTTACAGATTCCACATTAATTGATAATGACAGAGGCAGCAAGTATGGTCACCTTTCTGCAGTATATTCTGCTAGATAAGTGAATTTACCAAGAGAACAGAAGCACATTCAACAGTGGCAGTGTTGTTGTGTTTGGATAGCAACTAATGACAATGTTGTTCGCAACTAGCTGCGATGAGAATACTTCTAATTATAAAGGATGGTAAATAATTAACTACAAGAAATTATACAAAATACAAGGTGGGGACACTCTGTTACCAACTTATTTTGCGTAACGTCGGAAAATTATTAACTGATTCTTTTCACAAATACAAAAATTTAGGAACTAAGAACAGAAACACCTCTCGATGTAGCACCAGAGTGATAACATGTAATAAATACCGAACAACTTAATCTGAATATGCTTCGTAGTCGTCCAATACATTAGAGATGATACAGGTTTGGAGACAAAGAACTGGAAGGAAATTGGCCATGGCATTTTGAAGGAACCATCCAGGCATTCACCTCGAGCGATTGCTGGAAACCATTAGTAACTCTAGATAGCCTGACGGAGCTTTGAACCACGTAATCGCGAATGTCGGGATCGAGTGTTCCTGGTAGCCACCGGCCCAGATGTTGAGAATCGGTAGAAGTCTAAAAGCAGTGATAAAGATCTAGCTTTGTTCAATTGCAATTTCTCAAACAAATGCTAACATTCAAATAATAATTTCTTATGGCTTTGGTGACCGGGAAGTCCCCGAAATTATCGGCCTTCTATTAACCGTGATTCGATTTACATAGCTTGAGCTTCTGTCGTTGTTACCTTAACCTAACTCAGTAATCCTGCAGGTCATAGAGAACCTATAGTTTAACGTGAAACCCGAACCATAGAAGAGTTCTGGGGTATTTCACATTACCCAACAAGCGTTGCCAGAGTTAAATCTCCTCTAAGACAAGGATTCGAACCGGGTGCCTTTTTTAAGTTTAATAGCTTTACTAATGCGACAGTGACAGTACTTCTCAGGGTCGGAAAGGTGAGAGCTATCTACCGATTGCCAGATTACATCTCTACACACTACCTTTACAGTCTTTCTACTGCACACTTAATAGTTATTCCCAAATCCGTAGACAAATATTTTCGTACTTGTAAGGTAATTCCTTTATGAATCATCTTACTACAACTGGTGCGAAGCCACTACGTCAACTCCCATGAAAGCTCAACATGGGCAGGTAAAGAGGGAATAAGCTATCAGTAACTGTCATTGATATAATTACTGTACAGTTGTTTTTGAGACACTTTGAACGTCAAGTTCATTAAAAACAAAAAGATTCAATTCAGCATATGATAGGCTATGGTAACATGGCAGTGAGGTAACACGCGGAAGATGATTTTTTTTTTTTCTTTTTTGTGAGGGCGCCGTCTGAGAGGCAGCCTGCTCATCCGGTAGTGAAGAGCTAACAAGAGGAATGTTTTTGTATGGCCGGGCCGGGCCGGGCCAGTACGATGAAGCAAATCCAAGCACTCCACCGACCGACCACCCTAGGCCCTCTCCTGCCCCTCTACTTTCAAGACCCCTCCCCCGTAACTCGCAAAAACCACTCGTCCCCATTGAGGCAACCTTCGTTCCGCCTCAATTTACTGCACTTCTAACAAGCCGCTACAGTTTCTTTTTTATTCATCGTTGAAATGTTTCATTGAGGCAAGTTAACTTTAATGTGTATACAACGCATGTAGACAGAAAGTCCAAAGTAAAACTGCTCTTTGCTTTTAAAACACATGCGACTAAACGAATCTGCTTAAGCTCAAATCCGTGTTTCTACGGGAAGTCATAGTTGAAAAATATTTACCAAAACAATTTTATGGATACGGAGGTATTATATTTTGTTCCTTAAGATAAACTTCAATATCTATTATTTATGTCACAAAAGGCTTTAAAAATAAGGTTTTTGTTTCGCTTCTGTGTATTTTGAATTAAGTGCAAGGAGTAGCGAAATTGATTTGGTATTTTAGGGTCGACGGAGTTTAAAATTTTGTATTAGTTCACTTGGATGTATTTAAAAAAATTAAATATGAATGTTAGTTCGGGAATTGTACTATGGGTAAAGTTGTCAGAAGTCTTAATTTATTGTTGAGTCAGCTAACATAATTCAAATGTCGTCAATATTAGCAATGTACTAGCATTTTAAAATGATACTGTGATGAACTGGGGGTTCCGTACAGAGATTGTGTTTGATGCAAAATGCAATAAAAAAAGTAATATTTACAAAAATTAATACGAAGTTATTTGTGAATAGATTTCATTATACCTTTTGTAAAGTCCTCTTTCGAACAGTACATATAAATCAAAATTTGAAAAATTTATGAATCTTGCGACAATTTTCAAAAGAGGTGTTTTCATGACATGTATGAGCAGTCTGGGGGCTCAGTATATAAAGTGTCGTACTGCAGATTGAAAGGTCCCGGTCTCGGATCGAATTCCTGTCTCAGCGGTGATTTTTCTAGGCTCTTAACGTGAACTTCATCTCTGGAACAGCGTGACGCATAATATGAAGTATGGCAGAACGCTTTCGCGGTTCGAATTCCACATTAAACTTGAGGTCCCCTGTACCCGGCAGTATTGCCGGGTTAGGTTAAGGCGGCTACGACAGGGCGGATTGCGAAGCCAATAGAAACCCTGTCACCACGCGGCAATATTATTATTATATGACATCTTTCCCATTGGATTTTTAAAATTCTACATCGAATAATACATAAGATTTTTCGCAGAAATATTAAACTGCAAAAGTGACAAATTTGGGAAAATTTATTATTTTAGAAAAACTATAAATTCTACAACGTTATCTTTAGTTTTCGCGTCAACGTTTGGAGACTACCCATCACTGTAATTTTTTAATTTCGAAAAAGCGTCACCAAATTGTGGAATAAACTGGAATGTACAAATACTTTGAAAATCGGCAGGTAACAAGCTTTAATTTGATAACAATTAAGACAATCTGTAGAAAATATTTTCTTCATTGCTCAACTAAGATACATAAAATTATTTTTAGCCACTGTGATTTTTTAAACTTTTATGTTATTACCCTATTATGTTTAATAAGAACTAATGGAGTTTACTATAAAATGTATTAAAATGAAGTTAATGGTTTCGGATGTTATGAAGGTGTGGCAGACGGACGGATCAACGGATAAATGTATGAATAAATAAATGATTCGTTTTTCATTCAGATGGTAACGAACCCATAAAAGAACTATTATAAATCTACGAAATAATTTACAGTACCTATAGATACCAATAAGATGCTTTTGGCAATAAAATTATCTTCTTCCTTCAAGGAGCAGTCACTATAACGTAATTAACCTAGCGATTCTTTCGTTTAAAGCTACTTGAAGTATAAAAACAATTTGTTTTCTTACCACTATGTTTCAACAAAATTTGTAAACACATTTTTCTCTCCTGCTACGCTTACTGTAATTAGCTCAAATTCATGGACTTAACGCTGAAATCGGCAGCCACGTATACTTTATTACAGGGCCATTAAACATCATATTAGTTTCCGTAATATGTTACGTTGGGTATAATTGTAAGGTGTCTATACTAATGATCCTTCAGAGGAAAACATGGAAGTATCTGATATCTTGTGATTCTTGGCTATCCGGGTGGCGCCGCGTCATATTTCTTAATACCGACGTTTCGACCCTCATTCTGGGATCTTCTTCCAGGGCAGAACTGCGTCTTCGGTCAGTGAGCGGTCTCGATTTATAGCGGAGGTCCGCGTCCGTCTAGATGGTTCGATTTGCCCGGCCAATCAAAGGTCCGAGCCATCACGTGGTCCGTTGGCCTGGTGGGGCATGGCGCGGTCTGGTGGGGGGTGACACGTGACATGCTCTCTCCGCACCAGAGAGAGCCAGGCGTCGTGTAATTTGAGCCCGTTGTCGTCGTTAATATTATTTGGGCGTTTAGCGATTTCTAACGCCTCCTTTACTCTCCTTGGTCCCCACTTTTCTTCGCGCACAATAAGTGTAGTGTTGTCGAAATCTATTGCATGATTGGTTTCGGATGCATGACGTGCTATGGCGGATTTATCAATGTTATTAGATTTGTAGTTTCGGATATGCTCGCGCAGCCTGTCCTTTATAGTGCGCCCTGTCTCTCCTATGTACATACGACCACAGCTGCACGGAATCTCATAGACCCCGGCAACCTGTAGTGGAGGCAGTCTGTCTTTAACTTTGACGAGCTGGTCGCTGACTTTGCTGTGCGCTTTGTAGACAGGTTTTATGTCAACTTTTTTGAACAGCTTCCCGATTCTGTCAGTAACGCCACTTATGTAGGGTAAAACTACTACTTTGCGTTCCTGAGAGGTGGCTTGATTAGATGTTGAATTAGCGTCTTTCTCTGTCATGGCTGCCTGCAAAGCCCGTCTAATACAATGATTGCGATAGCCGTTGGACTTGAATGTATGTTGCAGCGCCTCCAACTCCGTCGTCAAACTGTTTGCGTCACACACTTTCGTCGCTCTTTTATACAGGGTCGTGAGGACGCCTCTTTTTTTGTCGCTGGGTGGTGGTGCGATGCGGCGTGTAGATATCTGTTTGTGTGTGTCGGCTTCCGATATACTGAGTGTCCAAGGTTCCCGTCGTCACGTTTCGTTACTAACACGTCTAGGAACGGCAGATGTCCTCGTTCCTCCATTTCCATTGTGAATTTAATTTTTGGATGTGCTTTATTTATATAATCCAGGAATTTGTCAAGGGCACTTCGTCCATGGGGCCACACCACAAATGTGTCGTCGACATAGCGTAACCACAGACGCGGTTGGAGGGGCGCGTTATCCAAAATTTCGGTCTCCAGCGCCTCCATAAAGATGTCTGCTGCTATAGGCGATATCGGTGAGCCCATGGCCGCTCCTTCCACTTGGGCGTAAAATTTCCCGTCATACTGGAAGAACGTTGATTTGAGACAAAACTCGGCCAGGTCCGCCCATTCTTCTGAGATGTTAAGGGCCGATAGCTTGTTGCGTATTATTGTCACTGCTTCTTCCACAGGTACGTTGGTGTAGAGCGACACAACATCAAAGCTCACTAGAATGTCAGTTTCTTCGATTTTGAGTGAAGATATGATATCTACGAAGTGTGAGCTGTTTCTGACGGTCGAAGCGATGCCTTCTGACAAGGGTTTTAGTTTATCGGCGTCATAGCGGGCTAGTGGATGAGTCGGAGAGTTAATTGCGCTGACGATCGGCCGTAAAGGTATTTCCGGCTTATGTATTTTTGGTAAGCCATAGAACCGAGGAGTAGCGGTGTTATTTCTCTTCAGTCTAGCCTTGTTTTCTTGTTCGATTTCTGAAGAGTTATTGACAAGAGATGCCACTTCAGACCTCAGTTTACGTAGAGGGTTCCTGTCTAGCGGGGCGTAGGTCTCGTCTTCTAAAATCGTCACCACCTTATTGTGATAGTCTTCCGATTTCATCAGTACTGTTGCGTTTCCTTTATCTGCAGGAAGTATTACAATGTCGTCTCGCTGGCGTAATCTATTTAATGCTAATTTTTCCTCTCGCGGAAGATTACTGCGAGGGAGTTTGGCTCGACTGAGGATTCGCGCCGTCTCGCGTCGAATTTCGTCTGCTTGTTCCGTGTTTAACTTCCCCACGGCACTCTCTACCCCCGCGACGATGTCCAATGTCGGCAACTTTGTTGGTGCCGGAGCGAAGTTTAGTCCTTTAGCCAGCACAGCGTTGGTGGCTGCATCTAGTTCTTCCCCAGTTAGGTTTACAACCGTGTCCTTACTTTGTCTTGGATATTGGACAAGACATATACGCAAGTTCGAAAAATTGAAAAATCTACAACACCCAGAAACAACAAAGATGGAGACAAAGAACACGGTTGTAAACCTAACTGGGGAAGAACTAGATGCAGCCACCAACGCTGTGCTGGCTAAAGGACTAAACTTCGCTCCGGCACCAACAAAGTTGCCGACATTGGACATCGTCGCGGGGGTAGAGAGTGCCGTGGGGAAGTTAAACACGGAACAAGCAGACGAAATTCGACGCGAGACGGCGCGAATCCTCAGTCGAGCCAAACTCCCTCGCAGTAATCTTCCGCGAGAGGAAAAATTAGCATTAAATAGATTACGCCAGCGAGACGACATTGTAATACTTCCTGCAGATAAAGGAAACGCAACAGTACTGATGAAATCGGAAGACTATCACAATAAGGTGGTGACGATTTTAGAAGACGAGACCTACGCCCCGCTAGACAGGAACCCTTTACGTAAACTGAGGTCTGAAGTGGCATCTCTTGTCAATAACTCTTCAGAAATCGAACAAGAAAACAAGGCTAGACTGAAGAGAAACAACACCGCTACTCCTCGGTTCTATGGCTTACCAAAAATACATAAGCCGGAAATACCTTTACGGCCGATCGTCAGCGCAATTAACTCTCCGACTCATCCACTAGCCCGCTATGTCGCCGATAAACTAAAACCCTTGTCAGAAGGCATCGCTTCGACCGTCAGAAACAGCTCACACTTCGTAGATATCATATCTTCACTCAAAATCGAAGAAACTGACATTCTAGTGAGCTTTGATGTTGTGTCGCTCTACACCAACGTACCTGTGGAAGAAGCAGTGACAATAATACGCAACAAGCTATCGGCCCTTAACATCTTAGAAGAATGGGCGGACCTGGCCGAGTTTTGTCTCAAATCAACGTTCTTCCAGTATGACGGGAAATTTTACGCCCAAGTGGAAGGAGCGGCCATGGGCTCACCGATATCGCCTATAGCAGCAGACATCTTTATGAAGGCGCTGGAGACCGAAATTTTGGATAACGCGCCCCTCAAACCGCGTCTGTGGTTACGCTATGTCGACGACACATTTGTGGTGTGGCCCCATGGACGAAGTGCCCTTGACAAATTCCTGGATTATATAAATAAAGCACATCCAAAAATTAAATTCACAATGGAAATGGAGGAACGAGGACAGCTGCCGTTCCTAGACGTGTTAGTAACGAAACGTGACGACGGGAACCTTGGACACTCAGTATATCGGAAGCCGACACACACAAACAGATATCTACACGCCGCATCGCACCACCACCCAGCGACAAAAAAAGAGGCGTCCTCACGACCCTGTATACAAGAGCGACGAAAGTGTGTGACGCAAACAGTTTGACGACGGAGTTGGAGGCGCTGCAACATACATTCAAGTCCAACGGCTATCGCAATCATTGTATTAGACGGGCTTTGCAGGCAGCCATGACAGAGAAAGACGCTAATTCAACATCTAATCAAGCCACCTCTCAGGAACGCAAAGTAGTAGTTTTACCCTACATAAGTGGCGTTACTGACAGAATCGGGAAGCTGTTCAAAAAAGTTGACATAAAACCTGTCTACAAAGCGCACAGCAAAGTCAGCGACCAGCTCGTCAAAGTTAAAGACAGACTGCCTCCACTACAGGTTGCCGGGGTCTATGAGATTCCGTGCAGCTGTGGTCGTATGTACATAGGAGAGACAGGGCGCACTATAAAGGACAGGCTGCGCGAGCATATCCGAAACTACAAATCTAATAACATTGATAAATCCGCCATAGCACGTCATGCATCCGAAACCAATCATGCAATAGATTTCGACAACACTACACTTATTGTGCGCGAAGAAAAGTGGGGACCAAGGAGAGTAAAGGAGTCGTTAGAAATCGCTAAACGCCCAAATAATATTAACGACGACAACGGGCTCAAATTACACGACGCCTGGCTCTCTCTGGTGCGGAGAGAGCATGTCACGTGTCACCCCCCACCAGACCGCGCCGTGCCCCACCAGGCCAACGGACCACGTGATGGCTCGGACCTTTGATTGGCCGGGCAAATCGAACCATCTAGACGGACGCGGACCTCCGCTATAAATCGAGACCGCTCACTGACCGAAGACGCAGTTCTGCCCTGGAAGAAGATCCCAGAATGAGGGTCGAAACGTCGGTATTAAGAAATATGACGCGGCGCCACCCGGATAGCCAAGAATCAGTTGACTCTGGCCGCGGAAGCCTACGATTATATCTGATATCTTGTTATCAGGAACGAACGAATATAAAATGTCAATAACATATTATGAGTTCGGGTCTTTTGTAAGTTATAATTTTTACGAAGCAATGTTTTATACTTCGTGTACGCATTGTCGTGTCCAATTCTATTCGTAAGCTTCTATTAATAAAAACTCATGTTCCGCTGAAAAATAAGTGTTATATTTATTTGTGCGGTTTGAGGTAACAGCTTCTTTCCTATTTGGGCTTTTGAACTTGCAATCATAAAACTCAGTTTCAAACAGTTTGCTTTAAATCTTGATTTCAGAAACTGTGTTCAAAATCGAAAATTGTCTAAGGTATATTTAACAGGCTGTATTTACAGAGGAACTTTCAATAACCAGCAATACAATGTAACATATTCGATCGAAAATACGTAATAATGTTACGGGGTATTCTGTTGTTGACAGTGATTTTCGTATTGTTGAAGGTGAAATTATCAAAATGATCAGTTTCTGCATTTAGTCAAGTGAGTCTTCACGGTTTGTTTTTAATTTCCTTGTCTTTTTAAAGATTTTTTCATATTTACCCTTCTGAGACCCAATATTTGTTCTTCTTTTCATACTTAATCTGTTATATGAAGTTCAAAATTATTACCGTAAAGTCGGCCACTAAATAACAAGTAATCGCCTTCATTTTTATTCTTCATGGCTTTTCCTATGTCAAGGAATTACTGTTCACAGTTCCTTCCGAGTTCACGTTCAATCGTCAATGCTATAATTTTTATCTTTTTGAAAAAATAGATTTCCCTTACGTCCTCTCCCAAATCATAATACTTTTCAAGTACTTTTCAAAGTAATTTTATTCTTTTCTTTATAAAAATTAAAGTAAAAAATGTAATCTATAAATCATTTTGTAATGAATGGTTATTGAGAAAAGGAAGAAAAGTAGTATATTAAACATTTTCAAAAATTTCTGTAAAATCATTACAAATAAATAAATAATTATTACAAGAGCTAATCACTTAACTTTTATATTTGTAATTCTTAGAATATAATATCGGAAGTGGCAAACAACAACTAATTGGATACTTCCCGCTGAACAATATTGGACAATCATAGTGTCGGAGATAGTGAGCAATATTATCTTTATAACAGTAAGAATGCTAATAAACTGATCTGTTGTTGTTATTATTGGATAAGGTGAGTCCTGGCATCAAAAACTAACATCACAATTCATCACATTAGACATTCTATAAATTTATTTAGTTATTTAATTATCGTATGATTATTTAACAATGTACACAATAGGAAATTTAATTGTATAAATAATTTCATATTGCAACCTGAGATCGGTACCAACACAAAATACCAAAAAAGATTTATTCATGTCAGTCTTCAACCGAGGAATACATTTGGAACACCAAATAGTAAAACCTATTTTTCAACAATGATATTTCTTCTATGATTCGGAAAGTGACGGTTATGCACAGTTCTCTGATTTAGAATAGATCGTGTTATAACTGTTTGAACATATCCTTATAAGTGGGATCAGAACGATGTATTTGTTTAGTTGACAACTAGTATGCAGCCAGCTCTAGTATCGCAGTTTTATAAACGCGTCTGTGACTAGCAAACTATATTATTTTAGATCGCTTAGCTACAGACAGACAACACTGGACGGTAACAACACTTAAATATAGTCGGACTAGAACCGTTGACTCTGTTATGTGAGGTCGAAGTGTCAGTTCCTACACTGCCAGGACCTGTTAAAACGACGTAAACTCGATTACACAGGGTAGTTCACAGTGGGGATTTGATATAACTTCAGGAAGAAAGAAAAAGAAATGTTCTCAGAGTAGATGATTAATCGCATATCCATTGGTAAGATCAATAAGTTTCTTTAGTCCTAGTTGTTTACGCGTTAACCACTACAAACACGCAGCATCCTGCCCTGTCTTCGTAGGCCATCTCAATCGCCCTCCAGCAGTCCGAATTCGCACAAACAAATGACGACGCCCGTGGAGTCGACTGGAGTTAAGGATTCATGGCTACTGGGACGGGCAAAGAGATACGGAATTGCTCGTGGCGCCACATTAATTTTGCTCGAGCGCTGGAGGTGGGCGAGTAAGGACGGAAGGAAGCCGGACTGGGTGGCGGCGGTGGGGTGTAATTAGTGGCTGTAGGCGCTCCGCTGCTCTCTGTTTGTCTCGTCCGCAGCGGGGTGGGTGGCTGGCTGCCTGCTACGCAGGGGCAGCATACGGCGGTCACACTTCCTCGTCGGTCCGCCTAATTAATATAATTCCTACTATTTTATGCGCAGTAATTACCGTTGGTGTAATTATCGCCTTGGGCGAGGAGAGTGGTTAATGAGACTGCCCGTAATTGAACCTTTCCGGTGTTCTCCGGGTGGCTGGCTTACGCGGTAGGAAGTGGCCTGAGATCGCTCGGGTCTTTAGTAAATCAACCGTCATTTTTGCTCTTAGGTGCTAGGTTATCTAGTATTACCTTTCAGTGAAGGTAGAGGCAGTATAGTTGCCATACCGTTCAATCAAAAATTTAAAACGGTTTTGTATGAAAATATGTAAAGAGCTTTTGGGGAATCTTAAAAACAATAAATCTACTAGCAGCGTTCTTTGAGGATGTGTATGACTTGGTTCCTCCCATACGTAGTTTGAAATTCTGTTAAGTAAATTCCCTGTCCTAGTGTAATTGCGACATATTGAAGTATTCAAGAATGAATAAAAGAAGACAGATTTTCAGGTATGTGATGTATAATATCCTAACTGACTTCATTACAGTAATATTTAAAAACGAAAGCTTTTCATGGCGTTTAAATAAATAAAATGCTCTCTGGCTTCCAGTTGTGTATAAACGTCACTTCCACAGGACATTTGGAGGGAATTCTTCTATGCCTTCAGTTTCAAACAACTGTTAACCTGTACGAGAGATTTTTGAGACACCATAATCTCAGAAGCCGTTTAAATCAGAACGTGTGTTATTTTTAGTCAACAGCGACATTGGTCACCACGTTAGTGTAGCCTGGAACATGGCGATATGTTGAAGCAACAACGCATCGGTAAATTACAGTAGTGTCGAAAATGTCTTGGCATACGGTCCGGTAGTGTTTTTTCTTCGCCAGTTGCCATGGCATCACCAGAATAAACAGTTACTACGCCAGTGCACTTACGGTTGGTTGAAAATGAGCGCAGAGGTAGACTCTCGAATCGTCGCTTAAAAGTAGCATTTATAAGCAACTGAAAGCCCGAGAGCATTTTATTTATCTAAAAAAGATAAAAAATAGATGCATCTGTCATAACCATACATGTCATATTATGAAACAGAGGAAGGTTCTTGCATGACGGATGTAGATTGGTCTGGTGTCATTCCAGTGCGTGTAAGAGGAATTTGCCTCTCAGATTCAGTAAATTTATTAACTGTTCAATATTTGTGTTGTTCTATCTCTGTATGTGCTTTTATAGCTCCAACAACTCCATATTGATTTTTCACTGCCAGGCGAGGATTCTTCCTTTTAAATATTTGCGTAGCTTATCTCATAACCAATATACGTATTGGAATTATGAATGCATAATTATTGAATTTAAATTACCATTGAAATAATTATGTTGTTCGTATTTATTGCAATTGATAAAATTAAGTTATAAAGCTCTGTATGAAGAAGGTTAGACACCTAATACAATAATTCGAAGCTCATAGAAGTTTCAGAAGGTTCTTAATTTTAAACTTGGTGCTCAATCTAAAAGACGTGGTGACTGAAAAATGTTCAGGAAAGAAAGATAGCAGACGTAATTCAGTAAATAAGTAATCTCAAATTCCATGCAAAGCGACTTAAAATGAATGATAGTTCAGAATTCATAAGATTTATTAACATAATTTTACAAGAAGAATTTCACAAGGTTAAGGGCGCTATCGTTGTCACACTTGAACAGTGATTGCGGCATGTTAAATATATATTACATTCATTATTGTTTTCTTTAGTTGACTTAATCAGCTCCTGACAGCAAAACAATTTTTATCTGCAAGTAATAGAACTTATTCATCATCATTTGAAATAATCAAATTTAGCAGTGGTAACTGAAATTACACGACGAAGAAAACTTCTAACTAATTTTCTTTGAACATATCACTATACAAACTTACATTTTTTCCCACTTATTTAAATTTGTTTCAGTAATTGTTCTATTTGAAAAATATTTCTTACCACGTGATGGTGAGGTAATTCACACTATTCAGCAGGATTTATTTCCGTCCGGCGTGATCCATTGGAACTGTCAGAATTTCAATTAAAATTCTAGTAGCTTACAATACCAAACAATTGGCTCAATAACTCAACCTGTTTTATTACCCGACATGCAAAGCGTAGAGGAGCAACGGGGAGACATAAATCAGAGGAGGACTTCGCAAAGACAGACATACACACGAGAGCAATTTTTAGAGCTTGTTCACTTGCACCAATTAACAAAAACAGTATTTTTTATACTGCGCTGAATTTTAAAATCATTTTTACAAAGTGTTATGTATTATATTCAGCTTTCTTATGTAACATTAAATTAAAATTGCAATCATTTCGGCGATAAATAGTCCGTGACTTTTGACCGAGAATTTCATTTAGAATATAATGGACTGGGTAAACGAACCATTTTTAATAAGTATGTTTTACATGAAATTTGTTGTTTTGCACGTTTTTGCTAAATGAAGCTTCTTAACATGACTATCAAATCATTTCCGTTGTATCATCTGAAACTACGTGTTATTCTTATTCATCAAATGTGGATCTATTCTGACAAATCAACATACATCGTTAAATCGTTACCACTGACTAGCGACGTTTGTTTCGAACAACTGATTTACAGAAGTAACCCACTATCCATAGTTCAAAAAAAAAATAACTTCTCAACTGGAATGCTATGGCTGGTAATGCCTTTAATTCCATAGCAAGCCTTGTTATAAAATTACTACGGGATTTTCTAAACCTTGCTTTACCGCTGTATGACGATCATAATATTGACACAAATATAAAATTCATAAGGTACGGTGGGTTGCATGACTTTTTTACAAGTTGCATATAATGAGAAAGTAGACCTTTGTGTGGTAACTACACCCTACAACTTTTTTCTATTTATAAACACTTATGTAACTGACATAAGTTAAAACGCCAAAGCTACAGAGAAAATGTATTCGTTTAGAGGCTTTAACTCATTAAGTGCGCTACAATTCTACGATCACATTCACAATACTATGGTTACAGGAACCTGTTACTTTTAGAATTAGTTTCAAACTATCAGAAATAAGACTGTTATAACATTTTCTTTAGTCAACCGTTTTGGGAATTTTAAGAAAGCTAGTAAAATACGTATCCGTGTTCTACTATTGTATTTATATAGCATTGAATAAATAATCGATTACACATTACTAACAGCTTGTTAACATTATAGAGAAGGTCTACTGTTTAATTGAAAGAAACACTGAAAAAATCTTCTCGGTTTAGTTAGAATCACGTATCTTGTACGATTCACTATACCAGTCATAGTTTCTCATGTGGCCTAAACTGCGATGAACATTGTCAGTACGAAATCTTCACTTAAACTGTTTAATCTACTGCAGGAATAAATGAAGATTGCCTGAGTTTAACTGTGCATAATTTATCGTAATGAAGAAAAATTACTCCCAGCATCTGTCTATAAATTATGTACCTTATTTATTTTATAGGGCAAAACGTGCGTCTGGGGTGTATCTGCGATGAGATTATTTCTCAGAACTGATAAAAAATGTGATAAAATGCTTATGAAAGTTTTCTTTAACTGGTGAGTTAGATTGACACAGAAAATAATAATAAAGTTAAAATATATGGTTGATTGAAGTCTTTTGGGTACATGATATTGCTTTAGAAAGCTTCTGCTGCTCGTATTTGATGTAATACCTATATGATTAACAAGTTAGGTTAGACGACTACGACTGTGGTGGGGCACGCAACCACTAGAAACTCTGTTTCAAATCCCCATCCGGTCGTTACCGTTTTCCATGGTTTCACGAAAACACTCCATGCGAATTTCAAGACGATTCCATCAAAAAAACCATAGCCAAATTCTTTTCCGTTCCTTGTCTCCAGACCTTTCTTCCTTTAATGACTTCGATGAGTAAAACGATAAGCAAAAACAATAATAATAATTATAAATTCTATCACCATGTGATTCAAATCACAACAGAACTTTATTGTTATTTGTTCGATCAACAAATTATTAATTTCATTCGACGAAATTGTTCGTAGGGAAGCAGTAACTGTCGGGGCCTATTTCGTTCTTGATAGGGATATTGTGTACGGAGTACACGGATGACCTGTGCGTGTGGTGACGCTAACACTCTGTACGTCCGGCAAAGAGACGACGGTAGGCAGGTATAAGCCATGAGACAAAGAACCGTACAACTATTCGTTTACTGCTATAGTTATCAAATCCATCTGCAGAACATATGCTTATTCGGTACGAAACCTAAAATTAAGCTACTTACAACACTCAGTAACAAATAGTCGAATTGACGCCTATGCCGTAATAACTCTGCCAGATATTTGTTCTTTCTCTGTTATATTTTTCCAGAGCAGAATAATCATAAAACTGTTTACTTATCACATGCTGAAACTAAGTTGTGTCTATTTTCCATCCATACGACAATTTTTTTCGGATATGGTAAGACTTCCAGCTCTTTTTAGCTCTGAAACCAACACATGATATGACGTTTTTCCTATTGTTACATCACACAGTCCTACTTCGTTTTCTATACTACATGTACCAGGTAATAATGGAGAAAAATGTACAGTAGAAAATTAATTCACAGTCTTAATGTTTTGTAGAGATGACAGAACTCTTCAAGCTCTCTTTTGCTCTCACCTAAGTGTGTCTGCAACATCAAAAGGATTGGTATTTTGAATCAAAGAGTAAAAGGTTTGAAAGAATTCAAATGCCCATGAAGGTAATATCATGATGTAATATTTCGTCGGTGACAATACACAATTGTAGAATACTTGCATCACTTAATGGATTGGGGATGACCGAAATTCAGGCAGCAAAAGTATTATTTTCCACATGAATGAGCTTGCATGCCGTTACTCAACGGCACATCATAAAATGTAGTTTCCACTAAATACCTGCGAAAATCTATCCACTAGGGTAGTGAGAGGATTTTGATACAAAATCTGTGATCATACAATTGCTTGGTGGGGTGGGGTAGTGTCGTACACGTATTATTAAATAAAGGTCCTGGAGTGTTTGTAAAGAAGGAGGGCAGATAGATTTATTTGTGGGAATTATTGTAGAACACGGTTAGTAAATGATAGAGGTGATGTGATTTGAATAATCGATAAATATATCTTGGTTGTGAAATACTTGGTATTGTTATTATTTTTGTATTATTGTAAGTAATTATATCCTTACGAAAAAGCTGAACGAAGTGTGCTTTTGCGATCTCCCAGTCTCTCTCTTAATTTCTTGCACTTAATATCCTTCGGGTACAATAATCGAGAAAACTTGTAAAAAAATATAACGTCTCATTGTTGAAAGCTGCAGGTCGTATCGTTTATCACTAAGTGGAATAAAACTGCAGGACATATAAGCCAATTAAATGTACGTAAAAATTGTCAGGAAATAGTGTAAAACCCATGGGACTGGTTAAAAAAAAACAGATTCAGAGATACGTCCAATAATCCATGTTATAGAAAAATAGAAATCTGTATTTGATAGACCTTCTAACCAACCATCTACCTGTGGATACTGTTTTTTTTTAATAATCTTCTCAATTCTATAAACTAGCACCGAGCTTGGTGAATTAGTGTTAATCGCTCTGGTTTGGAATTTGGGAGGAAAATGATTTCAAATTTCAGCCTAGTAATACCTATATCCATATTACATGGTATTTCAAAATCGTTCCATGTAAATGCCTGGTTTATTCCTTCAAAACACTGTTCCAAATTCCTTCTCGTAACTTTCTTACAAGCTTCTGCAACCTTTAATGACCTTCCGGTCGAGGCATAACAAATATATAGCATGCCGCATGTGGAAACGAGTTGGGAGAAAAAAGAAAATAAAAAGCTGGAAGTAGGTTGTGGGTGTGTGCGGGCACGCACGGGACGACTCAATTAGGGGGAGTGATTCGTTAGGGACGCGTTACACGGTGTGGTTTTACGAGCGGCCGCTCCGAGAACACCTCGGCCCACCGCGCCACGCCCTGGGGCCAAACGACTGCCCCGCCGCGCCGAGCCTTCTTACAGCCCTGCCATTGTTTACGGCCTGTCCGAGAGGGCGCCGGACGCTCATTTGCCGAATGGCGAGCGTCGCGGGCGTATAGGTAGCCTCGATCCTATGGTAGGTGTTTCCACTGAGCGAACTACTACCCCACTAGAGTCGCCTGCCGAACTTCTCTATCTAATATTTATCCTAATACAAGTGTTTTAAAAATGGGATATTTTATCGGTATTAATAATATTTATTATTTTCCTGTATTAGTTTCGTTCCTAAACGGAACTATCCCTACACTCTCTGCCCGCGACAGAGGCTTCTAGTTCGTAAATAGAATGACTTGCACACTTCGGTTTCACGTAAATATAATGTGTTTCGGCGAATGAAAACCAAATAACCTATTTAAAATACTACAAAATCATTTTCCATGGTTACTAGTTGAAAGAACACGCCAATGCAACTGCTTAGTTTATTTATTGCAGCAATAAATAAACTAAACAGTTGCATTCACGTGTTCTTTCAACTAGTAATTAATTAAGCAACTGTGGAAACATGGCCTGCAACAACATCGCATTTATTTTCCATGGTGTTTCCAAACTGGTAAAAATATTAACAAAAAAATCCTTTTATTGCTTTCACTGCGAAATATAGCCGTGAACAGTCTTCAGAGTCATTGTTTTTATCTAGCGTATCCAATAAACATTTTTACAAAAACAACATATAATGTGTTTCCAATATTTATCGTATTCATTGATGAAAGGACTAATAGCAACATGTAATATAATTTGTAAATTGCGGAAAAAATATTTATTTTTCCATAATCAACTCTATTATATACAATGTACACTGAATTCAGAGTGCATTGTACTCGATTGCATTGTCTGTCAACTCAATCAGGCAATCCGGATAGTTATGGGATGCATTCGGAGCATGAACAATTGAACACCCTGTGACTTCTAGTTCTATGTAACATCTGACGTCGAGCAATAAGAAGATCAGAAGCTCTCTTAAAGATCTGGAAAAACATCCGGAAGAAACCACAGCATACTTAGGGACATTACACAATCAAAACACCAGGGATTGGAATGAGTTACCAAGAGAAATGATGAATAATTTACCGAAAACTTTGAAAGAATTTAAAGATAAAATTTGTAGAGGGCAAATGTAGGTGGGTGCAGGATAGGGGAAGATGGGTGTGTAGGAAAATTGCCACCAGAGCCTGAGCTCCATTGCAATTAAATTAAAAGAAAACCGCCTTGGCACACAGCAGACAATCTTATAGTGTCCTCTTTCAACTTCAACAAGCTGTGAATAACTCAGTGGCAGCAGTCATTGGTAGTCAATAAATGTCTAGATAAAAACCCTTCAGTGCGCTAACTAGGACTGGATTTCCCCAGATGGCAATAGAGAATCATTAATCGGATTCGGACAGGACAAGGCAGATGCGGTTAATTATTACACAAATGGTCCTAGGTTATTTCTATAAACTGTGACTTTGGATCCACCTTTCAATCAATCCACCTCATCATTTCTGAATGTGCTCTTGGTTGCGACATGGAACAACAGTGGACATACACAATTCATCGATCGGTGCAATTAAATGGATCAAAATATTAGATGTAGAGATATAATACTGTACAAGTTTCTGACGTGCTTATTTGCCAGCAACTTTTATACGTATTGTTACATATCAAACAATAAATAAAGTAAATCGATAATAAATATTATTGGACCCACCAGTGTGGCGGCAAGTGTTATGTTCCACCACAGTGGATCGTGGAGGTACAACGGAACCGGGTTCGAATCTTGAACCCGGACCGAGCGTGGTGGTGTAATGGTTAGCGTTCTGACCTCGCATTCGGGAGGACAGCGGTTCGAATCCCCGTCCGGGCATCCAGATTTGGGTTTTCCATGGTTTCCCAAATCACTCCAGGCAAATGCCGGGATGCTTCCTTCAAAAGGCCATGGCCGAATTCATTCCCATTCCTTGCTCCCCATCTTTTCCCGTCTCTAAAGACCTCGCTGTTAAGAGACGTTAAGCAGTAAAAAAATGAAATTGAACCCGGCGCACTGGCTTTCAGATTGCGGTTTCTAGGTGGTTTTCGGCAAACATATAGGACATTGCTGGGACGTTCCACAATCCCTGCCTCATAAACTACACATTTCACAAACAA
Source organism: Vandiemenella viatica (assembly GCA_031002005.1). NCBI lineage: Eukaryota > Metazoa > Arthropoda > Insecta > Orthoptera > Morabidae > Vandiemenella > Vandiemenella viatica. Next base: position 195,369,404 of record CM061920.1, read on the forward strand.
AAATCACTTATACTTTTCGCAAGACAGATGGCAGCACTAATGTTTCACAATAAGATAAATTTTCGGGATCTCACAAATCTGGTGATAAAACGCGGGTAGGACATAAGTCCTCGCACTCTCATGATTTCACATTGGACGTCTGTGTAGCAAGGTATCTGGTGTCTCGTGGTCATCTGTGGCCGATAGACGAGGGAAAAAATGATTGGCAATGTAGTGAGGCATTGTAGGTGCTTCATGCAGGTTCCGGTGCCTGCCCTCAAACTATGTACAGCATTGATTCTTGCGCCAAACGACTGCCGACGTACCTTTCGCATTTATATTTGAGAAGGTCAGTAGAGTACCGTACAGAATCGAACAACGCGATGCTTGTCCCCACTTAGCCAATTGTATTTATTTCCACATCTATTTGTAACGATTATATTGCTACTAATCGCATCGTCAAGGGGTTCATTGCAGGAATTAAACAAACTAAAAATGATAATCCTAGACATTTTCAATATCTGGACACTCTGATTGGTTTATTTTGGCTTAACCCTTGTCTGCTAGATAACTTCCTGCCCAGCACCGCGTTAGCCAATCTTGAAACAGACTTTTGACAATGTTAACAGAAGTCAAACCGCATCTTAAACAGTCCGAATTGACTAAATTCCTACAACCAATTACACTATTTACTTGAAGTCTCTAAAAGCTCCGATTCTGTGAACACATTGTTGAAAGAACATAAGTTGAGCTACAAAAAGAAGTTCAAAGTGAATTGTTAGGTTGGTTATTTAATAATAAAATTAGCTAGGAAATATAGCTAAAAGACTTTTATTCATTTTTTCATGTGGATACAGCAAATCAAATATGTTCATATAATTGTGAGGAATATATTGGTACATCTAACGCATAATTTCGTGGCAGACGTCATAACAGTTAAATCTGCATTAACATTAATTATATTTCAGTTTTTCAGTCATTCTTTTATTCAATTTAACTCTATAAATTTATGTACATCACACCAAATATTTCCAGTTAATCATACTCATTCTTTTGAATTTTAGGTGTCATGCCAAGTTAAAATTTACTTACTTATATTAGACATAAAAATATGTAAAATTGCAAATGTAGCGTGTAACTCTTTGCCGAAACAAGGGAATCATGAATTCCTACAACAACCGACCCAAATAAATTACAGAGCAAAAATGTTTAAAAAATATTGCTTTATTTTCCAAGCGTTTAGGAATTTTCGATAGAAAACATATACGTGTTAAGAATTAATATTCTCACATAGAGACTCGATCAAAGGGTTAATTTTCTGTGGTTTTAATGGTAGTACGCGATTCGGATTACAATTTTGTCTACGTTGATATATGAGACTACGAAAAAGATTTTACTCGTAGTATGAAATAAAAATAATAATAATAATGGAAATCAGTATCAAACATCATCTCCTTCTCATTTACCTTCAACCAGCAGGAAAAGTATTCCTTTTTCCTGACTGGAGCTGAATTATTTACGCTAGGAGAATAAGTGATGCGACCCTTTGCAGAACGCAATCTTACTGAGAGAAAAAAATACTCAATTATCGTTTAACTTGTGTAATAAGATACTCCAGACGTGCGTTTGGTATTCTGTGTAATAGGTTAATAACTGTGCACAAACCATTAAAAGTGTCTGAAATGGCTGTAGAAAGCCACTGTGAAGGCACGTGTAACTGTACACACTGTGGTGTGATTAAAATACTGTATGTACATAAATCTGAGCTGTATGTTGAATCTATGTTATCGATACAAGACAATCTGCTGATACACCCAAAGGCAATGAGTTGCCATAGATACATGTTTACACTTGTGGTCATTCTGCCTTCACGGTTTCATTTGGCTATCGTTAGCCTTTACCGCCTCAAAGTTACTAACTTTACCCACAGCTTCATGTAATCAGCACATGATTTGAGGTATTTGTCAAATTAATTTTTAAATTCCAGGGGGATTTGGATTGCAATGGAAAATAAATTAAAACTAACTGCTGTTTTACTTTTCTGTGTTACTTTTGCTAGTAATAAATTTATAACATACCTATTTGATGTTATTTTCTTATTCTTGAAAATTTATTTAGAAAAAGGTAACGATCATTCTATGCAATTTCTTTTTGTATTACACTTTTTAAATAATAAGATGTTTTATCTCGTTAATATGGCTGACTTTCGACCAACTCCATTAACATTGTCACATCAAAAGGGAATTGACTCATAATTACAAAATTCGTAGACAAAATAACCACGAAAATGGTTATGATCACCATGAGAAAAATGTGATTAAAGAAGTAAATTTAAACGATACATAAAATCATCTCCGGAACCGAAATGTCTAAGCGACCCTTAATATCTCTCACGAATTGTCTCCGCGCAGTACGCTTCATCCGTACTCAGTTACGCTTGTGATGGGTTCATGTACCCCGCACTGCGCCTTCAATGTAGGCTTCGTGGTGTGGCACGGCATCGGAACTAAGCAGTTCAACACCAGCTGCAAATGCAAAAGCCAGTTGCAGACCGACAAAAAACCAGTCAAGGCTATGTGTTAAAACTCTAATGCTATGGCATTGCATCCGCCGCCAACGCCTTCAGCGCTCTGGTTTTGACAGTGCATGAGAAAACACAGTATGACTCAAATTTTTCTTCCTTCAAGAACTGTATTATTTTAAGATTAACGAACAGAAAATATTGTATAAGTAGAACTACCAAAATTAGGGTATTCACAAAAATTATTCTTATAGATGTTCCATATGTTGTCTCAAAATACTTTTACTAACTTTAGAATTGGGTTGCTCCCACCAAAACAATGAAAAAAGTGTATATGACTGAAAATATTTGGATTTTAAGATATTGCTGCCAGTTTAAATATAACGTGTTTAGAGATATGATCGAACAATGTAAGTCTGTGGTAACAGTAGTTTTATTAGATAATCGATTGACGTTATTGATACAAGTAAATATGCTGATGCACCCAAAGGCAAGGTATTGCCATTGATACTTGTTTACACTTTCATTTATGTTGCAGTAATGTTGCGTTTAATCATGACGGGATATACCTGTACATTTCGTGACTAGCAGTTTATGAACGATGGGCTATCCCAGCATATTTTGGTCTCAATGCTCGCATGTAAGAGCTGATCTCTACGATGACAAATGGATAATTTGGGTAAAACCAGCACCGTCGGGGAATATTTGATGGTCCATGATCCGAAGTGTGTATGCGTGCATAAGAGCAGGAAGAGGAAATTTAGATGTTTTTTAACGATTTTATGTGTTGTGGACATTTAAACAACTTCCTAATCAGCCGAAAATTTCAAACAGATAATGTGCATTGTAAAATGTTCTTTCGTCAATAATTCACAAACGAAGGAGTTTCAGAAGTGTGTTTTTATGGACTTCTTTCATTGTTTTTGTGTGAGAATCCCACCCATGTATAAGTTTATTAATATTTTAAGGAATATCCAAGATGTTTCGTTTCCTTATAAAGTTTAAACGACCCTCTGCGACCATGAATAGAAATATATGTGGTCTTCGAGCGCATAATTAGACAACGAATTTTGATAATGGACTTACTTTCAGTAATAAGAAAATTGCGTTTGGTGTTACGAGATTTTGGGTCATAAAATAAATGTTACAGATTATTTACCAACCCGTAGCTATAATTAATTAGACCAGTGAATTTCGCCAAAGCATGGCAGCTGGACTTGTGATGTCTATTATTACAACACCAGCAAATGAATTGATGTTGGCATCAGATATTCGAGATACGTGATATCCCATTAAGGTTAGAATAAGGCAACTTATCAGCTACCGCATCAAGACAGATAATACAGAACGTATCGAGCAACGAAGAGAATGAATAAAATACAGAATTATATCGACCTGAAATATTAACATCACATAAAATTCTGGAGTGACGGTATTAATTGGGTTAAGATCTTATAGATGACCAGTGAGAGAAAGGGACAAATTATATTACCTTATTCACCCATATATACTTACAAAGCTTTAGTGTGGGAACAGAGATATTCCTCTCAAATTCATAATTGCCGCCTTACCTCTAAAGATTAACCACGAATGTCAGAGCAAACCTTTCGCAGGTCACTATTTAGTATATGATGACGTTGAACAAATAGAGCAACCGATCTCACGAAAGAAGCAGAGGAATGCAAAACCATCTTTCCAACGAAAGGAAATCAGAGATACATAAAAAAGTTACTAGAATTAATGGTGGAACTAACAAATCGTCACTGGTAATATATTAATTTAGAACTGTATTATTATTATTAATATTGAGTTCAAAACAAGCCTACGAGTACTGGATGTATTTAAACGACAATTGTGGTCGTGCCAAGAACGTGATCCGGATGACCTCAGCACATTGGCTAAAGCTTACTCGGTCGCTATTTTTGGTGCCACATTACAAATGGAAGCGATTTGTTGTAAACGCCTGCTGTTTGTACTTGCCTGGTGATTTGTGTTCGTGCAGCATCGCTCCCTGCAAACTGCTGTGTGATACCCCTGCCGAGTTGAAATATCGGCGTAGTTTGTGACTTATTTCGTGTGAGATGTGTTGGGTAATTCCACGCATGATGTGGAATCAACATAAATGCCAGCCATTCATTTTCTAAGCAGTATCATATGTTAATTTATTTCCGCTTACATTCAAGGAGCAAGTAATAGTTGATTAGAAATTTTTTATTGTATTGAATAATGGTTTAGTCATCCAAGTACTCATCTAATTTTCACACATGTACTCAGTGTAATTTTTGGAATCTGTAACTACAACCAAACATCAGATGTCATATTTGGTTAAGATTATGGACGTGACTCGTGAACTAAATTAACCATTCCATTTAAGGCCGAATTTTGGGAAACCATCATCATCAGTGTTCCACCCTACGGCAGATTTTCACTTAGTAGCTCTCCATCCTCTTCTGTCTTCAGCCTTGCTCTTCAGGTCTGTGTAATTTCTGTTTCCTTTGATGTCATCTATGATCTTGTACCGCCTTCTTCCCCTCACTCTTCTCCCACAAATTGTTCTTGAAAACGACAGGCTCATGAACAGCTCACTCAGCAGTCTCGATTTTATAACATTTTTAGCCCTCAAGAGAACAGTTAACTGGATCTTTTCAACATTACAGAGAATTATCAGATTTTTTTATGTGTTAATTATTTATCACTCAGTACTTGTTTATTATTTTCCGGTTACTTCTTGAACTCAAGTAAAAGTTCGATAGTTACGGAAGAAACAAGTTCGCGATTTTAGTTTTTCTTCTGTTTGTTCATTATACAAAAAGTTGGAAAAAAAAGTTTTATATTCGATTTTTTGGGAGATCCTCACTTGTTGATTGATTTCATTGAACTCCAACGAATTTAGAAAATATTTTAACGAAATTCAAAAGTTGCCTGTTGGTTACCATTAATTCAGCCTAAGCAAAAGTATGCAATATGTATAATACAAGACCAATAATAACAAAGTGTCATAATGTTGTTTCCAGACTGTCCGGGTGACGCAGAATCGTGATGTTTGAAATCAACGTTTCAACGATCCTATTGCGGTCTTCTTCCAGGGCAGAACTGATTCCAAAGTGTCATACTAAAAAAATCAACAAGGCACCTAGCGTTAGTTACTGTCTTACTTAGATAGAAGCAAAAACAGGCTGCGGTACAAGAAATATAGAATGAAAACAGACAAATACCCTTACTGATGAAATTTTTACAAGAGAAATTTATTTGTTAATAATTTAGTGGATCTGCCTTTAAGAGTTAAACACGAAGCCGAAGCTCGCCACTGAAATTGACATTTTGTGCGAGGAATACCACGGATGACATTACATAACGCATGTAGTGGTTTGTGTAGGAATTGGTTCAGCAGGCATCCACAACGAGATGAGACGCACAGTGGCTGTTGCCCGCCCACAAAGTGCTGTCGCCGGCAGCTCCCACGAGCGCCGCGCCGCTCAAAACAAGAGTCGCGAGCGAGCAGGCGGGACGCCCCGGGCGGAGATTACGGTCGCGATCGCTTCGGAAACATCTTGACTCAGGTAGCGCCAACCAACTTGAAATTGAAGCTAATTACTCCTTTGAGTGAAGTTTACCCGCTACTGCCGCCGGCTCGGAGGCCTCAAGTGACGCCATCTCGGCGGCCAATAACGTTACCCACAGGTGAACTCAACATACACCGCCTCAAATACCTGCTTCTAGAGCGCCGCCCCTCATGTGAAAACATACCATCGTATGTGACCAAGTATTTTTATGAGACTATAAACCGGATTAACAATAAATTGTCAGAAATATGTTTTAAAATGAAGAACTAACAGATATAATGAGAAAAAGAAAACTAAAATTCTATGAGAAATTGTACAGAATGAATAACAAAACACTGCCAAAACAAATATTTGATTTGATAAACAACTACATGGTTCCAGGAAATATAAAAAAATATACAAAATGCTGGAATAAATACAGTCTCAGAACAGAACAAGCTTTAGAGAGTAAACTAAAAAAAACGAGTTTTCAGGAAAGAAAGAATATATCAACCTGATGAAGAAAGCGGCTACAGGAAGAGAAGGAAAGGCACACGCAGATGATGAAAGAAGTATGGGCACAAAGTAGATTTAATACAATTAGTCATAAACATAGTTGATTTATCAAATACTCGATAAGGGTTATTTGAAGAATGAAATAGTCAGACGTTAGAAGTTCAAAAATGTGAACAAATAAGAAATTGTTCAATCCACAAAACTAAAAACTATTCCGGCATTTTCCCAGTAGTTAAAGAACTGTGGAAACGAAACTCTTTGGATTTGATGCAAGAAGTATGTACTGTGAATCAAAATTACCAATTGTTGTACCAACTCTTCCATTCTTCAATAAATGAAAATGTGATACTCCATATTCCTAAATATTAAGCTGAACGATAAAAATTAATTTTTTTCAGTTTACTTAGTCCTTACACATGAAGAACATGGAGCGGTAGTAAGTGGGAGAGGTAAGGTGCAGTAAAATAGCTTTTGACTTAATAAGATAAATACGAAATTACACATTCAACAATCTACTAGGCCCAACAGAATTACCATTAGATTTTATTTTTATGTATAGAGGTTAATAAGTAATACATCACGCATTTCTCTCATATTTATCTGATAATGGAGGTAGATGTGGGCAATGATAATTCATTATTAGCTATGTATGTCGTACAGTTTGGTAAACCAAGGAAATATGAGACTACCAACAAGTTTATTGTTGTTATTTTGCAAAACAACCATTTTAGTAGAAATAGTAGATAATTATATTTAAAATGTAGGCTATAGTGGTTACGTGGAGGTGATAAGAATTGCAATGATTGGAAGGATGTAGGCAATTAAATGATTGTTTCTTTGTACTGATTTCGATACAACGTACACAGAGTATAAAACTAGCAGTAGTATTAATAATCGCTGAAAATTTTTCTGGGGAACATTATTCGATGTTGTTACAACCAGCAATAGCTGGAAAGTATTTAAATTTTAAATTTAAATTTTAAATTTTAAATAATGGAAAATGAATTGAAACTGGATTATAGGCAAACGTAAATGGACAGTATTATGTAAAAAAAGCAACTTGACTTGCTATCCCACATCTTTGTAACATACTTCTTGCATATATTTCATCTTACAGTGTACCTACATTTTCCACATGCATAGCGATCTAAAAAAGACCTGTTGAAACATATACATTGACGTGAAAATCACTGCCTTTTCATCCGTGGGAGTAAAAAAAAAAAAGTCAGTTGGAGCCAGATTGGGACTGTAGGCGGGGTGCAGCAACGCGGCAACGCGGCAACGCTGAATCGGGCCAACAGCTGCCTTCTTCATCCTCCCGTCCAATGAAGGCTCGCATGAGCAAATCAAAGATCAAGACAATGCTGATAGTATTTTTTTTACCGTCGCGGGGTGATTCATAAGGAGTTCGTTTCCCCTGGGGAAATTGTCAATTCGAACTTTTACCTGCAAGTGCCAACCCGCCTGCGAGACCGAGTGAATCGCGTCCGACAAGTCATCTCCGCCAACTGGACTCTGCATCACGACAATGCGCCGTGCCAAGGCGCGCCGTCATGAGACAACTGTTGGCCCGAATTGACATTGCCGCGTTGCTGCACCCCGCCTACAGTCCTGATTTGGCTCCATCTGACTTTTCTTACTCACATGGATGAAAAAGCAGCTGAAGGAACAGCGGTTTGACTCAATCCAGGACGTTGAAGCAGCATCGACGAGGGCTCTAAACAGCGTCCCCTAATCTGACTTCCAGAAGGCGTACGGCCAATGGCAGCAGCGTAGTTTTTGGCGTGTAGCAGCCTAAGGGTGCTATTTTGAAGAGGATTAAGGAATTGTAAAGATATATTCAATAATTTAAAAAAAAATCAGTCCTACTACTTTTGGTATATACCATGTAGTGTGTCACAGATCCTAAGAGAAAAGCTCCTTTCATATAATATCCACAGAACTTTTTCTATTCACTCGAACCTTAAAACCGATGTTTCAGAATTCAATGTGACATGTGCAAATAATTTGTTCTCACTTTTTTTTAAATCCGTAGAATGGCTTGAAGTAACAATAGCGTTTATACAATACGTAACATTAACCTACCCGACGAGGCATAACAACTATAAATCGTTTGTTGTGTTAGGTATAGAAGAATTCATGCAGTATTTTTAACGGACAGATTTCCGTTTCCGATGATGAATCTTAGTCTCTAATAGCAACATGCATCAAGCCTAAATCTAAACAACGTCGTTTATATCACACATAGACTGTGAATACGGCAACGCGGGGGTAAAGAACGATTCAGGCTACCCGATTGAAGGGTGATGTTTCACTGTTGGCAGGCGCAACTGTTAGTAAGAGAAGAGTGAAAATGGACCTCTACAGAAAGGAAGGAAAACAGAAACGAATGGAGAGCTCTTCTGAATGCAGGTCAGGAGTCCATCGCGCCTACCCCACCGTCAGTCGGTGGTAAGCGAGGCGGCAAATGAACATAAAGCCGCATCCGAAGCGTGATATTGGCAACCGGAGCGCCACCACACTCCTCATCCCCCGTGCTGGCCGCCTTATTAAATTTGCACTTGGAGCCGGCTGTGTGCTGGCTGCCCTTATAGGCAACCTACCTTGCGCTGCGCAGGGTGGCTGGGCCCCTCACTCGCCCGTGATATATATGCGGAAGACCGCACTCTCTCACGCCCTCCCTCCTCCTACCCCCACCCCCTCCTGTGTATGTGTGCGGCTGCAGCTGGCTTTCATAGATGCAGAAACCGATAGAATATATTGTGCCGTTTCTTATTGCTGAGTCGGCGTTCTAACACGAAACAGTGGCAACCGGGTGCGGAAGCAGTCTGCCGGCTCACTTCTGCGGGAGCTAGCAAAGATCACTTCGCGCCGATACAGAAATTATACTCATTCATTTGTTTGATCCGTTAAAAGTGCTTCTCAAACTAGGCTTTTTTCAATTGAATGTTTCCTCTAACTGCTTTAATCACATTTTTTTATTATTATTATGAATAATTCTACAAGGGTCCTCTACTACATTCCGCATATAAAACCGTGTTTTTTCACATTAAATAATCCCTGTCTTTAAATCAGCAGGTAGTGTAATTTGTGATTATTATCGTAAATGTAAGTACTTCAAAAGACCATGGCCGAATTTCTTCTCGATTCTTGACTCACAATACTTTCGTGCCTCCAATGACCTCGACGTCATATTCATATATGATCAAATCTTTATCTACAGTAGGGCAGACGCTATTATTTTATTTGTTGTTACAGCCTTAATTACAATGTTAGCAACATTCAGAACTGAAGTACCACAGCGCTCTAATTCGCATCAAAATTTAAGTAAATTTAGTTGCATTATTTTTATATTCGAAAGTATAAAAAAATTAAGTTTTTCGCAGCTACACACCTTTTCTAAATCAGATCTGTTGGAAAAGTGTGATGCCGCAACAACGTTCCGTAGTTGCTGGGATAATGCTTGGTGAATTGACACGTTCGATTCTCACGAATGTAGAAGGGAATGCGGAAAAAAAAGGCGAGTCCAATTGTGAACGAGGTGTCCGGAGGTGGCAATACTGTCCGCCATGAATTGTTCACAGACGGATGTTTTATTAATGTGGCCGGTTCGGGCGCCGAACCCATTGAGTGGTTACTGATGCATCCCAATTAATAATGGACGAAGATCACTCGCTGACAGTCTTCCACGTGCTAAAAGGCCACCACTGTGGAGCCACGTCAGTCTGTACAAATGAGTAGTTCTGCGTTCGCACGTATGTTTCCGTCGTATTCCCTGCACGATTTTACATTCAGGTACGCAATTACGTTCCACAGAATACTGTAAAAGATTATTTTTTCTGTTTAAGAACATTTGTGGCTTAAAGAATTTATAAAATTGTATTCTAATCAAAAATCAAGTCATGTGTCTGCACAATACTTAATGTTTCAGTCACTCTTTATATGCGTTACAAATAACTATTAAAATAACACTCATAATCCTATAAATTTTTTCAGTCAACACTAGTAAAGTTCATTAATTATAATTTAATTTCAATTACAGATTAAATTTTTCTGTAGTTACCAATAAAACTCCTTTTAATTTCCTCTATTACCTCTCCATTTATTTCTTTTCATTCAACAGTAAAATGTTTTCTTGTGGAATTATTACCGATAAAAGTATAATTTTATATCATCTTACAAATTGTTTCATTTTTAGGTAAGTTATCTACAGATATGAATAACTTTTGAAAGAATTTATTGAGCAATATACCATAATCAAAAGTATTTCAAGTAAAAACTAAGAAAAATGTAAGTGGGTTAGTGAAAAAATTGTAACCAGAAAAAATTTCGAAAAAAAATCAAACTCAAATAATTCGTAATTACTCACAATGTTATTTGCTTGTTTAAAAATATGGTATTATATAGGATGTTATAGTTTTTCTGTCGGATTTGTAATAACGATTATTTTTATCTGGGTTTAATGGGAATTTAAATTTTTCAATCGGTAAATTGTATATCACTGATAGCATCGAATCATGACTTTCATTATGTCTTTACGAATCTTCCTCTGCCAAAGAAATAAGAGTTTTCAAACAACATGCCCGCAGACGTGTAAGCTACAGTTCATGCCCAGTTGCATATTCATTCATTTTGTTCCAGTTAATTTCATTTCAATGATTTATTTTTGTTATTTAAATTTCCATAGGTTACCAATGGAGGGTGTAATACTTTCGTATCGATTTCTACTCTTAAATAAATTAATTAGAACTTCGTGCACGTTAGGTATCCTAAATTCAACGGTTTATTTTTTCCAAGAACTGCAGACTTAAAATAGATATTACAAATCTTTCTTTGAGGGTCTAAGATTTGTTCAAAAATCAGGAGAAATTGCTTTTAATCCTTGTTCGTTTGAAGTTTCCTTTGCGTGCAGTTAGTTCCATATCAAGTACACATACCGAGCGTGGTGGGTGAGCGGTTAACGCTCTAGCCTCGCATTTTGAGGGACGGTGGTTCGAGTCCCCGTCCGGTCATCCAGATTTGGGTTTTCCATGATTTCCCAAAATCATTCCAGGCGAATGCCGTGATGCTTACTTCAAAAGTCCATGGTCGAATTCCTTCCCATTCCTTGCCGAGATCATCTCTAATGATCTCGACGTCGAAGAGGCGTAAAAACATAACTAAAAAATATCAAGTACACAATCATTATAGGCCTATTTAACCATAGATATTGAGATAATATCTGTGTTAAGCAAGTTTTCGAATGTCTTCTTGTTGTCGTGCTACAAGACCTAAAGAAATCTAGTTGGTGTGCAGACTTCCGCGGTCGTTGTCCATGTTGTCTTGGTCGTCCGGGTTGAACCGGGTCAATTTATGAAAACCTGACGTTTCGGCCATCATTTGGTGGCCGTCTTCAGACGACTGTCCTAAAGAAATCTATCTGTTTTAAAATGTAATTAAAGAAAAACTAAGAAACACTGCTCTCTTTATAAAGCAAATCACCAGAGTGAGAGAAACTCCTTGTGAACATCTTGGAAGATGATCTGTGGTAGTTGCCTTACCCCGTCTAATAGTGTTCGTAAGTGATGCTGCAAGTTTGGATGACGGGGTGATAGTGTGTGGGTTCAGTGAAATGTGTTATATGAAATCGAGAGATGAAAGAAGGAAGAGGGTGAAATTCGATTCTGGCCCTTTGAGGCCCATTCTTGTGAAAGACATGAAGCGGGCTACCGGGACTAAGGCCCCCGTCCGGGACCATTCACAGTCAACAGCGTCGAATGACCTAACTCCATACGCACTGCGGAGAGATTTGGAATTTAACTTACTGGCAGAATTTTGTGATTAGGAATTGTGCACCACCACCTCCCCTACCCTGAAGTCCTGATGCAAATTTCTTCCACCGCCATGATTGGAACCAGCTAAGTCCGTTCAGCGCCATGAGGGTGCCACAGCCATCTGAGCCCTCGATTTGGTCATAGAATACCTGCATTCTTCTTAAACACAAAAATTTTCTTCACTCATAACAGTGCAGCGTACTGTATACGACAAAGGTTCTAGCTGAATAGCCTTCAAAACGTCAGTTATCAAAATGTGTAAAAGCGTTAAGTCCACATGCATCTCTATGGCGAAGTGGAACAGTACGATATCTTCATATGTGCCAAACATAACTGGAAGCGAAATTAAATGATCAATTGTGAGAAATGTGGATTGAATGTTATCTTTACAACAAAAACACGGAAGGGTGCAGTGTGCACCGGTCAACAATTCTATTCTAGTGTGTCTGAGTCTGTGTTACTTAATCTCCGAGAATGAAAGCTGATGATCTATTGCATCTCCACCTACAAGATGTCTATTATTGTTTGGCATGTTTTGAGAATCACGTCCTCACCTAGAAAATATCGACACATCTCCCTACTTTAGTAACTTTATTCTTGATTAATCGAATGCGGCCTGCTTTTTTTGTTCCGTATCTGGTAGCCTGTAGCTGTACTTATAAAAATAGTTCACAGATTTTCCTGATGGAATATTCCACTTGACAGAAGACTCTAAAGTGTCATTGGCTGCAGAAATGACGCGAAAATACTTCTGCCAGTCACTTTCTTAAATCGACACCACTTCAGGATGATCCCGGCACACAGCAATAACGAATCTTACCCTGGCAGTCTCACTATATGATTTATGTCTCGCTAAGTAAATTCACAATTATTCAAAGTTGTTGGGTACATTCGGTCGTGGTGGCGACTAGTGTATTACATCCTTACCTTATATTCTTTTAATCGATTGAATACGTCATTACGGCTTTAAAAAGGTATGATATTGTTAGGAAATAGCTATTCCCATAACTTCGTCACTCTTTTATTTCATTTTTTTAATTTTACAAACGATTTTCGTATTAATATATAATTTGCCTTCAACGTATAGTCAAGAATCTAGTAAGATAAGTTGAAGACATAAAGCACCAGATATTAACATTAGCAAAACGCGCTATTGAATCTGTTTTTCTAATTACACTCTTTATCTATTCAGCTGCTGACAACTTTTAGTATAACATTAACTAAATAATTATAATTTTATGTGCTATTAATGACCTGGAGCCATAGTTTCTGGCCAGATGCTCAAAATCCCTCTGTCGTAAGCATCTAAAATAATTCAGTAATCCTACCAAATGACGGATACCTACAGATTAAAGTGGAAGCACAGAAATGAATATTAGTTTCAATTACGAATAATTTCAGTTGAAAATAATACTGATCCTTTGGTGGTTGTCCAAGTAAACATATCGACTGCGAGAAGTAACTTGCTTTTAAATGGATACTAATTTCTGAACAATTATGTTAATTTTTCAGATATACTTAACAGCAAAGTTAATCATGCTCCATTCTACTCCTGTAACCATGGCCTGCAAATTAATTGAAACCCCATCGATATTCATCATTCATCCAGTAGCTTTAGTGTGAATAGCTCTGAACTAAAAATTGGAAACTAATTTGCGGACACTTCTTTCTTAATTTTTGCGCATAACACAAAATAAAATACCCCCCTTTTAATACCGGGATCATGGTCTTTATGTTGTACACGATCTCGTCGAAATAATACCAGTAGTTTTGGCGTGAATTTTATTTATCCTTTCGGTATTTCTCATCTTCAAGACGTTGCATAAAAACTAAGGATATCTCATTGTAAACCTGGTACCTTATGAAAATCCATGGTGTAAATTTTGCGGTCAGCTACTTTTGGCAATGGTCTAGGATATAATGACGTCCAACCAACACATGGTTATATTAGAGGTTACCAAACACATTTTGGCAAAATTCTTCTGCTTACTGTTCGATTAAAACTGAATTTCCACTGTAGCGATAAATGCTAATGTTATATACCTGCTAACATTTCAGAATATCCTATGAATTTAGACAAATGAGTGTTGGAAGCAGTATACACTTCCCATGGCCTCGTCTAGTTGTATTGAGAATCAGATTGCCGAAATTCTTGGCAACGCAACATCGTTTTGGAGCATAATGCACTTCAGCTGGATGCGTTGGCAATTTATCTACGGCAGAGCACTCGAAGAGATACCGCTATGGAATGCTGCTAATCCGAGATCGTCTATGATTGCTCCCTCTCCATAAACGATCAACCAATAACATGCCACCGACTTTGATCAATCAGCACGTTTCCTTCTACCACCACAATGAATTTTTTTCAGTTGCGTATTTCTAATTATGGGTTTCCCAAAATAAAGGACTACAAGCCAAACATTGTTGAAATGTTTTAGCAGACATAAAATCATTGATGATATGACATCTGTTGATCCGAATCAGGAACATATCTCCAATAATTATTTTTGAAAGGATGATTAAAGAAATTACATCTAATTATTATTAAAACATATAATTTGAGACATTTGTATGTGTATTAATTTTGCTATGAGAAATATCTGTTTACTTGATAGATAAAAGGAATTTCTGCTCACTGGATCGTGTGTCATGGCTCTGGTGGCAGGTATACGTGACGGCATCAACCACTCTAATAGAGGAAACTTTGTGCCAGCGGAGGTCACATTGAGAAAACAATGGAGAGGAAACGGGTGTACCAGATCTTTGCACTAGGTTAAAAGCACTTTTACAGAGTCGCTTAAGGAGTGGTGTTCATAAATTTCCTCAAGAGACTTGGCAAAAATAACACACGTTCAAGTGAAGTTTTTCCTGCGTCACTGTGTTTCTATAAGAACGGATATCTGAGCGATTCATACTGGCCAGTCAAAGCTGTCTTGAAGAGAGCTTGTAGAGGCGATTTTGAATTAGCAGTTCCCTAATATTAGCTGTTCTCTAATATGTTTGATTTGTGACTTTTATACATCCTACCTGGAGGCATGGATATTGCCATAGTGGTGACTGTTTGGAAATATATTGTTCTACAGGATAGACGAGGAAAATAATTCTCTCTGCGCAGGGACCCCTTCCAAGCTAGATCTCTCTGCAGCCGCAGTACCAAGAGAGAAGATCATCCGCTCCAAGCGATTTCGTGTGCAATGTTCTGATGGTTCATGACCTCGACTGTCGATTATGTTGTCAGTAGGTCTGTTTTCATCATATCATGCATATCACGTTTACTAATTCTGCTCACTGAATTTAGCAACTTTATCTAAGCTTATTACAGTCAGACTCTCGTCATAATGATGCTAGTGTAACGAAATATTGCTAAGGGCACATCTACGTGTAGCCAATACCGTGAAATAAACACGAAGTAGTAATGTAATTGCCATGAGTCGCATTAAAATTCCTACTAGGAACTTTCTTCATGCCATAACGTCCGTTTGTCAATTTAAGTCAACAAACTGTGGTCCTCCGTCCTCATAAAGTAATAATAACCAAGTTAATTCAGACATGTATCTAGATACCTTAGAATATTAATAAAACTCATGACAAAGAACCCTTTTTAATGTCATGTTGATATTTGGTTTCTTTTTTTTTTTACCGCTTTATGTCTCTTTTTAACATCGAGGTCTTTAGAGACGGGAAAGGATGGGGGGCAAGGATGGGGGCAAGGAATGGGAAGGAATTCAGCCATGGCCTTTTGAAGGAAGCATCCCGGCATTTGCCTGGAGTGATTTGGGGAAACCATGGAAAACCCAAATCTGGATGCCCGGACGGGGATTCGAACCGTGCTCATTTTATTTAAAACCAATGTGGTGATTCAACATTTGTTTTTGACTGTTTAATAAATACATTTTGTAATGTGTTTCTTTGTTATTAAGACTATTCATTAATATATAATTACATAATGTTTGCATTCCCTAAATCGGATATCAACAAATCGTCTGATAATTTATCCTAGCAGAGACAGCGTAACCTAGATTAATATGGCAAAGTATATAATTCACCACTAATAGTTGAAATTAGGATATATAATGCTTTCACTGTTACTACTAGTTCAGTTTCTGCTGAGGTTTCCTGAAATTACGATTTATAGATTGGGATAGATAATATGATTTGTTTTATGGCCATTAAACAAGGTTTAATTTTGTAATCTGACTACTCAGTAAGCATATAATACAATAGGACAATTTCATATTAGTCTACGTCAATGTTATTCAGTAGTTTTCCAAAGATATTGAGCATTAACTCCGTCATTCGAAACATAATTCAACGCATTTATACTTATGCGCACACAGATTTAAATACTGAAGTGATGAGAATGCACGTCATAAGTTACACGTTGTTTTCCTACGGTTTAACATCTCCTTCTCTAAGCAGGGACATGTTGTAGCCTCTCATCTTTGCACTTGACTGTTCTGCAAAAAAGAATTAATTTCAAGCACTTCCATTTTTTTGCTCGAGTAATCTCCACCCTTCCCCGCTTCCCGGTCCTACATGCGCAGCGTTGGGAGGGGGGTGGCAATCGCAGGGAAACCCGAGGGTCGCGTTATGCAAAGTAGCGCCGAACTGTTTCCGGGCGCTGTGTTTTATGTTTTCTGGGGGGCGGCAAGTCTAGACCACTCTGGGGGGCAGAGCAATTTATGCCGCCAGAGAAACGTCCACTACTTTCACCCTCAGTGAATGTTCGTGTCCTGGTGACACACATTTATTTCGCAGTGGCGAAAGTGCAGGCAGCTGGAATGTGAGTTTCTGCGGAGCTGGGGTCCGGTACCTGTGTTTTGCTGCGTGTCCCGGTGGTGTATTTATGTGCTATGCAAAGCAGGATAGCAAAGAACGCAGACCGCTTCTGGCGATTATCTACTGTTTTTCCCTTTTTCTGCTCATGTAACATTGGAACGTTGACATAAAATGCAATTTCAGTCGAATGTGTCGTATAATAAAACAAATGCAATGATTCTACTGAGACCAAATGAGTTCAATAAATGCAACACTAAAATTTCAAAATTAAAAATGAACTTCAAAACTTTTCTGGAGCGTTTAGAAACTGATGATGAACTTATTCGCCTAAAATTTTCAACTTCATATCTCCCCTCTGTAATACTGACACCACTTCACGAAATTTCTCGTTCTGTAGCATATGGCGTGTATCCGGACTGAACAATACTTCTGGAAATGTAACAAAGAATTAATGACAGCATTATTACTCTCTGTCTTCTTTTCTATCTATAATTTCCATTTGTATATATTATTACGTATCCCAATGCTTCCTTATTGGCTAAACTGGATGTTAATTAAATGTGATCGACATCGTTCCAGTGTTTAATCCGTTAGATGAAAGTTTCATCTTTTGCTTTAGTAAATGAATTTTCAAGGAACTTGTAACTAATCCCTTCATTGATTGGAACAACCCTTGGTATGGGACTTAGGAAAGAAACTGAAGTTAACATTTTTGAGTCGTATAAACGGAGGCTTCTGCGAAGGTAATTCACAAAAAGAAATTGTCGGTCTTCTGTCAGGCGTGAGATCTACGTATTAAATCCATTAGTTGTAAATGAAAGAAGGAAGTAGTCTGCCATTCGTTGATGTTCTCCACTATAACGAAACGGACGTAAAATTGTGCAACAGATAACTTACCGACACAGATTTTCTTTTAATCGCCTCAGTCACCACCACCGTGCCCAGAAACAGTAAATCTTCAGACCTTTGTTGAGTAGTTCCAAGATTATTTGTGATCATCAAAATCTCTAGTTATTTAAAACATGTTATTTAATCAGATGAATACCTCCCTGTATCCAGCATGGTGACACTTTAAGAATACCGAGGAACTTCGGATAAATACATACTGCAAGTGCTGTGTAATACTTGTAATAATATTAATTTTAAACTCTATAGACTATTAGATAATTGTACCAAAACTAGCTTGTAAACCATCAGACTTGTTAAGAACGGATTGCAATCTCAGGCACATACGTCGAAGTGTACGCGTCCCATGTGTCTGTGGTTAAGTCGTCTCTCCAAATGCGCCCTGGATTTAAAATGTTCGCATCCATAAAACAGAGAAAATCCAAATTTCCTACAAATACCAGAATTATTGCCACATATTATTAACTGGCAACGTGGGGTAAGCGATCAGATATTAGCGTCCTGATTATCTAACCCAGGTTCAAATCCCCGGAGCATCTTTTTTTTCAGAAATTGTCAAGAATGACATTTTTTATTTCATTTCAACTTCATTTAATACGTTTATTGCTTGAAATAATATTTAAAACAAATCGCATTGCCTATAATATAGTGTCATTTTCTTCTGAAATTCGTTTTTCGGAATAAAGTGTTCACGGGGCTACCGTCGCGGTCGGGTTGTCTTTTCACAGCACAATCCGTGAAGATTTCATTGCAACATACGTCACGGAAGTCTCCATTCTTGCATACTTTTTTATAAGTTTATTTTTTGATGCGTTTTCAATCGAAATAGATATTGTTATTTTATTTATTTCATCTTCCTCGTTTCTGTACATGTGTATCGTCAAGAAATATGTTTGAAACGAAATACATAACACCGAGAAGATAGATTCTTTTTTTTTTCTTTTTTCTACAGTTAATATGTTTAGTTCCAAGAGTTGTTGCGTGTAAATGGTTGAAAATAAAATAACGTCCGCAAAAAAAAAAAAAAAAAAAAAAAAAATAGAGCTCAACAAGGAAACGGAAGAACTAGTGACAAATGCTTATGAATGTAGCAAAACACTTTTGTCAGATTCCAGTTTACTAACAGATTTGCTTCCTGAGCAAATTTCATTGGGTATTGGTGAGGGAAATTTCGAAGTCTTTGTTTATTTATTGGCTGATTTTTTTTTTTTTTTTTTGTCCGTTATAAGCAATGTGATTTGTTTTGAGTTTTATTTGACGCAATAAAAGTTTGTAAATGAAGTTGAAATTAAAAAAAAAATCATGCTTGACAATTTCTGAAGATAAAATATTCGATACTGCTTGGATTTGAACCCGGATTAGAAAATTATGAAGCCAATGTATTATAGCATAACCATTAAGGAGTATGTGGCATAACATTGGTATTTACAATCCATTTGGATTACTTTTTTTGCATTTGAATATCTCAAAAACTAGGACGCAGTTTAAGAAATGATTGTATTATAAACATATATGGTGTACACCCATCAAAAAATATGTAGGAGATCGAAATCAGTTCTTAACATGTCTGATGGTCTCCAAGTAAGAACCAAGTGATGTGTAAAGAAAATTTCCCTTGCGCTCAGTATAAATAGATTACCGCATGGTTGGGACTTCCGTTCTTTTCCGTTCATATATACTACTAATAACATCGTTGCATGGGTAAAATATGCCCATACATACCTGAGATGCCATCGTAGGTCCACCACTCTTCCCAGCTCACTCCCGTTGCATCTGAAACAATAAAATAAAATAAGCAAATGAAACTTGACTCAGTACAATACGTGAACTGTTATTAACAACAATGATTTCAATTTATCTGCCTTAATTTTATTACTTCCAGCGATATTACATTTTTACCTCTCGTAGATCGTAATTCGTATTTTGCCGTACACGGGATTATTTACTGATTCCGTTTTCCTTTCACAGTTTCGGCTGCATGGAAACTCAAACATTTATCAACTGGATCAAACGCGAATAAACAGAAGATAAAGAACGGTTGTTACACGTATGAAAAGCACTTATCGCAATTTAATCAGCTTTTCTGTTGGCTTAACACACTTTTCTGGGTTGGACAATCTGAATATCTGCGAGAAATAAAATCCACAATCACCAGATTACTCGCAAACGCCAGAGTCGTAACCCCGGATTACCAGTTTCGGTGTGCACAGCTAGCGTATCATTCTCTGTACAGCGAGGCGGAAAATGTTCCTACAGCAGTCAAGTAGAACAGCTGCTATGCAGAAAATACTCGGGAATTCATTTTAAGCCAGTTGCTTCAAACAGCGATGAGTAATGGTCAGGTTTTAATACTGTAGAGCCAATGCAACTTTTTTTCCATCATATTCGAAGGTAAAAAGTCAACAGTGAATTAAAAATGTTACATAAAAGATATTATTTTTCTTTTAGCATCTTGATACTAGTTTCAAACATTTTCATTCTGCGTTTTGTCTTATCAGTGGTGTTCCTTCTTCATTTAATTTTTTCAAAAATGTATTGACAATTAATTGAAAGCGAGATAATTGATGCCACGATACGATTGTTACGAAGGAACTGATACCATAAACTTTAATGATGGAATCCCCTGGACTTTCTTCAACAGGTTTCTGGGAGACCACAAAATAACAGAATTTTAATAAACGGACTAGGAACCATAAACGATTCCTCACAAATCTTAGCCCCGAAGTTTACCACTCACACTCCAGAATTGGTTGTGCCGAAGGAAACAGAACCGTGATAGCCATTACTAGATTTATAACTAAACGATAATACCTATCACCTTCACAAGAAGTCGCTATCTTAGTTCAAAGAAAAACAAAGATAAAATTCCATATAATTACCACAAAACAAGGTAAAATGTAGCTATTATGTGCCAGTCTCAACAACATGGATAAAAGACGCAATTTTGCGAACTTAAACTTTTTTTCCATAATTTCTGAGGAAAGTTAAAGGTGTACTTAAAAAGCATAAGTCTTGAAGCGGTGACATAATCATCTGAGTCCTTCAGATACACATGTAGAAAATTCTGCTCGTCCTTGTATCATATTTATAACAGAACACAATCTTTAGAACTGAAATCAAAATGATGATTGTTGTTTCAGCGGTAACTAACATTTTCAGTGGAGCTTAATTAGTATAATTTCACAATAATTTATTTTTAGCTCTTCTATAACAGTACAGCAGATGCACATCTTATATACCGATTGAATGGTGAAAAACCAACCCCTCCGAAAACTATTACAGAGAGAGAGGAGATTTGACGTCACAGCTAAGGACGAATGGTTATATGATTTGGCAATTTCGCCATTTAATAAAAAAAATATGGTATAATTATTTTCATAGATAATTATCGTACCACTGGCAACCAACATTGTCAGTGGAGCTTTATAGCTATAATTTCAAAATAATTTTTATTTTTAGCGCTTTTATAACTGACATTTTATAAACTGACTGCACGGTGAAAAACCTCTCTGAAATCTATTCCAGAGAGAGAGAAAAATTTTGACATTGCAGGTTAGGATGTGCTGGTATGAGATTAGCTCATTCCGCAGTTTGGAATAATAATAATACTGTGATCGAAGTAATTTCGTACAGGTTTTAATAATTTGGAATAAGTAGTACTGACCTGCTAAATGAATACTAATGTACAGCTGGAAGTATGGACTGAAAACGTATAGTTTACTGCTGGTTTCGGCGACGTTGACGTTTGGGGAAGCCGCAAAATTTGGCGTTAATTATGTCTCAATCAATTTAGCAGACCATATTAATTAAAAATACTAATAAATATCAATTAATTATTAGATTTTTCTAATAAACACTCTTGACAGTGGGAAAAACGTTTAAATAGTTTTGTTCACTGATTACGTTAGATTACGTTACAGTTTCTGTGAGACATACGTAACTGCATTGATTGAAGTACATTCATGACGAAATATGTTACCAAACAAAAGTCTCAAAAAATTAGATCCTAAATAAATTCTCCAAAAAGTGAAGTAGAAATACAAAAACTCAACCCGGTGGATATGTATTGACGGCAGTGAAAGTGACTAAATTCCATTGTTATAAGTTTATTAGTATTCGAGCTAAGGTGATCAGAAACTCCTCTCAAATATACGCAGAAACTGTAAAGAAAAGTCATAACTGTAAAATGGCAAATCCATTGAAATCTTAGAAGAGAGAATTCTGTATTTTTCTGGTTCCTTCCCAGTGCGAAGCAGCATTGACGAAGTTACCCAAAAATTGTTAAGTACCATCATCTGAGTTATATGGTAAAAAGTATAGCTGAATTGAATTATATTACTTCAATATCATCCGATATTATAGATTGTATCTTTTTCCACACCCGCGAGAACAAATGTAAAGTTGACAGAAGTTTTGCAGAATGATCCCTCCCTGATATCAGTGAGTGCTCTTATTGTATTTCCGAAGAGATTTTATTTAAATTTTCCGTGCTTTTATACTTCTTAATTACTTCGTCGTTTTACTGCAGTTGGAGCTATTTAGTTTATATTTAGAACATGCAGCTAAACTAAATAAATGAGATGATAGTATTTATACTCAGCACAGTTTAACTTAGTTTTAATAAGCTCCAAATACATCACGTTAAATACATAATTGGACTTCTTATTAGCAAGTTCTCCTTAGGCGCTAACCAAACTAGGCAAACTCTTAGTTATATCCTTGTTGTTGGTATGGAAACTTTTCAAAGGAACTCTAAAATTTCAAAGTCGTAGGAATAATATTAAAATACATATTCTATAATCTGTTATCCTACACTCTGATAAACATGATTGCGTCCTTCTTTTTTTCCTGCCATGCCTTACAACTCAACACAATAATAATTAAATTGGAAAATTTGGAGTTCTCCGTGGTTTCTTCCGGGTTAGTACACAAATTGACTCATTTCTCCCATCATACGCGGTGTGGAAAGCTATGACAAATCTTCAAATAATTAAGTACTTCGTGTCTGAAAGCATTAGTAAATATTTCACTAGCAGAACCTTCACTTACGAAAGTCTAAAAATAGAAAGAAAAAAAGGAAGACAAACCCATCGTTTCGTTTAAACCTTTCACGATGTGAGTAAAACGAATAGGTCGACAGTAGCATCTCATTTAAACCGTGCCACCTATCAACAAGGAAAGTCGAGGACCAGGGGTGAAATGGCTAAAGCCTCTAGAATAAATGTTGAGACCTAAAAGTTACTGAGTACGGAGTGAGAAGAAATGAGAACGCCCTCTCGTCTTAGCTTTAAGGTGGAGTAGGGCCGAAGGGAGGAGATGGTGTTTTCTAACCGAGGGGACCATTGGGAGCCAGAAAAGCGAGGGTCCAACGCGAGGGCCAGCGACGTTTACTGCGAGTTATATCGCGTTTTGCGACGCCCGCGGGACGAATATAATCAAGACATGACGAAAATATATTGTGCACGGCGCAGAGGGCTGCAGCATCCTTCCAGGGGGCTCTGCCCAACGTTACGGCGTGTTTTTCGCAGAACTTGTCGTCCAAAACTATAACCTATAGATGACAGTCGAGAGTAGTCTAGGAAAATGTACGGTGCTACCTATTGCTAGATCCACATATACGTTTTGTTTAAAGTTGCAACTCTTGATCTTTGTTGTGGCAAATTGACTGATGCCTTGGCATTCTTTCAATTCGATGAGTACTCGTGAATGGTGATATCCTTCACTCACAAAAACTAAATTGTAATCTTTAGATTCTAAGTGATGTCATCCTTGGTGACCACTGTGTTGATAATACTACTATTACTATTACTAATTGCAATGAGCTCATGCCGCAGTGTCAATCTCAGTACTTACCTACTTACGATTCGTTCATAATTTTGTATAATTCCTTCACAATCTGAGGCCTTTATTTATTTATTTAATACTCTCGTTCCATAGATCCTTGTTGAAAGAACCTTGATAATGTGGAACATGTCATAGTTAATATATAGTATATACATACAATATCAATGATAACCACAGTGAAAAAGTATTTAGAAACACGCAGATAAGCAAAGAAAAAATAAATAAAAAAATAAAAATACATTTTTGTAAAATATGTAATACATATAATTAATTATTTTGCATTCTGGAAGTAGAAATAATAGAGATAAAATCCGATACTGCGGTCCCGAGTTCAAATCTCGGTAGGTTTAGGAATTTTAGAGAGCTGTGTTTGATCATATGAGCTACGCCATGCCGTTCCATGGTTCGGATTTCACGTTAAGCTGTAGGTCCCAGAGGAAACACAGTGGCCGTCCTACCTCTGACACAATGGCTTTGTATGCCTCCTTCGGGTTGTGGACTAAGATTTTTAATTATTATTACTAAACAGATGTGTCCCAAAATAATTAACTTCGCTTTACACTACTGACAATGACGTTAGTGTTTTGTACAAGTAATCTTTGATTGTTGTATTAAAATATTTTCCTTTGAATTCGAAGTAAACAAGTTAATAGTTTATTGTGTGCGCTTTCAATTTTATTTGTGTTGTAAATGAGAGATGAAAGAATGGAGAGGGTGAATCCCCCTGCCAACCATCCAGGCCTACTGCTCCGGAAGGCAGCCGCCAAGCTTAACGTCCCCACCCGAACGACGAATCCCATACCACTGAGTGATCACTCCATAAGCACTCTGGAGTTGTTTGGTGTCTAATCCAGGACGTTTGGGCACTATCTAGTGACTATAGTGCTGGCCAGAACAATTGGCGGGTCTCCTAGAATGCGCCGTTGCCAAACCACGCGCGTAACAGTTGTATTCACCTTTTTACTTGAAGTAATAGTTTATACTGTATTTTAAATAATTTATAATCGAAATTTTGTGATAAAATATTGATTTATGTCATTTCGTTAAGAAAGTTATGTTCGTGTAAATGCATTTGATATAACTGAAGAATACTTTCTCGAGAAATTAAGAAAACGTATTGAATTACTCTTCTTTATTTTATTTGTGGCTAAGCACGTATTAAATTTTATTTACAACTAAAATCAAAATTATACTTTGTTATCCTCTGCACTGAAAAACTTGCAAAATTGACGACAAAATTATATATATATATAGACTATAGAATTAAAATTGCTGTATACCAAAAATTTATATGTAGAAAAGAAGTATGGCCACTGCAGTTCTTTTTATAAAAATCAACCATAATAAAAGTAAGCAAAAATGTTATATTGTCATCATGAATATTATTAGAAAGCCAAATGTTTTTAAGCAAAATTAATAATATCCAACAGTAATATCGTAACTTACTACCAACAATAAAACAAGTTAAATATGAGTTTGGGGTTTTAAATAACATTAACACAGCAAATGTTTATAGTATCTTAAACTGTTAAGTACAAGCTATTAAAGTTGCTCAGTAATTGATAAGTTTATTGCGTAATATGTTAAATGTTCTTTAATACCTTACTTGTCATTATTCATCTCCATCAACGCCTTCTTCTTCATCATCATCATCTTCCACTTCTTCGCTGCTCTCGTTCTCTGTCGTTGAATCTTCGTTGAGGTTGATTATAAGAGGCTCGATTACATTATCTCGGACCACTTCCTTTTCGAAATCTTCTGTTTGCAGTTTTTCGGTATGGTAAACACATTTCTGCCACTGTTCGACGGTGACGTTTTCCAAGGCTTTATGCAACAAACGTTCGACATCGGCGATTTTGAAAGTGTTGTTTTTCTCCGCCACTTCTCTTTTGACTTGGGCCCAAATGAGCTCTATCGGATTGTACTGGCAATGATAAGGGGGTAATCGGACTACTTCATGTCCTCTTTCGTTTGCAAGTACATCCAACTCATACACCGGTTCTTCTTTATTCATGCGAACCTTCTCCAGCATCTCAGCTCTAGTCTCCGTAGGCAAAAACGAAATTTTCTTTTCTGTTAGCCAAGCAGCTATATCAGCTTTCGGCGATTTGGTTGTTGGAGCTCGGTTTATCACTGCCGAATGATATTTGGCGTTGTCCATGACGATGATAGAACCTTCCTCCAAAAAATTCAAAAATCTGTTGAGAAACCAATCTTTAAACGTCGTTGTATTCATTTCTGAGTGATAATCTTCAGATTTGTTGGTTTTGCTGCATCTGTAAACCAACTTACTTTCCTGGAGAAAGCCTGTCTTTGCTGAACCCGCATGCAAAACAATTAGCCTTGCCCCTTTTCCGACAGGTACCTTTAAGCCCCCACTTTGATTTGAATTCTGCCAGATATTTTTTAAAGAATGGTTCTGAGTTACCCAAGTTTCATCTAAGTAAAAAATGGGTCGCGTGTCACCTGAGCTACGAAGGGAGCTCATTTTCCTCAAAAATTTGACTCTTGAGGACACTAAGTCGTTTCGCTCAAGCAAAAATCGCCTACCATCATTCTGACGCCTGTATTTAAACCCTATATTGTTCAATATGCGTCTTACAGATCGTGCAGATCCTGTAAAATTTATCTTCTCTTTTAATATTTTTCTTAATTTTTCTGAGGTAGGGTACTCACCACGGTCGTAAAATTCGTGTACTGTTCTCCTGACAATGTCCCTGTCAAAGTCGTTAAGCTTTGTTATAGTGCTGTATTGTTTCACATTTTTCTTTGGAGAAACAAACGTAGGCGATTTTCCCTCACGACACACTCGCTGGACAGTTCTCAAACTGACACCACAAGCTTCAGCGCAAATAGCCTGTACATTCCCTAAATTTCTTCGCAATATGGTTGTTTTTTGCGGTAACAAATCACTACAGTTTTTTATTTCATTAACATCAAGTACGTCCATATTTTTCAAGTCTTTTCTTACCAGCGTGCATGTAGAAGACAAAATTTCACCATCATTGTCCACAAGGAGTTTGAAATATTTATATACACTGTGAATGATAGATTTACTCTGCCGGCGAAACTCTGTTGTCTTCTTCAGCCGCGGTGGTTCTGCTGTCGATGACGTGCGTCTTGTTGGAGTCGTTAGTCCGGAAACACCTGGAGTAGGAGAATAATTCTCTTCCTGAGTATCCATTTTTAGTAGCACGATTCTCTTGCTAAATTACCGTTATTACAATTTACTGCACTTTTTGTTCGGTAAAATTAGGACACTAAATTACTGTAATTAATAAATAACTAAAACGAATTATTTAAATCGCAAAACGCTAAAATCAAAATATTCTCTCTCGAGCAAGCTCACCCTCACACTGACACACTTTCTAACTCCGATTCACAGGTTCACACATTTTTTGTGTGTTGAAAGGGAGGTGGAAGGTTTGGGGTGGGCTGCCGCTTGGACTAGGCAACACAGGCCGCACAGCGTTGCAATTTTCAGGTGATAGAAAGAGAGCGCATCGCGAGTTTGTCCCCAAGTACGGCAACAGCGCGTTAACACTGACCCGCCAATTCTTCTGTCCACAGCTATAGGAATGGTGCACAACCATCTCAATCGCCCTGCCGTCCAAGTCCTGATGTTGAGGCCACCACTGCACCGCAACCAACTGAACGGACTGTGTGGGTTGAATAGTAACTAACGCCTTTAAAAACAAATTTGCCAATAAAATACATTATGCTTATTTTCATTGAATAATTTCTAACAATTTATATACCGGACGCTATATTACCAAATCAATCACCGAGCGTGGTGGTGTAACGATTAGGGTTCTGGCCTCACATTCGGAATGACGGCGGTTCGACGCCCCGATCGGGCAACAAGATTTGGGTTTTCCATGGTTTCCCAAATCACTTCAGGCAAATGCCGGGATGCTTCCTTTAAAAGGCCATGGCCGAATTCCTTCCCATTCCTTGCCCCTCATCCTTTCCCGTCTCTAAAGACCTCGCTGTTAAGAGACGTTAAGCAATTAAAAAAAAATCAGTCAACAATGTAAAATGATTAAATGTATGATTATTTAAGAGTATAATTTATTATTCTCTTCTACACAAGACTGACTGATAAAGCAGTTTGTCCTGGAATAGAATCAATGTTATTATCTTTATATATTTGGGGATTTATAAAACTTTGTAGCGGATTATTAAAATAGTGGATTTGGGATAAAAGAATTCTAATTAATAGATTTCTAAAAAATTAATGTATTTTCTAATGAATGTTTTCTCGGTGATTGAATGTTCACAAATTAGAAAAAAAAATTCTCCCGTAACTTCGATTTTTTCATAAATGTTTTTCTTGAAATGATTCTAGGCACCTGTTGCTCAGCAAGTTTCTTTAAGTAAGTGTAACCGTTCCTCTTTACCATGACACAAGTGAACATCTTTGTAACTAACTGCTTCTTGTTCATTCATTCATTCAGTCTTTATGAGTGACATTTCATGTTTCATATTTCATATCGTTTTTCTTTAACGTTAGGATAATTTCCATAAAGACACAATCTTTATTCTATAGAAGGAGGATCACCTTTATCTGAATTATGTGCGATGCATTCTTTAGAAATAATTACTTGCTTTAAACAAATGACGTATTTTTTTATTGGTAAATGAGGTGTGAAATGAAATCATATGCAAAAGTATGCCAATAGTAAGTGATCATTCTGTTTCGACCTCATATTTTTTCACTTATATTTTCACGTTATAAATTTATTTGGTCACTCTGCAGTTGCGTCATTCATGATGTTAGAGACTAACAGTCATCTTCTCATAACAAGTAGTAAGGTACTGTATTTCTATATCCCAAGGCTTTTCTTTCTGCACTTTCTATTAAAAACGTAATTGCTGCCCAGATTACTAGATGTAGCGAAACTGCTGCAGTAAAATCAAACTGAATTGCCCCTGGTGTACGCAACAGCTCCGCTCCACGCTTTAGGAGATTTAGAGAGATGAATTCGTCATGGGCGATTTACTCCGGAAGCGCCGAAGGTATTCAACGTTCTAAAAGCTTAGACCCAGCGCTGGATCCAACGTGCACGTTCCATCCGGGAGTTCCAAGGCGTAACTCTTCTCGCCATGGCAGCTGCGAGGGTAGGGGTGAGAGAGGAGCCGGAAAAAAATTTGTGCGCGGAGGAACTGGGAGAGGAATAAGGGTCTCGGGGTGCTCTGTTTTATGAATGTTTAACCGGAGAGGAAAATTCCTTGAATTCTTTGGCTCTACTGCGGGTCGCGTGCGAATATGCGGACGGTTGTCGAAAGTGGAAGGAAAAAAGGCGGCTCAGGTGAAGAAGGCCTATCTGGAAAAATACTGCAAGAAACTCAAGAGAGCGTAATTGGCCTTGTATTGTGCCAGCGGCGGATAGACTCCGTGACAACGAGCATCCACGTTAGACCTACCAGAAGTCGTAATAAAAGAACGACACAATAAGTTAAAAATAAGGATGTTCTCTTTGAAGGCTTTTTGATTTTCACACTAAAGAGACGTATTTGATTTGATTGGTTCATTGCTTACTGAATATGTTTTCTGGTGCGTAAACCACGATTTCATCTGGTAAGCACCAAGCATGGTGGGTGAACGGTTAACTTTTTGGCCTAGCATTCGGGAGGACGCGGTTTCGAATCCCCGTCTGGGCATCCAGATTTGGGTTTTCCATGGTTTCCCCAAATCACGCCAGGCGAATTCCGTGACGCTTCCTTCAAAAAGGCCATGGCCGAATTGCTTCCAGTTCCTTGTTCCCACTCCCATCCCACCTCTAATGACCTTAGCCGTAAAGCAGAAGACTGGCGCTTGTTTGTCGGTGACAGGAGTGGCATTTCCTACCCGACACAACACCAAAATGGCTGTTTCGAAGCTCGTAGCTGTGCGCAACGACTTCAAGTCAGCACTGCTTTTGCCGGTGTATGTAGACGAGTGTAGAGGCTAGCGACCAGTCCCAAACAAGTTTATGAGAGGAGGTGAGTGAGAGGGGAAATTGCCAATGTAAAATCACACAGGGACAGCATTCAAAACCAGGGCTTTTTCGGATTTATATTTTGCGATTCAGTCGCCATGGGAGTTTGAGGATGCCGGGCAACCACTGGTCTGATGATTTGCGCGCTATGACGAATGTAGAATGAAACAGTAAGGGAACCTACCTGGACAGCAACCGAAGACAGAAGTACAACCTTTTGCTGGCTGTAGCTGGAGGGCAACGGACTTGTGGGAAATGTCTTTCACAATTTTTCCACATGTAGACAACTTGTTTCTAAGTTTTCAGTTGCAGACGCCTAGTGCAGATTTAACTGGCTAATTTGCTGGAATATGATCCGAGTTGGGATCTCACGGAACAATATCTTAATACTGCAGGGAACAATTTCCACAAACTCCACTTTTGAAGACTGCATTGACATGGTAAAGCGTTAATAATCAAAAAATTGTATTTTGGTATCGGCGATTAAGACCCGTTAGCGTATTAGAACGTGAAGACTAGCTTTCATAAGTTTGTCTCTATCATATTTTATTAAAATATGCTAGCTTTTCGTTTGTCGGATAAAACAACACTTTCATCATATTGAAGACAGTATACCAAATATTTGCTAATGTTACATTTTTCTAAGTCTCATTAAGGATATGGCACCCAAGTACATAAAAGTATTTATATTAATGTTTCTTTGCAGTATAGCTGATTTGCTTAAAGTAATAATTTTTCGATTAAACGGTTTGTTCATTTGTATCTCAAGAATTCATTATGATTTACTCAGATCTTTCGTACGCATATCCCATCACATCACTGCCATATGCATACATTTTGATTCCAAACTTTCATGTATTTTCACTGAGAGGAGAGTGTCATAAGAATTTAAGAAGACAGTCATGTTTCAATTGCTGAGTCTCACACAAAATAATCCCATGAGATATTTAAACAGGCATCAAAGGTTAGTTTGCCGTAAAAATAGGAATTAACGTCCGGAAGAGGTGAAATAATTTTATTAAAAAATTAGCAAAATAAACTATTTTTAAGAGTATATTGGCAAACATAATTATTGGTTAAATCACATTGCCATGGATAATGTTCTGCAATCTATATTAATATAATCTGAATGGAAAGTATCAGGTTGAACAAACTAGAGATGGATTTCTCATATATGCACTCGTTCTGCAGTTCTTGAAATAAAAAAACGACAAAAAATTAGTCAACAGCATTACATAAATTTGGTTGGCTATAAAAAAGATCTAGCCATTAGTCTAACATCATGCGTAAAATGTAATCCCTGATTCAACTTTTTTCCCCCAAGTATAATATAAAAAACAACGGCATGGTGACGCAGTGATTAAGACGTCTGACTGGTGATCGGAAAGTCCCTGATTCTAATCCTTTTCCTTGCTGGGATTTTCAGAGGCCTATAACCCGACCTTCACTTCTGGCATAGTTGTAATGTGAAGTACGCCAGAATGGTTCGAATTCCATGTTAAACCTTAAGTCGCATCTCCCCGGTAATATGATTGGGTGAAGTTAGATAAGGGAAAATGAACGGGTATGTCTAGCTCCAATACCAGGATATCTCCTTCGGAAGGATCCATCCAACCGTCGGCTAAATAGCAAGCTTTTTAATCTTAAAAGAGCATTATATCGTACAGTGAGTTAATTTTCAGTCATAATCTATATATGAATTGTGAGATATACTAAGACGTCTAGCTAACGAAAATAAAAATGCACAACGTGAGCACATCATATTATATAACTCTTGCAGCCCTCGTTTTTATGGATAGCTAAACAATGCGTTTAAAATAAATTTTATGAATCAGGTTACTGGCATCGTTGATGTCTACTGTTCCCCTTGAATTTGGCTGAGCTCGTTAAGATGCCTGCATACTGCACTTAATTTAAAAAATAGACACTTAATCTATGTAACCAGATAAAACTACAGTAACAAAAAATGTGTTTTTGAGACATCAGCGACAGTCTTTAGAGTACATTGCACTTAAAGGCATAAACCGTTATTAATCGTCAGCAATAAAACTCAATTGACGTTTTTATTTTTATTTAGTTGTTACTGGACGCAATTACGTCACGGAAACAATGTCAGGTGCATGCAGTCATCAATAGAATTTCTGAAACAAACGCTCATCCGAAAGTAAGGATTTCGTGTGGATTTAGAATTTAACACCAATTCATCTTCTTCCCCTAAAGTCCTCCCCTCCGTCTTTCTACCGCTTTCTATTCTTTTAACCTTCCGGATAATTGTTCTGTTCACCACTTAATTAATGAGTCATCTTTGTTCACAGTCTGGCGTACACAAATATTTAAGGCTCGTTGTATACGGCTCCACCGTTCTTCCATCCTCCTAGGTCTAAAGAATGAGATGAAGCAGATTCTATGGTGTCTTCCGAGGTTAGAACCTTGAAACGTGTTTTTGGAAGGTATCGTCCAGGAGCCGTTACTAGAGGGAACGAGGGTTTAGGGTACCTGTAGCTCTCACGTCGAGAGGAACGGCGCCGTAAACGGAAAGGTTTTATGGGCTACTACACTTGAAACAAAGGCAAAAAGGAATACTAAGTAGGGCATGAATAAAGGCACTTAGATCCCACATGACAAGAATTGGTAGTAAGGTAGTAAACGTTTCTGTTCTTCGCAGTATAGACTCAGTGATTTTATTTTGTTCATCTTCGTACACTGTGCTAATATGTTTTGTGTCCATTAACTTGTGTAATTATCCAGTTATTACAGCAA
This sequence comes from Vandiemenella viatica, assembly GCA_031002005.1. Lineage (NCBI taxonomy): Eukaryota > Metazoa > Arthropoda > Insecta > Orthoptera > Morabidae > Vandiemenella > Vandiemenella viatica. The sequence goes on from CM061920.1 coordinate 195,402,045, forward strand.
TCCCGTTCAGGGTAACATAAAGCAGAATTAATGCTTCAAAAAGTAATTTCAGTTACATGTTAAAGATTTATTTGTGATGTGAGAGGCTTTCCTATCACACTTGAAATTCTAAAGAAATAAGGATTGGCAACACTGTAACTTCTGTTTTTTTTTTTTTTAATTTTTCCCCCACGGGTCAAAGAAGAATTCGCAGACTTCCTGCCAATCTATTAATATTTTTACAGAAGGGATAATTGACAGATTATTTATCGATCAAATGTCGTTACAACAAAAAATAGAATAAATTTTCAGCACAGATTAAATAGTTTCTCATCCCATTTAACCTCTGGTTGCATACGTTTTGTGAGTAGTTAGAAGATAAGCTTTTACACTGAAAGACACATTGCTTAAATATCATGAACTGTAGATAAGTTAGTAGCAAACTTGGTGCTCTGTGTATTGAAATATACTGTAGATATTTTCTCCCCTGTTACGCACGATGTTACACAAAAATTTAAAGGACGAGCTTGCTCATTTAATCTTTGATTTCCTGCTTTTGCGAGCGGATTCTGGTATTTTGGTGACATTTGAAACAACATTCATGCTGCAGTTATAACTTCAATTAAGGTATCTACACTCACATAAAAAAAAAACATAACCATAATATAAAGAAAACGTACGTGGAATCATTCCCTCTGACATAAAGAAGCAAAGACCAAAAACCCAATAAACTTTATTATCTTTTATCATTGAATATTATATAAGAATCAGCGACGTATTGAGTTTGATCTGTTACTGTAGTACCATGTAATATCAAAACAAAATTTTGGATGCGGGATACTTAGAACCGATTATCAAGCAACTAACAGAGTACCCGGTCTAGTTGGGGTTGATTATCAAATACACTGTTTTAAGTCACATAATGTGTACCTTCATTAAATCAGTACCAGTCATTTCCGGAATTAAAGCAAATATAGATTCACTCGCATCCTATCCAGAAAGTGATGGGCTGGAGCTGATTAACACCTACACTGTTTTCATTCGTCTGATGAGAATAATGTGTACCAAATTTCATTAATCTGGCACCAGCAATTTCGGGAATTAAACTAAACGTCTATTTACCCCCACAGTTCCCAGAACGGGGTGGGTTGGATGCTGTGATTCGGAATATCAGTCCTCGTTTTGGTCCAATCTGCAATTAAATCTATTCGCATCTACTAACGTTGCTGCACATGTACTACCATACGCACATTGGTACATAGCACATACATAAATCCATATGTGGAATGTGTCATCACGCAGAAAATACAGATTTTGAACTCATTTTCGCTATTTGAAAGATTGGCCTTCGAGTTAAAATCTGACGTATCTCTTAAGAAATTTATTTAGTGAATAATCTGGCATAACCTAAAAAATGCTGAATCGATTTTGACTGGGTTTTAGGTGCGTCTCATTATACAGTTTCATCTTTCGCTGGAGCTGAAAATTATCTCATTATGCTACTTCATCTGGGGCTGGAGCTCAAAATTAAAACCTGTTCCGCACCTTTACGGTTGAATATCAAGTATTCAGAATAATTTCCGGAAATTGCTTTTACGGTCAACACGAAAGGCTCACGTTCCGTATAAGGCAGTAGTTATGTATAGATTACTATTATTAATCAGAGATTGTAGTTTCGTTGCTGAGATAACATCGACGGCAATTATTAATTTACTTAGTTTGCTCTACGTATTCAGTACGGCCAACATTGTGGTTTTAAAACTGAAATTTTAGGGATATATCGGCAGTGGCCTTATTATTTTTTCGAAGTATATCGTATGAAACATATAGTTGGTATTGCATCTTTGGTATGTCTGACAATACATTTACTGCTAACGTAGAAACATAAGACTGACTCTAAGTTTTAAAATGGTGAAACATGATTGAAATATGTGCAGTAATTTTTTATTTTTTCTGTAAAAGATACACAAGGGTTTCATTTTTTATTAATGTAGGCTTGTAGATCATCATACGTTTTGATGATACAATGTCTGCTCTCTGTGTTATATTCCGCTAACCAGACGCTAGAAGCCAAAACCTCAACGCAGCCGCAATCATAAATATTTAAGCGGAGCTGAGAAGAAACCGCAAAGCAACTTTTTAATCCGCGACACAGCGCTTCTCGCTGAGGGACTTGGCACTTCTTACTTGTGGCGGGCGACACCCGGTAAGCCTGACGAGTAACTCATCAGATCAGAGGTGAAGAGATCAGAGGCCAGCTCAGCTCAGCTGTTTGAGCTCGTTAATTAAAAATTACCACCCATTCTACAGTCACCGATCTATGAAGAATGAGCTGTCTTCATCTCTATCATGCAACTTCTCTTCATTACCATTTATTCACACAAACACTCTATCAGGTGTTACAATTGCACTTGAATGTTGACATTTCACTCCTGTCACAGCGATGAATTTAATTTTCCTAGCTTGCAAGAGAAGTAGAATCTTTGGTCATCGAATAAGCTGTTGAACTGTTTTTATTTAATATTTTATATTAATTATAATTCTGTCCTACTAAAATAACAGCACTGATTCTATTACACTTTTTAATGTTATGTCAGTGACAAACTTAACGAAGAATGATCTGTGTTTCCAGAATCTGTTAAAGGTTGCCCTTACAACACGTAGGACGTTGTGAGACGCTGCACATTTGGTAGTTTCGCATTGTAGTGACGACAGTATCCCTCTCCCCCCTTCCAATCAGAACACTTCCCTCCACACAAAATTAGAGATTTATTGCTTTGTTAAATATTTAAACGTGACTCTAGCTCACCTTCAATTTTTTAATATTTTTTAAAAACGTTTTTATGGTTCGATCCCGTTGCAATGACTGGAATATTTATTGTTCTTCAGATGTACAACAGTCGAGTGTTTCATTCATGATAGAATTGCCTGCTGAATGATTTCACGCGATTTACCTTCAGGTAAAAAGTTTATTGCCCATGATTCTTGATAGTTCTAACGTATTTATAGCGAGACCTAACTGAAAATTCTCAGTCAACGGCTGAACTGTCATGCCACCATTGATCGGCAGGAAATAAAATATTTATGTATACCATCATTTATGTTCCATTCTGAAGCGTCATTCCAGTGATATTTTGAAAGATCCTGGGATCTTGGTATGAAAACAAGTAATCATTCTACCACTGTTCATCTAACAATTAGTTTTGCAGGATTAGCAGTAATCAATGTTTGAATTTTCCTGAGATGGGATGGCTCTATTTTCAGGAATTATATCGTAGTACCAAGCAACTTCTCAGGACATCTTTTCTATTAGAAATATATTTTTTCTTTAGTACGCAATAGGTCACTAACTCGTACGCTGTACTAATTAATGTCTCCCAACAAGCTGGCTTCATCTTCACACTTCTCATGGAAACCAACCCATAAATATTAAAATTATAGTGAAATTAATGCTCACATCATTACATTCAAAATTAATATGCTGGATGATACAGTCTACAGAAGAATAGAAATGAAAGTATAACAAATGTTACAGTTATATCAGCTTGGGTTCAGGAATAATCTGAATACAAGAGAAAGCATTCTGGTATTAATACTACCATTTGAAACAAGGATACGATCATTGGGTTTGTGTACTGAGTAAAGAAAGAAAACTTTTGACGACGTTACAAAATACAAATTTTTTAATGGAGTTAGATATAATATACCCAGAAGGAGGAATCCTTTTTAATCAGTATGAGGATTACGAGGCTAAAATAGTTAACCGCAAAAAATAGTTTTAGCTAAAAATTATTGCAGGCCAAGTTGCAGTCTATCAACAGTAATATTCTACTCCTACGCAGATGATACAGTAACGAATTTAAATAAAATTAAATGCGTAATGGTTTAATGATATGTAATCAACATGCTGCGATTCTCTAGAATGTGATTCCGAATGAGGGTGGTAGCGCCAACCGGTGTGCGTTGAAGAGATCATAGGGGGGCTCCTGGTCCAAGGCAAATTCTGAGACCGTTCAGGACCAATCGCCGCCTCTACTTTCCAGTATTATATCCGGCTTTAACAGTTATATCATAAAAGTGTTTAATAGAATTTCAATTAATAAAAGAGCTTTTTGCGTAGCCAGAAAATGGTTCGCTAATAAAAGAAACAGATCGTCAACATTGAAACGCGATGATTTAAAATTGCAGATGACATATTGAGACAAAATATCGAAAAATAAGTGAAATTACACCGCACTTAGCCCCCGATTAATAATTTTTTATAATATTTATTTCTTAATCAAACCGATATTGTTGATATAGGAATTTTAGGAAACAATATTGTTCACTTCACCTAAATGGGTGCCATCAAATCACTGTTTCGAATAGTGGTATCCAAACCATAAAAGTTGGAGCACCATGGGTTACATTATTCATTATATGAAGGGGAGACAGGATGTTTATTTTCTAAAAGGGTTTGGCCGAATACATTTCTGCCGGAAAGAAGTTGGCGAGAATTTTTTTCAGTAGGCCAACAAATGGTGGGAACCGTATGTTGTTGATTATACATAAAATGTAATTATAAATGGTGAAGTAAAAAAATTCTAATAAGTTTCAACATTGACAAGTGACTCAAAAGAACTTACTAAAATTGTACGTACATGGGGCACAACTTTCTGTCTTACTTTGAGAACTCGAGTATTAAAGTATTTGAAATGTGGGGTTAGATAAATGCGTTGAAATTTGCGTTTACAGATAAAATATGAAATGAATGTTTAGAAAAGGTAGTTGAGGAAATATTGTTTGCAGGAATATCACAGAAAGAACAGACACTACGGTGGTTCAAATTCTAACACGTGCAGGGTTGGCTAATTTGTTAGTAGAAGGAGCAGACAACGAAAGTCCTAGATCTGAATATATCAGCAAGTCAAATGATTGCGGAAGACGTTATTTTGATTGTATAAGTTAGCTCAGAATATGAAGAGCTTGACGGATTGTTTTAAATCAGTCGCGTGAGTCAAGGGAAAAAAATTGCGATCATCGAATCGCATCATCATACGTTGAAAACTGATATCAAAAAGGAAATTGACGACGAATTAATGGACGTTTTGCTATCAATGCTACAAATCCAGCACGTGTCAGTGGCGAACTGTAAGTTTGGAAAAAACGTTAATATGAAGAAGTCACCCGTAATCCACGGACGGAATATCAGAAAAACACATAGAATTGGAAACAACTGACACACCAGGATCAACGTCACCAACGGTTAGTGGTGACAATTTAAATTAATATCTTTGAACTTTAGGTGAGTTATGTTCGCTGTGATCAGTGGGAGACGTCCATTACTCATTGCTTCATTTATACAAGCGTTATTCATCTAAAATATTCTTAGCACTGGTGCCGCTCTTTCAAGAAGAGTAGCACTTAAGCATCGGCCAGTAAGAAAAAGGTCAGTCACGCAAGCCGTCATCAATTTGTCATCCTTACCGGCCATAATATTTCACTCACTGTCGGAAAGTGTACCGTCATGTCAATTGTTCTGTTCTTTTACATTCAGAGCGCCCAGACACGCGATGATATGTCTGTGTTTCGCTTGTGGTAATGCAGTGTTAGAGTAAGACAACACGAGAGGATAAAGTCGCTTTCAAGTAATATGGCATAGTTAGTATATTTAGGAGAAAGCATGTACAAGTTATTGTTCTCATCCGGTGCCAGAGAAAAAAGCTGTTTTCTTATTACGGTAAACATGGCATTGATTGAAGTGTTATTGGGATCCAACAACCTTTTATATTGCTTCCATTTGATATGTCTTTCGTAGCCGCTTAGTAATGTCTCGAGATATTCACGTGTATGAATGCTATCGATGAGCCAAGCATTCAATTTACGTGATATAACAAATTGGGAGTAAGCTGTAAACATACACAGCCTGCGATCTTTTCGCTTTGCTTCTATTGTTTTATTTATTTTATTTTGCGATATTATTTTATGACAGTACAGCAACTTTCGCTTATGTATAGACGCTGTTACGAGTTATTTTTCTACCTCTGTAGTGCTTAGTCAAGAGTTATTTCTAAATCACTAAAATGTTGATGGCCGGACAGTGAATCGAAACTGAGTCCTCCCCAATGTCAGTTCCGAAGGTCTCTGGCACTCACGCACTGGGCTCGAGTATAATCATAAGGTACATGGATATTATCTAAAATTCATCTCGCTTAAGACTTTTATCCACTATACAGATCCAAAATACCAAAGCACTTTTTAAAGGGTGAATAAAAAACTAATTATAAGCCATTAATTAATCATCGCCTTAGAAATGATGACATTAAACGATAAAAACGGAGACACACAACTGTTTCCTAGCAAAGGAGTCCGTTAGCATAGTTGCTTCACGAGAAACAAAATGTGAGAACACAACGTTATCGAATTGATGTTAAGATCGATTGTAACATATGTTTTTCCTTTCCAACATGCATTTTATTAGCACGTTACTGTAGCCAGTAATTTCACGAGTTCGGCGAACAAAGTATTCGTGATGAAACCAATTTAAATTACTGGAGACAGGCAACTAGATTACGCCTTTTCGAATTAAATAGCTGAACTCTTGCATGAACATTGTCTGAAGAGATTTATAATAAATTATAAATGTCGAGCAATTGATTTTTATTTAAAATTGAAAGAGTATCATTTCATTCTGTTAAGAAACGAAATTAAAGATCATTGCCAAAACGTGCAGCTATTACAGTCGGAAGATTGTGTGACTGTACAAGTCCAGTGGAAAGTTATGAAATGTAATACTCTCAAATATTTACTGGTGCTAATGAGCGCAGTTCTTGAAATTATTTTTAGCTTACGTAACATAAAACTGAAAAGGGCAAAAGAGATTAAACCTGCTACATCACTACATTGAAAATCTAGTAGTTTTCAATTTTCGCTGCTGATGATGATATTGGAGATTGTATACGAAACGTCGCGTAGGCTTAACACAACTAGGTATTACAAGTAGCTACTGTTTACCCTGACAACAGACAGTTATTACTAGATCACACTTTGCATGCGCTAACCTTTAGAGACAGTTTCCGCCCTCGTATATAGTACGCCTGCTATTCCAGCGTTCCCTGCGTCTACGAGATTTAATTCCTACTGAATCTGGCGGCTCAGTGCACCCAAGTAATCGGCCGCCCCTATAAAATATGTACACCCCTAATACAAAGGCGTGCACACAATGCTGCCAGCGCGCCGCGCCGCCGCCTTTTCTTGTTACAGTTGGGACCCTGTTTCCTTCCACCAAGGTTCGCGTGCGCGCAACGCTTTCCTCAGCTCCCAGCTACTCTTTATTACCCAGAGAACTCTTTACTTTTCTCCCGCCGCTTTATGTATGCTGCGCAGACAGGTGGGCAATTGCAAACCTTGACCTATGTATAATGTTCTTGAACATAAGTCGTTTGTAACAAACGGATTTATACAACTACTAGCTTCACTTGTTATTAGGCCATGTGTTCGGTTAATAATCCTTTCATGTCGTAACTCACGAATATTAAATTTTTACTGAATCAGATAAACGTACATAGACGTATAAAATGAATAAAAATATTTCTGAGTGATGTTTATGAGCGTGATTAACGCAGAAATTAATGTTTATTAGGGAACAATTTCCTGCACAATATTTCAGGTTTTACCATCAGCAGCGTGGATAATTTGAGATTTTATAAACAATATAGACCAATAGTTTTTTATTCCCAAGCAAATTGTTACGGAATGTTCTAAACACACAAGTCCGCAAACATACAAAAACAAAAAAAAAAAAACACAAAAATGCTCCACCACTAAGACGGATCAAAGAACAGACAGTTGTTGTCATTTGGTGATTTAAACCATGAAACATCTTTTCATAAGCGAGATAAAACATTTTTGAAAAAGTAGATATGAAACTCTAACTGTATATGTATAAATTCCCCAGAAACAGGTCATACACTCCAGAGAAATAATCCATGTGGTATAGTGGCTTAGTTTTATGTTCAAGTAAAATATGATTAGAGTTATTCTTACTGTATTAAAGGTGTCACAGCTGTGCAATGGGAAGATTATAATGTCATTTCTGATATCTTAAAGAGCTTGAGGAAACGAGATAATGTGGTCTGCAGGGATATTGAGATATACGCGTTTATAGTTCTGTCCTAGACGAGATAATTAGAAGCGACTACCGTATCTTTCACCTGTGGAAAAATGTTTTCTTTTTGTGTGAAATTTATTGTTTAATTTTTGTCAGAAGAGTGTTTATAAAATCTGAAATAAAACTGTTATTACTATATTTAGATGTCCCGTGGTTTGTATTTTTTTTTTACTGACCCTGATATGTGAGCAGTAAAGCTCGCGCCTGGCATAGGGTAAAGGTGGACTCAAATCCCCGTAACATCCATCCAGACTTCAGACCAGTACCGAAATGATTCCTTCGAGAGGCCATGGTCGAATTCCTTCCCATTTCTCGTCACAAATCCTCTTCCATTTGTATTGGCATCGAGGTCGTTGAGTCGTAATGCTCGCGGGGAGGGTGTAAGGACAGTATTTAATATGAGTTTACTCCAGGTGCCGTCCTGAAATACGGCTGGTCCCTGCCAGTCAGCAGCTACGAGCACTATTATATGAGGCACTGATGATCACGGTGGAGAGTGATGAGGAAGTCAGTCTCATCCACGAAAATGCTAAGGGGCACAAGCGCCCTGCGGCCTTAGCAACAATACCGTTCGTCTTCGTGCAGAAATCCTGCGCGAAGAAACTCTTCCGCAATTTGAATGGGAGACAGAAGCGGCTGAGCTGAAGGCATCAAACTGCAGCGATTGAGATTTGGCAGGTTGCTGGAAACAATATTCTCGCAACTACAGACAAGCTGCCAATTCCAGGGACAGAAGCAACTGTCTTCAAAGTCCCAGAGCCACCTGCGCCAACCAGTCCTACCTGGGACGACGCAGCGGAAAACCACCTAGCCGCGGAGTCGACCACACCCTTTCAAGAGGAGGGGGAGACAGCACCAGCATGCAGGAGGGTCCCGAACAACCCGTGACAATACGCTACGCACGGAACTGGGGCAGCCTGTATGTGGAGCTTCTCATGGTCACAGAGCTGCCTCTGTTCTGCTGGCCGGCTGACAGAGGCATCAAAATCTTATCCTCTTGCCCGTCAGACCAGGGGATGGCCTCCAGCCAGCTGAGTGAAATAGGTATCAGCGGCGTCATGGAGCAGCCCAACCCACCGAGCCAGTCGTCGCCTGTGGCCGTTGAAGCGCTGCCGAGGGAAAGGGCTAGGAAGGCAGCCAAGAAGAAACCTTATCCGCCCGAGCACCGGCAGTATTTGAACTGCCAAAATCACGGACATCATGCGAGCGACTGCACTCAACAACGCAGGTGTGTCATATTTGGGGCTGACCACAAAGTAACCGACTGGACTACAGCCAGATAGGAAGCAATCTGCTGCAACTGTGGCAGAGGCCACGCAGCTTGGTTTTCTGGCTATGATTCCAAGAAGAAACTTCGGGCAGCGCGTCGCCCGAAAGCTGCAACGGCCTCCAACCACGAAGACAGCTCTAGCCAGCTTTCCCACCACCAGCGCATACGCGGCCCACTGCGCTCCGCCAAGACGAGATGACAACAGCTCCTGGCTCCAGTCGGCCGCAGAGTAGGTCAACCAGCCGACCACTGCCACTGCTGCCGTACCGGACCCAGCGGCCAGCTAACGGTGGTGGTGACGCTGCTCACGCATCTCATCGCCGCCCTCATACCGCGCCAGCAAGGATCAAACTAAGGACTTATCCAACAAGCTACGACAAAAAATCAGACAGCAGGCATAGGTCTATAACCTGGAACTGCAAAACCATCATAGCGAAAGCTATATAGATGACACTGCTGCTGTGCGAAGTCGACGAAAATAATCGACAAAGGTAACATTTATTGCTCACAAGTGTGCTGTAGTTCCAGTGTGAGAAACATGTGAGTATCACAGGTGGCAAGAATGCATACTTTTCCTTCTGTTCGTGTTTCCAGCAAGAGCGATGACTTGGGTCGAAGCCAACGAGTCTTATATTGCCTATCAGGCATGTGGCTTCAACTTCCAATATAAATGAGAGTAGTAAATATGTTACGCGTCAAACTAATTGGTTGAAACTTAAGTTTTCTAGTTGTTCTGATAAAAAAGAAAAGAGAATTGCTCTCAGAGCTCACCGTCTAGACTCACATAAGAAATATAGCCACTGCTTTTCACTGGTGAAGACAAAGCTTCTCCATTTCATAAACTATAATTCCAAAATTCTGGGCGCTTTACCTCTAGAGTATGAACCACTCCTTTTTGACAATAGATTGAGTATGCAAGGTATTGTTTTGACGTTCAGCTTGCAGTAAATGTCTTCCACGATAAAATTATGTGAATTCTGGTCGTTCAGTTTTGAATCGTCTGAGTTGTATATTTGCGCCGTAACAGTTACAAGATTAGGGGAGAACTGATAGCTAAATTGAATGCTATTGACTACATACACACAATTTTAACTACCCCCGTGCGTAATGGAATGTGACGTTCCTGCCACACTCCGTGAATATATATAGTCGTCGACTTACTATATACACATTATTTATTAAGTGCAAATTACTTTGTTATTCAAGTTCTAGGTTAATTTATTCGTACTACATCCGGGAGGCCAACGATTTGTAAATAACTTTTGGCATTACAAGGTTGCTTATTTAAGGGAGCAAATAAAATGTGAAATAATTAAATATGCTGATGGTCTGTACAAAATCTGAACATCTACTTGGCCAGAGAAAATCCTTGGCTGGCGACAAGGAGTCGCCTTGAGCACAACAGGGGTGCCGGATGCGACACACAGGTACTGTTAGCTCAAGACCAGGGCGTTGTCCTCTAAATCAAAGAAGAGAGGGTGTTCCAACCGACCCGCACTGCCTCAAGTGGGCGCGAAGCGAAAAGCTAATAGCGAGTGCTCTGGACATCACGTGATTTTGGCGTATGATATCCCAACAATGCTGTATAGCGTCGGGGGTTAGCTTCTTTTTTTCCGTGTGACATGGTCGCCGGACTGCGTGAGGTGGAGCCATCGTCTTTTTGGTGGCTAAAGGAAGCTACATCGAGACACTTCTTGGTCGGGAGTGGCCTGATGCAGTCATCGAAGGCACTTGGACGAGACGAGCGACGCGGCACTGGGCGCAGCGTTGAGATCGATATCTCACAGTAATACGCTGTGTTACGTTCATCACGGAGCTGTCTACATATGGTAATGTGCTCTTACGCCAGGCCAATGTTCATGGATTAAAGAGGCTTACGTGACCCGTAGCCACATGAGACCTGAATTTCAGCTCTACTTGTGCAGCACCCCTGAGCTAGCTGGCAACTTTTTCATCGAATATTAAATTCTGAAAGCTCCTTTTTTTTAACAAGATTCAAATAATGTACATTTTGTTTTTAATGGCGCCCTGGGAATATTTATATGTGTATATGCATAACATCTAACTACTGGCCTGTGTCGCCACGATGTTTCATTAAGCATTTTGATAACTGAAATACTTAGAGTTCAATTATTGTTTGCTCTAATTCAGCAAATTGTAAGGTCTGGGTATTGCTTACTTGCTTGTAATGTTGCATCATCTTGCATTAGAAGTAACGTTAAACATATCCAGCAATGTAAATGACAGAATGAAACTCAATATTTGTTTACCTGTAATTTCTACAGCTATCAAGATTCATGCAATCCAAATTATCAAAACTCATAACCATCTTTGGTTTCCCAAATCACTCCAGGCAAATGCCGGGATGCTTCCTTCAAAAGGCCATGGCCGAATTCCTTCCCATTCCTTGCCCCTATCCTTGCCCCCCATCCTTTCCCGTCTCTAAAGACCTCGATGTTGAGAGACGTAAATACAATAAAAAAAAAAAAAAAAAAAAAAAAAAAAAACATAACCATCTTAACATTCAATAATTATCAGAAACCTTCAACCATAACAAGCTAACTTCAGAATATTCTGCCTCCTAGCAAACTTCTATACGGATGCGATTTATATCATGCTTATCATTTTTGACTCAATGGTGTGGCACAAGTTCTAAAACGACTGTCATTTGAGAAGTAGAAAAAATTATTCTTGGAATTTTGAAGTGAATTGTTTCTGATGTGTGGAATTTTGTTTCATTGCTGGAATAAGGGTAAATGGTCCCTAAATAACCAGTATTACTGAGTAGTTTCTTGGATATATAGCTAGCTTTTCTCTGAAACTTCTCGTTAATTGCAAGCGTCTTACAACGAGAGAAATATTGACTCTTGGAAAATGTCGTGATTGTATATTCATCGGGTGAAAGATGCAATGATGCAGTGGTTTGCTGTTTTGACCAAACTACACCTTAGTCAAAAAAGTTAGAGCCCCGCTCAGCGCCGTCAATTTGTTTTCTGCCTCACGAACGCTGCCCGACGATGCTTCCCAGCCTCTCACTTGACTACCCGGCCAACTCGCAGCACCAAAAAAATTAAACTCATCTAAAATTTATCGGCGGGGGAAGAGGCGAGCGTGTGAGAACAAACAATTACCGAGCCCTCCTGGAGCTGGAGCTGGAGTTGTTCCGGCAGATTGAAAGCAAGTGCACGGCAGATGGTTGTACGGAGCAGAGCGGTCGTTCCGACAGCTAATAAGTCTTAGCTATTCCGGAGGAAACTTGGGATGGCCCGTGGTGTGAGGTACGGAGATGAAATACGCCACGGCTACAAAGAGATTCTGCAATCAAGAGCAAACGAGGAACGTCGAATGAGACGCTATCAAAAGTGAACGAGGGTGAGCGAGCTGCTGGATCGCAGCTTAACTCCGGCCGTCCTCTAAATTGGCATTGTATATGTTTCTGCGGATTAGAAGATACAGTGTACAAGCTGAATATATTATCAGCGCAAAAGTACAGCCCGCAATCTGATAACTAAATTAGGGAAATATTCAATCACTATCGTGTCATTTCTCCTTGATTAATGAATATCAATCAGGCAGAGAAAAGTCAGTAAAATTGCTGTCATATACTGCTTAATTAATGAAATTATCTAAATTCCAATTCATTTTCATCCATAAATATTATACAATAACAATTCCCTCGGGTCGTAATGACCTGGTGAAAGGGTTTCTATTGGCTGCACATTCCGCCCCTACCGTAGCCACCTTAACCTAACCCGGTAGTCCTACCGTGTTTAGGGAACCTACAGCTTAACATGGAATCCGTGTCCTTCACATTACACAGGAAGTTTTACCAGAGGTGAAAGTTCGGTTAAGGTGCTATAAAAATCCCCACCGAGACAGGGATTCGAACCGGAGACCTTGAGATCTCCAGTAAAACACCTTACTTAAACACTCTGCCACAGGTATGGCATCTGTGAATATTAAGGCGATACAGATACAAATTAGCACCCGAAGTATCATTTATTCAGATTAGTTCATGTTCCTATATCTAACATTCCTCTAGCATTAAACAGTAATGGCTTTAAAAATATTTTATTTCAATAATTTGATAATTTCAGAAGATAAATTAAATTATGTTAAATTTAAAAATGCCTATGAATGAATTTTACGGTTGATTTTTCCCATCCCCCCTGCAAGAAAGATTTGCTGAAACTTGTGTTATTTTACATATTTAAATATAGCTAAACGTGCTGAAAAATTGAGCGCAAAAACGGTAGATACAGATTCTTGTTCAAACAAGAAAAATTATATCCAACCCTAGAAGCTGAAAAATTTTGGTGGAGTTTTGTTTGTAAATTTGCAGTTTCTTTCAAAGTTATTTCTAAAGCAGCGCAATGAAACGACTTCAAAAACGATTTTGTTACCAACTTGATTGAACCTGACACTGTATTTCGTGAAGTTAGGATAAGTCCGGTGAATGGGAATCAGACCGAGATTACAGATACTCCATACTTTATTTGAAATAAATTAAGCAGTATGAATTTTATTAAATATTCGTGGGATTTTTAAGAATATAGTTACATTGCCATTGAGTTGTTTTCGATTTATAAAATGTAAAACGGTCAACTAACTTTACCAATAGTTAGTTTCTGTAATGCAATCTTAAATGATTTTCTATTGGTCAATACATTTTTGATTTAAGGCTAGAATGAGACATGAAAGATACATAATTTTGGTTAATTTGAGATTAGTAGTAACAGATTTGATTTCTGGAAGGACGAAAATGAGTTTAATTTCAGTAGAAGGAATCTGAACAGATTTGCTAGTAATGTACGATTTTTTAAAATAACAGAGAAGTAAAAAGTGTTGTGACAGATCAGGAACGGTAGCTCCAGGAAGCCAATTGTTGGCGTAGTCAGTCTGCAAGAAATGTTTGAAGGGTAAAATCTGTGAAAGATACGGGAGTGGGAAGGTGGGAAAATGTCAGATTGAGTAATTGTAAGATCACGAAAGTACTTTAGTCGTCATAAGTACGTCGGTATATTTATTGGGCCAGTTCGATGGAGGATTATGTGTAAATGCTGTTACGAGAGAATTTGGCACTTTGCAACTGCTTCTACGAGATCCTATCCCCCGGAATTAGAAGTCTTTTCAATGGTCTAAAGAAAGGATATTGAGCATTACAGTTGAAAAATTAAAATTATTCCGTTATTCCACAGAAATTCTTCATGGTCAATCAACTAACTTACTCAAATTTTATAACAAAGGTGGCAATTGTTTTTCTAAAAAACCTGCATTTTCAAAGTAAAAACATTTTTGTAGATTTCACTGTTAACGTTTAATATATCAACCGTAATTTAATCACCAAAACTGGTTCAGATCGTGTATAAACTGGTTAAAAAAAAAACAGAATCCATTCTTTTAAACCCAATACATGAATTCCAGAAATTAGCTTCTAACACTCTCTTCATGTTGTGGTAATTAAGGTTCAAAGGAAAAAAAAAAAACAGTGTGGAACTCGGCCATAGCCGTTTGAAGGAACAATCACGTCCTTCGCCATGATTGATTTCGGGAAACCACGGAAAACTGAAATATGAATGACTGTACGAGGATTTGGGACAACATACTCCAGAATTCCCGGCCCGAATCTTTACCATTCACCCACCAGGCTTAGTTTCTAATACTCATATCCCATAAGAATATCAATAACTCACTGTGTAAAGTAGTTCAATTTAATTATCAGCACAGATATTGCTTATGATAATGATTTAACTACATTTTCAAAGGTTAAAGGATCTGTAGGCATTCAATTTAGATAGTTTCCTAAGAAACCCATTGCTACTAGAGCGTCAAACTCTCAAACGGGTCGGAAGGATGCGGGTATCCAGATTTGGATTTTCAATGGTTTCCCGAAATCAATCCAGGCAAATGCCGGGATGCTTCCTACAAAAGGTCATGGCCGAATTACTTTCCGTTCCTCGACTCTGGTTATTTCCCGCCTCTAATGACCTCAACGTCGACAAGTATTAAACTCATAAGCAAAAAAAATAAAAAAATCTAATGCGGGTTCCCTTAATTCTGGAATTGTTTGTAGTTATTCAGGTACTCACGTCAAAGACAATAAAGCAGTAGACTCACATGGTACGTATATGGTATTCATCTTATAGTAAGCTCGGTAGCTTCCAGGAAAACTTGATTATAAATAACATTGACCAAAGTTTTTCATCAATCTGCGGGTTATAAATTATGTGCAGACGACTGGAATCTTAATATAGTAAGAATTAACATTGTCTTATGTAATTTTTTATATAATTATGAGTTGATAGAGGATGTCTGGACTGTATGAAGCAGAAATTTTTCAGTGTTCTTGAAAGCCTGAATTTGGGAATGCTTCTCCATCAAGCCAAGAGGAAATCAGAATAGATTATTGACTGCGAGCTAATTAAAATGGAAATACATCAATAAACAGCTTTAGTGACGGACACATTTTCTTTAATTCTAGGAAGAAAAATCTAAATTGGTGCCAGAAAGTGGCTTTTTACTATACAATGTACACGTCAGAAGCATTAAAGTGACAGAGCGTTGTTTATGCTCAACGATACACTCCAAACAATGGTAAAACTACAACAAAGGGGCACTCTCTAAACTTGGAAGGACGGATTGAAAGCGACAGCAATGGCTTTCAGAGAAACCAATGGAAAACGACTGAACGCGGTAGAAAAGCGAGCGAATGAATCAGATAAAGTAGGGTACGCGGCGGGGAAGGCAATGGCCACGCAGGTCGAGAGAAGAAGGACGACGTGCATAATGGAGGAGGCTGTTAAATGTTGAGCGGGCACGGGCTCACTTAGGCCGGCAGCGCCACTGATGTACGATTGTTGCTGCACAGTGAAATATTCAGGGCGGCCGGCGAGCAGGGGCTGCGCCGCCGCAACGCGCTACGTGCGAACCTCCGGCTACGGTGTCGACAGCGCGGCCAGAGGAGGCGCCAAACACTGCACACGAGGGTATTACGGCTTAAACCTCAATGTGTGCACACGTCTTTTCACTGACAACAAACCTCTCAGGTATAGCAACGTCGTCGGACTATTGTCACTATTAACTACTATGGATCCTATGCCCCAACGACAATTTCCTTACACACTTACTTTTGTATTATCATTATCGCCACCATCATCATCAACGACAAGAGTTTCCAGCTACTGGCTGGGTCTGTTTTGTGCACACGCCTTTTCATTTTCTTCTCTCTCTCACCACCTTTGTCCAGTCCTCTCCTCTCTTCCATACACTTTCCTCCACTCTTCTCAGACGCCCATCCCTTAGTTTTCGTCTGGTTTGTTTACCATTTATCCTCATTTCGTGGATGTTTCATCGTATTCTCTGCTCCTCCATGCCAATACCATTTTAGTTCCTCTTTTACTTTAATTCCTTATCCGATTGTTCTCTTAACACTCATTCTGCCTCTTAGCAGTTTCATTTCGCTTGCTTGTATCCTCCTAATGTGCCCATTCTTTACTGCACAGGTTTCAGAACTGTAACTTGGAATAGGTAAGTAGTATGTGCGACAGATCACTTCCCTAATTCTCCTTGGTACATCCCTGTTCCATACCAGGCTTCTCATACTTCTTAAAAATGCCTCTGCTTGCCTTATTCATATATTTATATCTCCATCGTTCCATCCGCCTTCCTCTTTTCCCTGGTACTTACAACTGTTTACCTTCTCCAGCTGTTCACCTTTCATCACATTTCCCCTGGTTGTCCTATTTCAGGAATATTTATTTTAAATTATTTTACTATTCAAAGCACTTTGTTCATAACTTTTCCCCACCCATGAATTCACTGACTACAAGTGAATTTTTCCAGTTCCTCGTAGCTCAGTTCAAGTGCTAGTTTATAGCCATGGACATCCCTTCCTCCCAAATAGTAGTTATAATTCTTCATGCAGTGTCAATACATGTCTTTTCACCAATGTACGTTATGCATAAACTGAGCACTCTCTTCAACCATTTCATGACTTACTCCTAACCCAGCTTGTAAAATGTATCGGCTACTGATTGTGTTGTATGATAATATTTCCAAATAAGTCCGACCTTCCTTCTTTGCACTCTTTCGGACTATTGCATTTGATACCTTAATATGCGTACAAAACATAACTAAGGATTTAATGTCCAGTTCATTGACTTCTTTTGCACACCACCTCATCACTCTTTCCAATAAAAGTCTTTAAAACCAAACATGCACTGTTTTCTTGGAAATTATATTTCAGTCAGATTGTTTGTTGTTCCACTTTTTTATTACGTTTGTAACTAGCCATCTTACAATCCGTAGCAAACCCAGAATTCAGTCATGTTTTAAGTAACTTTGCCAAACAGGGTTCCTCTTAGGGAGTGAGTGACTTCGAAGTCGATGCGTCCTAAAATCAAAATAATCACTTTCTCTGTATTTGAACCTAAACATGGAAGAAGCGTCGCTAATTGCATTATATTCACAAACGGCTCACATTCAAGAAAAATTGATTTATCCACTGTTAAATTCATAGCTTTTCCGGTAGTGCAGCTGAGAACGATTTATAGATGTCTGAATGTTCTTTCGGCGTTCGGATAATTTTTCGTCCCATTTAGTCTTGTTTCCTAATTGGGGAGTTTTTCTTAGAACACTGTCCATTCACCTCATTGAGTCAGTGTAACCAAAATCTGTTTGCAATGTATAATGTTGTCTTTAAACGCAAGGTGTGTAAAAAAAAAAGTTCAGTTTGTGCAAGAAACAAAAATTGGATAAAACAGTTTGTTATATTCATTAATCACGAACGAAACTAAAAAAAAATAGGTGGGTATAAAACAGCATCTCCAGTCAAAACGATGAATAATTTTTTTCTTCAAGATTAAACAGTCTTTCATACAAATGATTTAAGACGACCAATGTTCAACCAAATTCTGATCTTTCAAAATGCTGATAGGTCGACTTCGATTCGTACTAACCCCAATGAAAATGCGATGCACAACTTCTACTGAATTCTATCTCACAGAGTGCTTCTGCATCAACTTTCGCCATGCCAATTTAGGAATGCGAATTGAAACCACATCTCTCACAGCATTCTTACCAGAATATTTTTCAAAAAAAAATAATAATCGATTTTTGTCTCACTACTTATGAAACCAATACAGATGCGAAGTTGTGGGAATAACAAAGTCTTAATGACATGAAAGCTAAACTTCTATTGAGAAATTGTGACAGTCAAAAAAAAGAAAAAAATCATTCTGATGTATCAGCCTAGTGTTAGCAACTGAATAACACTTCATATAAGGATTTTACTGCAAATAATAGAAGTTATAAATTAATTATTACTTCATAAATTACTGTTAATCAGAAAATAATATATTTTAGCTTACTCCAAATTAGTAACCTAATTTCAGCAATAGTGAGAACTTACTTCAGCATGAAGTAAAAATAAAACAGATTATCCTTTCTTAAGAAAGGAAGTACTTGAAATTTTACTGACAACAAGTAGGAGGTACACTCTTAACGAACGAAGACCACCAAGTAAGTACACCGTTGCTGTCATTGTTACCATGTATTAAGCTTCTTACAAAGCTTTTCTTCAGCCATCAAAGCAAGTGAGTTTCACTCGCTTCATTAAGTCACAATATTTTAAAAGAACTGGAGAAATGCAATACCGCTAATTGTTAAAGACGGTGAGTGAACAATTTTAGAATAAATTAAAAGCTACATTCTCTGGAAATACGCCGTCAGCATTGTACTTTCAAATGGAGACACAACAGCAAGAACACTCTCACAATGACACGCCACGGCTCCACCAACAAAGTGACGCTCCTCTCATTTCTGCCAGCTCCGGCAATCTGCGTTGCACAATACAAAATTAAAAGCGACTAGCGGCTTCCCCGCGCATTAAAATGGCCGTCGTATAAGAATTAACGCCAGGGAGGTAATTAGGTGTCGTCCGCCTGCAGGACATTAACTGCAGCGTCAGCGCGGCGCTGCCACATCGTAAGAAGATACGTTTAAACTGATAGCAGCGCCTCTGCTGGCCGCGGGGCTCAGATGAAAAATTCACGGCGGCAGCAGCGGCGAACAAAAGACAACAAACAATGGGATCTCGGCGGGCACTCGAGATTGTGCGTGGTGGGGGCGAGAGAAACCTCCCCCCTACCGACACCATGCGTTCACACCGGAAGGGTGGACACTGTAAGCAAAGGTCGTGGCCTAGTTACAATTAAATATTGGATTGCGATAAAACGGCAGTTTTAAATTTCTGTGTGTTTGCAATACAAGTTTATTCAATCAGTATCTATAATTATATTTTACCATTAATATCTATTAGCCAGACGGGAAAGATTGCAAACGAAGTGCCAAGTTCATGTATTATGAAAATTTTGAATATTTATCTGTAATTATTTCGTAATAGTATAATCCAAACTGCAAGACCGGTATCTGGATCTGAAAAGAATCGAATATTAGGAGAAAATTTATTTTTATAGCAAAACTTTCAATTAAGGATATAAAATACAATATAAAATAACCATAGCTACATCATATTTCAGAAAAATCTTTCACTCTTACGTTACACAACTAAGTAGCTCGGTCCCTCTGAACTTTAAAACTAAGTTTAGAATTTTTATGGAAGATGAAACTCAAAGCGTACACTGATAGATAGCTAAAAAAGTACTTCACATACATTAACGGTATAGAATATTGAATAATTGAGACTGTCTTAGAAATTTTGCTTGTTGTCTTTCGGTCAGAGTTGTCTCGATTTATTGTAGCCAGCAGAATATTATCACGACTGGCACAGCCTCGTTAAGTACAAACTGCTTCATAATGTTACCATCAAAACATCACTAAGAATATAATAATATTAAAAGAGGAATGCATGATATCCTACATAAGCCACGATATGTACTAGCCTTTGATACACAGAAGTACATTTTGACCAAGTATTCTGAATAGACACATTTTACGAATAAATTACGAGCTTATTGCAATAGAACTGTTAAAAGAAATTAGCGCATTCTATCAAGTACACAAATTCAACAAATGACGTCATATGCTTAAAATATTCTAGGCAAAAAAATTTCATCTTAATTTGAATTTCCAGTGACTGTAGTGAGAACGATGTTTGTATATGAGGATTCATTTTTAGGCGCATCGTTCCGTTCGCCAAATGAACAGAATAACGTAACTTTAACCACAACCAAAAAGTATATAGTAAAAATATTGGAATGTTTCATTAGTACTTTTTGAAGCATGAGACAACACTAATTAAACCAAGAGAGATACTTTCGACAACATTTGATAGCGAAACGTAAAAAGTTATACACTGGCCCAGCATCACGTATTTGTTAGGTAGAATGGTTTCATATCTGAAAGTTGTTCTATTGTAACTACTCACCAATCCACTTAAGTTTGAGCAGTATAGACTATCAAACCATTTTCAAGATAGAAAGAGAAAATGTTCACTAAAGAAAGTTAAAACATTATGGCTGAAAAACATGTTTCATTAACACAATTAGGCTCCATCTTTTGAACAAGAATATATACTAAAAGCTAGTTAAATGGAGTTGTGGTTTAATTTAAAAGCAGTTATCGTAGACACTACACACATTTTCCATAACGTAGTACATACAAACACATCCAAGAAATTTTATGTCACTTGTATAAACTGCCAATAAATTTAATACTATGAGGTTTCAATGGTCGCAATACATCTACACTTCGGTGGTCTACAATAACTTTTGAAATATTCAGGTAGTCTACGATTTTATTGTAATATATCGTAGTTTCAAGGGATATCGTTGATCCTATTCACGATCTTCAAATAAAAAAAATGAAATGCACGGGGATAAAATAATCTGCGGAGATACGAACTATATCCTGATCCATTTTCATTCGGCATTATTTTCTTTAACCTTTCACACATATTAAGTTTTTTTTATTTTATTTTTTTACTTATTGCGTTACACCTCGACGACTAAGATGATTAGAGGCGGGATGGGACTGGGGACAAGGAACGGGAAGGAATTCTGCCATGGCCTTTTTGAAGGAAGCATCCCGGCATTCACCTGGAGTGATTCGGGGAAACCATGAAAAACCCAAATCTGGTTGCCCAGACGGAGATTTGAACCCGTGTTCTCCCAAATGACAGGCCAGAAACTTAACCGTTCACCCACCACTCTCTGTATATTAAGGGTAAAAGTTGTTACAGTTCCTATTTATTTGATTATATTGGAGTATTATTAAAAAAAGAAGCAAAACGTTCTTTCAGTTTATTTGTCATAGCAGTCATAAGTGTGTAATACAGAATTTTACAGAAATTAGGCATTATTTTCTTCTTGAGGAAATAACATGAAAATAAAATTTATTATCCCATTAACACTTTAAAACGTTTTATTTTTAACGTAATCGTAAGCAGTTGAATTCCCTCCAGCCAGTGTATTTAAAGTCAACACACGGCATCAAATGATATCATAATTGGAAAATCACATGCGTGTTAATATTTAAACGATGTCTTTATAATTAAAATGAGAGGTTGTAAAATAAAAAGTTGCATATATGCATCGACATATTTTGGATAGAGGAAATATAACTTGGATCAAAAGCACCTTCGCATCGTCATGGCAATTACTCCCTATCCCAGAAATTGAAGGCTGAAGTTAATGCAACAACGCAATTCCAGGAAACTTTCAGCTAGCGAGTACTGCTAGGTTGCCTGAAGGCTCCCTATCAGGGTCAGCAATTTACATGCAAGAACTGGTCGTTAATCAATACAACCTTGCAGAAGCCACCACACACTCTCAGGTTACCTGTGGTACTGATTTAAATATATGCGTTGGTGAAATTCTTATACCAATCGCCATATTAACAAAAATTTATGCAAAATTAATCTGTTATTTGGTATTTGTGTGTGTACCAATAAAAAAAAAAAAAAAAAAAAAAAAAAAAAAAAAAAAAAAGATGAAAATTTACTGAGAATACTTTTAAAAACGTACAAAATATATAATTTTTGAACATAAAAACAATTTTTTATTAATTAATCATATAAGCAACATTATTCTCAAAATAATATCGAGTTCTACATGGATACTTATTTTTTCTTTCTTGACATTTTCACACTATTTCCAACACTTTTTTATTAAAATATCATAACAAAATAATTATAAGATTTATTTCTCTACTTTTGTTTTCTTAGAAACTGCGTTATATTTCACATGTTCACATGCTTCAGTGTTATTACTTTCCTATACCTTTACCGCAAATGATTGATTCCACTTCTTTAAAAAAAATTCCTTTGTTTGTATTATTATTTGTAGAAATTGCTGTTACCTCACTGACTTCGTTTACTCAATAAACTATTACTTCATTTGTTCTCCATTATCTCACATTATTGTTATTAACTAACAACATTTTTAATTTAGGTATTTAGCGTTATTAGCAGCAAACGAATGAATTATATACGTCTTGGCTAGGTCATTAAAACTTTGGCCTTCAATTTCTGGCATAAGGAGTTATTGCCATGAAGACGCTAACGTGTTTTGATCCAAGTTATATTTCCTCTATCCAAAATATGTCGACGCATATAGGCAACTTTTCATTTTACAACCTCTCATTTTAATTATAAAGACATCGTTTAAATATTAACATGAATGTGATTTTCCAATTGTTATATCATTTTATGCTACTTGTTGACTCTAAACACCTGGTTTAATAGAACCATATCCCACATTATGCCAGATAATGATTTTAATTTTTGCTCTTTTATCCCAGTCGATAATCTATTAAATAGTTTGGTGCCAAAGAGACATTATCAGTCTTTAGCCGAAAGTCAGTTCTAGACAACCGCGTGTAATTTTGGCTGAATGTAAAGAATATTTAATTGTTGTAATGATCAGCTTTTAATATCAAATAGCTGATGATGCCAAATCTGGATTTCTTTTCTTAGTTAACTGTGGGAATAATTTATCGTAGTTTCTCTCGTTAAACAGACAGAAATATAGAAGTTGAATAAAACTACAAACAAATTCTCACACACATAATTATTTGCTCTCCTCACATTAAATTCAAAGTTTAATGGTTTCTCCTTGATTTAGAAACAGCAGAGAACAGTTTACAGCTGTTGATAACTCTCAATAAACTTAGGTTTAGAAGATTTTACAAAATAAAATTGGCAACAGATTGATCCAATAACGGATTTAAGTTTTTACCCACATTCAAGTAATTTGCATGTTTCTTTCTTATTATCAAATGATTCATTCGTTCTACAGACGCCATATTAACTAAACGATATTTCTTAGAAAGCAGTTTTAAGCTTGGTAAATACAGATCACAATATAATCAAGCGTTTTAAGATTTAAACTTAAATATGACTTCTGGTAATATGTAGACAGGAAAATAGTATTAAGTTATAACTACATCAGTAATTAATAATTTTTTTAAATATTTTATCATATGTATGATTTCTGGTAATATGTGTAGACGAATTTAAGAAGCAAGTTAAAATTACCTTTAGTATATATATGAATATCTACTACATGGTCATACCACTTGGCGGTCAAACAATCTGGTTCATCACTTTTGTTTCACAGAAGCTTTAATTTAGAAATTTTTTAGATATCTCTTTCTGCGTTTCATATGCAATAAGCTGCATTTTGTTTTACAAATTGTTGTTAACCTCGGTTGAGGATGAAAAAAAAATCTGTAAATGAGATATAAAAGTCTTCGTCAGCGTGTACGATATGCCCAATGTGTTAATTTTGTCTTTCTTCACAAAACAGCTACGTAATTTTCAGTAAATTCAAAAGAATTACGTTAGACTGTTGATAATTTCGTGGCTACTTTCAAACCTGTGCTTAGAAGTATATTGTCCTTATTATAATATTTTTTATTAATTACGTTTCAGTCATCTCTGTTTGATCTAGGCTAGTAATTCTTCTCATGCCTTATTTGCCTGACGCCCGGGAAGTCTTTGTTAGTTTATAATTATTCCGCATTCACTTACGATTTGTATGATGACAGGAATAAACACTGAACCGCTCTCAACTTTTGACAATCGTTGCAAATTTTTCTAAAAAAGAAATAAAACAAAAATTCCGAAGTAAATTGAGATGTCATATTCAAAGAGTGGTAACAGAATGTACCACTGTTCAGGAATTAGCCAATTTTAAAACATAATTTCGCTGTCAGGGAAAAAATTGTTACAATATTGCGAATTTAAAAACTTTCGCAAAAGCGCTTTTTGTCATAGCGGCACAGCGGTACATTTCAAATTGTTTTAATAACTGCGATGTGGTGTGCCGTGTGGCATAATAGCGGCGCAAGAACATTAAATTGCTCCGATAATTAAAGCTATAAATTTCGTTACCGTTTTGTTGGCTATGTGATTAATGGATGTGCTTCTGTCTTCGTGTAGTGTTATCGTTTAATTACATTCCCCGCCTTTATCCGAGGTGCGTAGGAACTCGTTACGAATGTCGGCTTGACAAGAAGGTGGGCCCGTGGAGGCAGAGATCACGGAGTTGCGTTCCAAACTGCCGACCAAAGAAATCTGAGCACAGAATTTAGAATTAGGTGCGTACATTCGATTCACTTTCTGCTTAATAACGCGATTTCCATAAAACCCATAAAATTTGTTGTATATAATCACAGTAAATGATCTTCCAGAATCCTGCCTAAAAATTGCAAGTACGAAAATTTGTCTCAGAAATAAATATTTTATGGAAAAGCTTTTCTGAGCCAGGTTTTAGGCTGAAGAGGTATTTTTAGATGTCATTCAAAAAGCTGAACCTTCAACTGCGATTTAGTATGAAAATTTGGGAGATATAAAACATCGCTTGTCATTAATCACATATTTAGCAAGTAACATTTAATAATAAGAAACATACTGTGAAAAGATATTTCTTAATCGTAATTTTTCCTCACAGATATTGAATGTGAATATTGGGGGTATAGTTATGCAATACTATTGCTTGTTTCCATTTACAACAATACTTCCCTATAACGTTTCTAATTAGTTCCACGATACGACATAAGTGATTTGGTGGATTTTTAGTGGTACAGTGCAGTTCGGTGGTGAGTTGAATTGTTTTAATAATATGACATGAATTTTTTCTACTGAAAGTATGGCTTTCTTATCCTTGGTTCACATTCCCTTCATGCTTTCAGCTGTAGTGAAATAGGCACTTTTCTTTCTTGTTCTTGAATTATATGACGGTATGCTACATCCTCCAATACCTTGGATTATCTTATTACTACGCAGTTCACGTATACAACCATAAAATTATCCCTAAATTTCGGTTCAATACTCGACTGTCTTGCGGTATTATCACCGATTTGTTGTTTATTTTATTTTATTTTTTTTACTACAGTAGTTTCACTCATTGCAAGAAAAACCGACTCGAAAATAAGTTAAATCTAAATGAAAAGCAGAACGTTTAAAATATTCACGTGTAAGTCAGTTTTATGGTTCAACATTGTAACAAATCGTAAGAATTTGAATTTTAGATCAGCCGAAATAATATTTTTATTTTGAAATATTTACTCTTCGAAAATTCGGATAAAAAACCGAAGATATTGATTTATGGAAAATTATTTTGTGAATAATAGCAAGATAAATGTCTTACCATTTAAGTTGAATAACAATTCTTCACGCGTAATAGAAAATTCGCCTCGAATCAATCACAATTTTTTATAGAGCAGCAGATTTCCAGAGAAAGTCCAGCGCAGTGGAAAGAAGATAGTTTATAAGGGACGTTCAAATACAAATCATCCCAACATCTTTCAGACCAAAGAGATTTTTGTAGCACATGGTATGATACATACCATTAGCAGCAATATTAATCGTAACAGAAATAGTTGAAAAGCAAATAAAATTGAAAGATACCCAAAGATGTTTTAGACCTAGGACATAAACTGGGCAGTGGAAGAGTTATATTTAAATTTTCATACGTGGTTGTAGCGGTGATGTAGAGGAACAGTTAATAGACAGGTGGTTATTAATTCTATTACCGACCGCTATGGCCACCAGCGCTGACAGGCCAGTTAATAGTGTCTACAAAGTAGTAGCTTCCGTTTATGGCCTTCCCATCGAGGAATTGCAGGTGTTTTCACTGCCGTTTAACATTTACCTTTTATGAACCGTAAAACTGGCGTCAGCGTGAAAGTGCGTTTAAGTGCGTTTAAGTGCGTGTATGTGAGTGGCTAAGCTTAGTTGCTTGGCCGGACAAAGACCTTACCGTTTCCATGTGTGCTTCGTGTTACTCCGTTGTTTATATTGCTGCTGTTGGTTCCGTAGAGGGTATTTGATGGCGTTCAGAGATATCACCTCGTGTTCAGAAGCGGTTAGTAATTTTCTGACCAGCAATCTACTTGGCATCGCCCAACATCCTCTCACGAGGATCGGAGAGCAGAATCCCTTAACGAGTCCATACATTAGGCTGAGAGACCACTTCTTCTGCACATGACATGCTTATGCTCCATGTGAATTTTTTGTGTTTCCACAGATCGATTATTATATGTGTGGTAAAGTTTACGTAGCATATCTTTTTTATATTTTTAAGTGGTATTTCAATTGCTATACTTCGAGTACACTCCTGATTTATGCAAGTAACGTTTCATTTCTCCATTAGAATTTAGTTCTCATACATGATGATATTATTCCAGTTCTTAGGTGTGAAGGAAAAACAAATTATTTTTTTTTTCGTTTTATGGTAGTAGAAAATAGTATTTACCGATTTCATTAATAATTTACAAGTTTCGTGTAGTAGCAAAAAATTTCTATGAAATTAAATGCGTTTAACTTTTCCTACTATTTGTTTTCTCTCTCAGTTTTTTTAAGTTTACCACTTACGGTAAATTCAGCTTTTCTAATTGATCTATAGGAATGGACGCATAAACACAAGAATACAGATTTAGCTAAAACAATCTTTGTTGCTTTTTTTTTGTTAAATTTAGGAACCACTGTGAGATTTATAACAAAAAAGAGTTTTTTAGGATAATAACGGAAGTAAATTGGAAAGCGGTATTTGGAATTTATTTATTTATTTCTAAGTCTAAAGCCTTATTAATGAAACATCTTCAGTTTTTTTGTGGTTTAACAATAATTATTTTTCACCCAGTGACCTAGGCTTTGTGGCTACCACAGAGGAAATTACCATGTCATGTCAGAATTCTTGGAAAATTTTTGTGGGTTACTGTGATGTCTGTAAGATCAGTGAAATGTTTTGTTTACATTGTGAATGAATGACTTAGGAAAGGAGAGGTTGAAAGCCGGAGCCGGCCCATTCACCTACTCTTCCGAAAGGTACCAATATAATCGTCATATTACTTTGAACTTTAAAATATAAATAGGTTAATTGAATTCTTCAAGCTGCTTTTAATGTTGCGTATTTTGAAAAATATCTAACTCCCTTAATTAGGTGGTTTGGCACAGCAAAATTCTGTAAAAAGCAGAATTTCGAAGATATAGCCTTGAACAGTTTCAATAAGATGGATTTTTCTTTCACTCGGTTGGTGACTAGACCTAACTTGTAATAATTTAAATATAAGTGTTGAAATTTTTTATCAGTAATCAATTAATCAAAATCCAGAGCCTTTTCTTAATTACTTTATTACAGTGGTTGCTTAATCACGTCATGAAATCAGAAGGACAGTTATGCGAAAGTATATTTTAGCATAAAATGGAATATGCTACATTTAATGCATAATTCACTGTGAAATATCGCCGATGAAACAATCTGAAAATAGTTAGTGAAAACGATCCAGCATTAAATTTGTTCCTGTGCGTAGTGCTTAAATGATTTTTGTAAACAATCGCTGTTTTGTAAATATGTTCTCCACATCGACATCGAATAACAGAGTCTATTAAATCTGTATTTACACGCAAGTGATGACGAGCTTTGTTGGTAGATTCAGCTTGTCCGCGTAATTTTATCTAAATGCGGCGAGCACAATTTCATTTTTAGCTTTATTCAATTAAGTATCGGGTAGAGGAATTCCTGGTACCTGTCTACGCCTGGTAACTCTGCTTTGACCTGCGATATACTTTATGCATAATGAACTTTCAAGAATTCTTTTGGCCTTAAAATGAAACTTCGAGTAAGTCGAAGTTTATTAACCAACTGCTACCACGAAAGTTTGCTCTTAAACGTACTCTTACAGATATTCATAATGTCCATGACCAAATGCGCATATATGTACGAGTATATACGTAGTTGCAGCTATTATCAACTTCTTATGGTGTCAATAACAACTGCAAATTAATGTGTATTAGCTATAGCAGCTGTTTTTGTTTTTTTGACTAATTTCTCATAATTGTGACGTTGTCTTATCTTCCCTGCCCAAAATAATCGACATCTGTGGAACACAATACTAAAGACGACGTTGATAACAAACTAAGGAAAATGTAATGTAGTGAAGAGGGAATCCAGACAGTGAGTTCCTCAGAATCATAAAGTGAGCGCTGTTTTACGTGTGGGTACTTTCTTCAAGTAGCAATTTTAACAAATTTTATCTCACGCTATCTTATTTTAGACGCAGCTAAACAGAGAGACAATAGATTATGTGTGTACGGAGTCTGGGACTTTCCGTCATAAAGATTCACGACAATTGCCAATATGTAGTTATGACTAAATGATAGGTAGTTTTGTTGACTTACTTAATGGAACTTACAAAAATGACTAATGAAGCCTGATGCGTGGCGATTGAGTCACTTACCCAATAAGACATAACTTCTCTAGTTGACCTCCTTCCTCAATGGTCCCTCCCTCCGCGATAAGCTTATGATTAGGGGTGGGGAGTCTGGTTTCAAATGATGTACAGTATCATGAAATAACAGTCTCCTATTTCCTCCATTCACAAAATGAAACATTCAGCCAAAAAGCTTGCATTAGACTAGTTACCAAAAACAAACAGAATATTTTGCTTATTTCTTAACGTTTACCCTCACAATTTCAGTGAGCAGTGCTTATTTTAACGATCGTTTTCGTAAATGACTGTTAGGTGTCTTAAAAACCCAGGAATGCGATAAAAAGACGTCTGACTTTTACTGTAATCTTTTGAACGAACAACACAAAGATTTAAATACTTGGATAAAATGTACTGAAACTGGAAACTTTGACAAAGGCAATTTACAGCAGATACAGAGTTTACAGTCACAATGAACCAGGTTCAGTTTAGCAGCAGGGAGCAGAATGTTCTCAACACAGCGCTCATCGTGAAACTGTGCAGGGCGGCTGCTGAGCTCAACGTGTTGGCAATTCGATGATAAATAACGTTTTAACGCCTTTTATTAATCAAGTGCATGATTAGCTGACCACGCTTCATCTTCGTTGTAGTTCCGTATGCCAATTAGACAAGGGTCACGGTGTGTAGAAGTAACATGCATTATTTGTCTCTCCACAAAGTAACAGAATGGACACCACCACATATATCACGAGCCCGTATGTAGTCCGAATATCTTTAAACAGATTAGCCTCTGCGGAAATAATATTTTTCTCTCAAGAGATAATTGTGTTTGATATTGTTAACAGATAGCTACAAGTAACAGCTGGTTTAAGCAATGCTGTAAATCGTAGAAAGTTTATATATTGTTGTTCTAAATAGGTTTTTGATTACAGAAAGCTAACGCAAGTCACAAATATACTGTAATTTCATACTATAATCTTCATGTTATAATCTTTAATTGCTTAGAAGTCCCGAACTGTCAACTAAAATCTGTTTCTAGAGATCATTGCAGTAGCTACTATACCTCGTTTCCGTCAGTCCAGTATTTCGATAATTTATGTCTCTTCACAGCGCCCATCCACAGTATTGATACAAGACTGGAGACAGCGTGGAATATGGATTAGCAAAAAACAATTGTGATTACATAATACACCATAACCTAGGTGGGATAAGAGAAACTAAATAAATATTTCATGTTAATATTAAATTTACTCCATCCTATGATTTTCTTATTCAAGTTATGAAGGAAACTATTTAGAGTACTTGGCGGGGTCTTTAACTCAAATAAGAAACTTAATAATATATTAGCAAAAATCATACACTAAGTGAACTGAACAAAACAAAAACCAATTATAATAGTGGGGTAATTTTCACTGGATACTTATACCAACAACTTATAAGTTCACTATTGGAAAAATTCGATTAGTATGAGCTAAACATAACTTTGTAATTCATATATTGACTAGAAAACTATTCACTGAATTCTTTCTACTGTAATCACTCTCACATATAATGATTATTTGTTGAAGTGGAAATTTTAACTGAATCAGATATTCCTGAAAAATAAATTGCTGCCTCATATAGATCTGAATCAATTAATAAATATGTAAAATAGATCGAATCGTTTGAGGCTTTGTCTGTTAAGTATATTGAGAAATAAGTTTAACCATACAATATTCCTTTCAGAATAGTACGTATCTTGCTGATAATTAACCCTTTGACTGCTGACGGCGGATCGGTACCTGGCGCGCTGTGGCCGGCTACCTGCGCTAAGTGATTATCCCTGGGGACGGAGCCGTCCGAGCGGCTACACCCGCCCTGTGCAGAATGTTTCTGGCGAAGCACTGTGACCTCTCACGACTGATACAGAATAAATGCTCTCACTACATAGTTTCTCTGCAAATAAATTACTACAGAATAAAACGAATCATTAACCCTATTTTTCATAACTAATAATTATTTCTTGCTTGCATTTTTCTCTCGATTTTTGAAGCTTTTGTCGAAAGCGTGGTGATTCTTAAATTTAAGTCAATAGTTTACAGTTCTTTCTTGGCAGTTTCTGTAGGTCCCTTAGTGTATTAGAGTGTTATTGTTGATTCGAAAAAAATGCTAGAAATATTCTATACCACACTTACATACCACGTTCAGACCACGACTGTAAAATTAGAGATATTCGAACTCATACAGAGAGTTAAAGCCATCCGATTTTTCCTCGCGCTATTCACGAATACCATAGAAAGAGACCTTAAAATGTAATTGTTCAATCAGCCTCCCCCACACACCGAAATTTGGTTTCCGGAATATCTTTGTAGATGTAGACACCCAAAATATCTCGATGTTGACTGAATGTTTGCTGCGCTTTGTAATTACCCGATTATACGTAATTTTGTTTCTTTGATGAAATTTGTTCCACATAAGTACTCAACAGATTTTTCGTTTCTAAGCTATGAAGTGTCTGTCCACTAATTACGTGATGTGAAATAGAGGGGGGGGGGGGGGTTGCGACGAAATCGCACGAAACCTCACCAGAGTAACAAAAAGCGGTATCTGGACATAAGTTCACTAAAAATTGGAGTATTTAGAAGGACATCTCTGGTCCAATATTGCCTAATTTTCAATTTTTTTCACGCTAGGCATCAGAAGACAAATAGCTCTGAAACAATACATTTCATCATATCCAGTATCTTTCCACTTTGATATTTGAGAAAGCTCTGATTCTGGAGTATTCTTCATAGTGGTTATACAAAACCGATTCTTTTCATCAGCTATATTTCGTCAGTTCTTCTGTAAGAAATAACATGAAAACTGACAGAATACTTGACACATTCCCTATTTGACACGCATTTCCCAATAGTGTAACATCAAATGCGTGACTAACTGGACGAAAATGATTTTCTAGTTAGATTTATCGCCAAGACGTAATTTCTTCGTAGCCGTTTCACTATCACTTTCTGATTCTTCAGAACAACTAACTTGTTGAAACATGAGACTGCATTGTCACCCCTCCTGACGAGTATGTTTTAGGAGTACAGCTTTCCGATTTTGTGGAATAGCTATCACTTCCATCAAAATGAAGTAGTTCATCCTCAGTGTCGCTCATCGTAAGAATCTCCATGATTTATTCCTCAAAGCACCCACGACGTCTTTCAATTTTCTTTACAAAATACAGGACACAAAGAACACTGTTTAATTTTCGTTGGACAGTGAACTGTAGAGCGAAGCCTAGGCTCCCAGCAGACAAACATTCGTACAATAAGCTAGCGACCAAAACTGGAAAGGCTATAGAGAAATGTGGCGAGAAGTCCGCTGTACGACTCAGGTAGCGGCGCGTCTATATTCGTCATCAGCACACAGGTAGCGGCAGGCGGGTGCGGCTTATCTCGTCATCAGCACTCAGGGGAAATCCGACGGCTGCGGCTATACCCGTCATCAGCACTCGGGGCCCGCAGGCAGCATGACGTGTATAGACGTCAACAGCAGTCAAAGGGTTAAGTTTCAAAACGTTCAGTAAAAATTAAATATGTGTGTGGAAAGTCGAGTATAATTGATTGCAAATAATTACTAGTAAATCAGTAAGAAGAACTAAAACTGCGCCAATCAGATGAAAAACCTAACATGAAGAAATATCAACCCGAAAAACTAAAGGAGGAAATCTGTTAGGACAATACCTTCCAACCCGTTCTGCTATATGCCAGAGCTAGTCAACGTGTACTAGAAAGAAAAGCATTGAAATTGCTATAGATTCCATTCTGGCGATATCTTATTTTGGTTGTTTTATTTTTCTTTTTGCTTCGGGACTTGTGACTCATCAAGGTTACTAGAACGAGGGGAGTATGAAGCGTGAGCAAGTAATGGGAAGGAATTCAACAATGGCGTTTTAATGGTTCCATTTCTGCGTTTGACCAGAGTGAATTCTGGATACCAGGAAACCCAAATCTGGATGGTCGTGATGAAATTCTAACACTAGTCTTTCCGAATGACATATCATTCACTCACCTTTCTCCTGCTTTAACAGTCAGACGCTCTGACTAAATCGCATTACGCGCCGAGATTCAAACAGAGAACATTTGCATCCGTCTCCAGGATTGTAAAAGCACGGTAGCTCCATTGAACAAGCAGCACACAGCACTTAATAATAAGCTTGCGACCAATGTCAGTGAAATTTTCTTGCGAAATCCGAGTAAGGACCAAGTTTCAAAACAAAATATGTTATTTCCATTTATTTTTAGTTACGTCTATAACATTTAAATTTATAATTTTATAAAAATACTAAATGAATTGATAAAACTTTGTCACCTTTACAGTGCTACTGGCAGGCATAGCAAATGACAGCCGTACAGTACCGTTTCGTAAAAACCGAATCCTTTCTACTTTTACTTTGAACCATTTACATCTCAGATCAGAAGGATTAGATAAACATCATAACCTAAGGTAGGGTACAGATACGTACTGATGTAACAGGCAATAAGTTATCATAGAACAAATGCGTGAAACATAGTGCATGCTGCTTAAAGAGAACTATGTAGTTGCGCGAGGCGGGGGCGAGATGTTAGACAGCCTACATGCTGTTTATGTTACCCTCTTCCCTTCTCTCTAGTCTTGTTTGTGTTTGGAAAACAACGAAACACCTCGAAGAACCACCGACGAGTCCCTTCGCTCCCCAGGGTAAACATTTGCATACCGAGTCTCGGGGCGTTGGCCCTGCCTTATGTATTATCCACCACTGCCGTATCAGCAGGCGGCAGCCAAGTGGCCATAGTGTGGAATACCACAAAGTGGGCCACCAAGCCACCCACCACTTAACTGCCTAACATACTAGACAGATAACTGAATTACATAGACAGATTCGTCGAGAAAAATTACTGATGGGAAGATATGGATTGCAGTGTGCTGGAAAACAGGAAAAGCTCATAATTTTGGAATAGGCGTTTCAGTTTAAAAAACAAAAATTTCAGTTTGAATATGGTAGAAAGGACATGAAAAATTCTTTTAGGATTGCTTGCATGTTTTGGAGAAGGAAAATTTAAAAGATAATTGAAAGTGATATCGGAGATTCACCGCAGAGGGTATAACAGAGTTTCATAAGTAATTAAATCTGAAGAGTTATTAACTGAATTGCTAGGTAACGATTACAAGCAAGGATACATAAAATCTTGTAATTTGTGTTCTATCCATGCATAACCAGCCTTTCATATCATTATAGTTTTAAAATGTTCGTTATTTCTTCAGAAAAACATAAAAAATTTAGTGTTATTTTACAATAATCTCAGAAGTTTCCTGTACAGCTAAAACAGATTCGTTTTTGATTAGCTTTAAATAAGCTCTAAAAATCAGATTCGGAATACACTGTACCTTGTAATGACCCGTTATAAAAGGAACAACTTCTTAATTATTCTGTTAAAATTTTGACTAGGTATCAGGCAAGATCAGAATGCGACAAAATTAAGCAATAACCACCTAATATAGGAAAACCTGGTTATTGTTTATTCACTGGAGAAATAACAGAAATAAGCCTAAGGATCAATGGCAAGCCTGATTATAAATTCAGTTTAATACTCGTGACATATCAACTCTACTAGTGCACACTGGACACATGCCGGAGGAAATCTTCAAGACTTTATTGTGTCTATAGATGGCTGATTCATTCAGGGAAAAATATGTATTTATCCAGATTCGTACAGTGATAAGCCATTGTCCATCGCGAGAGTGAATACGTTCTGGTGATGTTATGATGGCAAGTTATTCAATACGTGTGGCAAATGAGTAAATCCAGTGACTTAAGTGAGTTTTGTCAAAGGGCAGATTGTAATGACCCGGTGTTTTTGAACTAACATTACCGAAACGGCGAGGTTTGTCGGCTGTTCACGTGCTTCTGTGGTTCACATCTAAGGAACGTTGTTGAAGGAGGTGAAAGCACAAGTAGACGACAAGATGGTGGACTTCCACTCCTTACCACAGAACGTGAAAGTCGGATGCTTTCCCTCTCTGTAAAGCAGGTTAGGGAGCGATCTGTGACAGATCTCACGACAGAGTACAATGCGGGTGCAGATACAAGAGGTTCGGAGCACACCGTTCAGCTCACATTGTTGAACATGGGGTTCCCCTGCAGATGGACCCTGTGGTAGTGGTAGAAGGCATCGTGATAGCTGTGAAAATCATTGCGGAACACCTGTATCTCTTCCAGCTTTTTGTCTTCCACGAGGGTGATGGCATCTTCGAGCTGGTAGCAAGGCCAGAATCATGCTATTTTAGTTTGAGGAACTGACGTTAATAACTCAGTCACCAAATTCAGCCTGATAGAACCGATAGGAATGCTACCAGATGCCAGCTCTGCGACCACAAACCACCGGCTCATAGTTTTAAGAGTTTATTGTGATCTGTGCATAGAATTGTGGTTCTAGATATCGCCATAAATCTACCTGGACTTGTGGAATTTATGCCACGCCAAGTGGCTACTGTATTGGCTTCTAAAGGTGGACCAATGTTTTGAGTCATAACAATAATACTATTTGAGATCACGATGAAACTTTCTTTGATGTCACACACGTCTTATTAAGGAATCCATAGCTTTTTTTGAAAATTTTATTAGCATGTAAGGCGCGATATAAAAATATTGATTTCCGCAAACACTGTCTGTTTGTAGATATTTGTACCTAAAACATTCCTTTTGGTTGGCGGATTAAGCAACATTTTACATAGTCTTTGGCCTGCTCAGCGGCACGTGCCAGTGGACGTCGCTCCAGTTGACCCTTACCCCGAGGGAACTCTGGAGGCTACGGGAGCAGCTTCCGGTCAGTGCCGGTTGCCTGCCAATCGATGCCTCCCTACTTTGTTCCGTGAGGACGGGCAGTCCAGCAATCCGCTTTCACGCCACAGTGGCGAACACTGTGGAGAAAAACACTTGCTTCACACAACGCAGCCGCCAGCTCACTGACGACTGAGGAACGAATATTTGCTGGCTTCGTATTCCACTTGTTTTATTCTTAATTTGCTAGTTCATTCAATCCTCACTTTCAAACATAATTTAATTCTGCAGTTCTTTCTGCTTGAGTGAAACAGTTGCCATCGGAAAAAGAGATCTTTGGTCCAAGATATGAGGTTACGGATCCGAGATGAATCTACCGACAACTGGAATTTCTTTTTGTACATCGAACAAGCGGTCTTCTTAATAGTAGCGTGGGAAGGTTTATCTTCGTTTATACATGCCGACAGTATGGTGATTTCAGTATGTAGATGGACACGTTGGTTCCCAACAGTATCTTTTTCTAATGAATTGCCCTACGATGTTGAGATCGTCTCTTGTGTAATTTAGTGCCGTGAGACATAACATAGACTTTCATGTGACAGTAAATATTTGCATTGGGGAAACAGTTCAATCACTCAGCAAATTAGCGACTGTATTCTGGAATCAGAAAGCCAAGAACGGATCCCAAGTCCCTTCACATACGCAGTCTACTTCGTACAGCGTAGAAAATTTACTTGGGCTTAAAGCCGCTAGAGCAAAACAGTCCGCCTACGTTTTCCTTTCATGGGCTTCACTGATTTCTACAGGTCGTGACAACTCTCCACTTACTTACGCCTCCTAATACTTAAGAAATGAAACTATGTAACAGATGCTTCTAATTAGGTTGATATCTAACCAGCAGCAGTTCTTAATCGAAATTTAATTACCATACTGCTGGTCTCTCTAATAAGGATGATACAAACTAAGGTATAATTAACAGACAGAAACGTATTCAACAAGTTGCAACTGTAAGACAGAGGATACGAATTGCTGATTGTGTTACCATCTTCAGATATTGGGGAAAACGCAATTTGGGCAACG
Source organism: Vandiemenella viatica (assembly GCA_031002005.1). Lineage (NCBI taxonomy): Eukaryota > Metazoa > Arthropoda > Insecta > Orthoptera > Morabidae > Vandiemenella > Vandiemenella viatica. The sequence goes on from CM061920.1 coordinate 195,438,978, forward strand.
ATTAAAACTAGATCGCTACTTTAAAAGAAGAAAATAAGAGAATAAACAACCCATAATGTGACCATCACATTTTAATGTAATCACGTAGTCAGCAAATTCCCAAATAGAAACAATAATTGAGACACAATAGTTTTTGGTAAGAGATCATTCTTCGACAAAGCTGTTATACAAGCAAAAAAACGATTTAGAGCTGATTTAAGTTCTGTTCAACGGGCTTTATCTGAACGGTGTAAAAGTATTCAACCAATAATACGACGTGGGTGCTTTGAGGGGATTGAGCGTGGTGGGTTAGCGGCAAGACTCTGGCCTCGCATTCGGAAGGACGACGGTTCGAATCCCGGTCCGGGAATCCAGATTTGAATTTTTCATTGTTTCCTCAAATCACTCCAGGCGAATGCCGGGATGCTTCCTTCAAAAGGCCATGGCCGATCTTCTTCCAGTTCCTTGTCCCCAGTCCTTCCCCGCCTGTATTGACCTCGACGAAAGGAGGGAAACAGAATTACATGAGAAATACTTTTATCAGATCCTACACAACACAGTTTGACTCGCTGTAAAATGGAAATGCTCTTCGAACCCATGAATCCCAGCTTGATAATAAATAAAACTAATGTATGAATTGTAATTGGCAAGAAATGTATGTAATTTCAGTTTTTTCCCCATTTCAGTTTGGCACTTTCATCTTGGAACAAACCGTGAGGAAGAATTCTTTTAAGAAACTGTAATATTAATTAACGAATTAGCGCATCAGTACATATAGCATCTGCACCCATGATATATGTTAAGTACTTACAATCATAATATCTGATTCTGAGTTCTAAGAATAGATTTAGGAGAGCGTGATTTCATCTTTCTTTTTCTTTGGCCATTGTGCAGGAAATAATTTATCAATGTAATAGGTATAGAACTGAGGTGAACGAAGTGAAAGCCAGATACTGTATGCTCAAGTGAGGAAGGGGTTGTGAGTGGTATGATAAGAACTTCACCTTATAAATAAACTGCAAATCCGAAGCCTTATGTTGGTTGGTTTGTGAGATAAACATGAAACGTCAATGATTATTATAGAACTTCTAACTAAACATTCAACTAGGAGACACTGTGTTATATCTGGCCTGCAACCCGAAGATTACTTGATGTCTCAGCACCAAGCGTGGTGGTGTAACGGCTAGCGTTCTGGCCTCGCATTCGGGAGGACGGCGGTTCGAATCCCCATCCGGGCATCCAGATTTGGGTTTTACATGGTTTCCCAAATCACTCCAGGCAAATTCCGGGATGCTTCCTTCAAAAGGCCATGGCCTAATTCCTTCCCATTCCTTGCCCCCATCCTTTCCCGTCTCTAAAGACCTCGCTGTTAAAGAGACGTTAAGCAGATAAAAAAAAAGATGTCTCAGCAGGATCCGTACTTAGTCTAGATACAATGGCAAGGCATCTAGTTACCTTCAACCGTGTGCTACGTCCGGTGTGTGTGGAACAGTGTTGTTAAGTGGTGCAGCGTGTTGCTTTACGTTACCGGTATGAAGATGAACGCAGGAGAGAAGGGAACCAGGTATTTGCCCATGCAGGCCTCCTCTTCAGAAAGCTACAAACCAGCCACCGAGTATTACCCCAGTAGCATATCGGATAGTGGACCGAGGTTCACCGGTTCGATTTCGGCTTGGGTTTAGTAATTGTTATGTTCGTCTTTTTTCTTCCTTCATTGTGTCATAAACAAACACGCTTTCAATCAATGATACATATACTTTGTAAATATTGCTTTATACCTCCGATTTGGCTTATACGACTAATTTTTTTTTGATGCTCGGATGGGGATTCGAACCGGCGTCCTCCCGAATGCGAGGCCAGAACGCTAACGGTTACACCACCATCCTTGGTGACTAAATTCTATTTTTCCATCCTGCAGGTAAATTATCATTAACAGTGTGTCGTATATCCTCACTTCGAACACACTGCGGAAGGCTAAGTTGCGCATCATCATTTGCCTACCTTGCTGGTCAAGTACGAAATGATGAAAATTTTAATTCCTCTCAGGACTTTAGTGTAGATCAAAGGACACCATTATGGTGTCTCGGTCAATGAAGCGGGTTTGTGGGAAACGTGGAACCTAAAAAGATCAGACCTGCCAAGCCACTTTGCGATTCAATATGTTTTCGCGATCTAAAAATGTAGAAATATTTTCTAAAATTAAATAACTGAACGTTCTAAATGCATTCAAATCAATAATTTATATGAGACAAATACGTAAGGATGTAAATAAGAGTAGTATTTCAAATTGCACCGCATTTCTCGGTATACATAAGGATGGCAACACCTGGTCTACCCAATTGTCGAACACTATTGCTAGTGCAAGATACGTTCTCCTGCAAGCCTCATTACAACATTTTGAGATTTTTATTTTAAATGTAGGCCTCTTTAGTTGGTTTCCGTGTAGGCATCAAGAACTTGTTTGGACATGGTACGGAAAAAATTGTTAGCGTTTCGCGTTACGTTTTAAGTGCACATGCGCCGCAGCGTTCAGCGCATGCGCACTTGACGTTCTGCGCATTCGCAGTTAACGATAATTTGACGCAGGCGGCTAGCATGTAAGATAGTGCCCGCGGTCAGTTAAGCTCATGTTGAATAATGGATCCTATTTCAGTTACCATTAACCATTGATTATAAACTTATATCAATTCACCAAATACTAGATACGGAAGTAGAATAGTAATAATAAACAATATAAATTAATAATAGTAATCAATATGTTATTTGTAAACACTTGTATGATAAAATATTGATATCCTACGGATTGTAAGAGCGGTTATCCGATAATTTTTTCCTTGTCCTATCCGATATAAAAGCTGTAAACTCAAAATACAGACTAAGGCTCTATACAATAATCTATAATCTAGTGAAATGTGCTTTAATTTCTGATAATTTTCATTTTTTCACTATAATAACTTGCGAAAAGTTTCTATTTTCTGTACGTCTGTAATAAAGATATTATCGTTCGTCGAATCGACTGCAAAAGAAACATGAAAACTTGTAAAAAAAGCTGAGGAAAAATGCACAAAAAAAAAATGTGATGAACCAAGTAAGTTTCACTTCTGGCGAATTCGCACACTAATTCGCGCAATTTTACTGTTTCCATACACAATTGCAATGACGCTAAACATTTTTGCAGTACCGTATCGACACGAAATAAACACAAGCGGACCGTAATGTTTGGTCCTAGTTCAGCGTCGTTCAGTTTGAGGTTCAGAAGCGCGGTTGAATCAAGCGATAATGTGTCTGAAGGACGCTCCTGTGTTTTTATTTATTCATAAGCAGAGGCGCTCCTCTAAAGTGGCAAATGGTTCCGTGGAGGCGAGCACTGCGCAGGTATTTCGGGTGCCACATCCGCAGTGGTAATTTCTAGTTGAGCTCTGACGATAAGCTGTCGTCGCACGGAAATCAACGTATTTTAGTTGATGCCGGGATGTTGTGGTACGTTAGAGTTTACTGAAGTTCTAAATACCATTTTGCTTTCCTAATTACTAGAATTATATTCACAAGTGTAGAATTAACAGCTTGTCACTATTATAATATAGATATAATGTAGTTGTAATTAAAGAAATTTCCATTTTGAAATTCCAGCTGATATTCTCTTTCTGTAGTTACCGATATGCGCTCTCATGATTTCACATCAAGAACTTTGTAAGATCTATAAAGCGAGGGCTAATAAATAGAATCAAACAAACTTCGCATTTAGTTTACTGCTAACCTGACTTGAATTTTGTCTCAATGTTTCAAACCGTTTATGTATGCGTCTTTTCCAATGAATTTTTTTTTTTTATATTTTATACGGACTGATAAATTCACTTGTACTTTTACTGGAACTATTTTTTCGACATGAAAAAAGAACTGAAAGTTTTTTACTGTCGTTTAGCAATCCATCCTGAAATAGTGGTTTTATGTTTTAACACCTTCATTTAAAGTATAATTCTTTTAATGATTTGGTGGAAACAGTCTGTTAACAATTACACATAAAAATTACACCGAAATTTACTGTAACATTTTAGATACCAGTTTAACAGTTAGGTTGTTTATAAATGACAAAATGTTATGTAATTGGACTGAAATGATCTAAAAATGTGAGCGTATGCATAAAGATGTTGACTTTATTTATGGAGGTGAACATAGAATGAAGATGAGTGACAAAAAGAGACAGCTTATTAGGCGGGCAAATATTTTCAATGGATGTACGGTGGAGGATGAACTGCTAATTAATTGGATAATTATTTGATATTAAAATCAGCTGGGCAGTACGAACTGGGAAGGTGGTAATAAAATATTTCAAAGTTCTACATACGTTAGACAGAATGGAGAGCGGATTTACGAATGAAGTAGGAAGACTTGTGTACAATAGCTTTTTCAGGACTTTTTCTACAGTGTGACAGAACGGTATGGTGCCCATATAATGGGTGTTAAATTCAGGAATTGGGACAGAATGCAAACGAGGCTGCTGGATTTATTTGCTGTAAAGGTAGTATAATACAATCAATAACTGATGCGAGGAAGGAGATGGGCTAGAAGTTATCTAAAGACAAGGGATCGTTGATTGAGTGCTTAATCCAGTCTCGAAATTCAATAATATCGATAACTTATAACTTTTAAATTTAGCAGTATTCTTGTATTTATTTGACTATATTCCATACTCGCAACAAATTCTGGACATTTCTTGTAGATAAATTTTGCTCAGGAACACCAAGATGCAACCAATCGACTGAAAAATTCGAGCTTCTTGAGTATAAACTTATTTCTTCTTGAATCCGTTTATCAACAAAGTGTAACTGAATTGGTGGCGTTTTCATCCTCGATATACGCGGAATGGATTGTAAATTGAAATTCTGTTCCCAGGTCATAACATCACACGAATTTACTTTACCTTCAATTATGTGAACAACAATAATTTGTGCAAAGATGCGGTGAATAACAGAAGAAACATAGGCTTCGTTAATGACATGATAGAATAATATAACCGAAATTAGAAATAAAACTACATATATTGTTGATTAATCACTTTTTTTAAAAAAAAATATTCAAGTTCACAAGCGTTATCTTAAGGGGACCTGGACGTGAACAGACTGCGTTTTTACGCCTCGTTTAAAGACACATTACTCATGATCTGTAATGCGGAGGAAGTTGTGATTTTGCACGAACACTGAATCACATTAACTAAACTTATATGTAGAAATTTATTTAATTATCTGTTATAGTTTAAAAATTACAACATCTTATCTAATAGATTGTTTATAACACACATTCCCATTCTGGTATCATTTACTAGTGCATCATCAGTCTATTAGCGTTCAAACTGTGTCAGACTAAAGTCGACATTTCTAGATACTCATTATGCCTCTCCTTTTGTAGTTCGGAATACGTCAGGGGAAATAAAAAAACTTATCAAACCACCAAATTATTTTGTTTAAAAATTACCACTAACATTATACGCATGATGACAAAAACAAAAAATTTCTGCAATGTATTAGGCATAACACAGACTGTCCCATTCTTCACTTGGTAGAAATCTGGTAAACATAGCTCAAACCATTGTGAAGATATATGTACCTAATGTTCTAAAACTGTAGTTTTGAGAAAATGACAGCAACAGTGAGTTGAAAGAAGGCTAGGCTGGTGTGCAGACATTTCTTTAAAGAGCATTTAGGACCAAACTAACAATTTAAAAGTTGATAAACCATACATTTTTGGAAACAGGAGAAATGTTTCTATCAGATAGAGGCAAAAAAATATTTTTTTTAGTCATTTTCACGTCCAGGTCCCCTTAAAAATAAAATTCATCTTAGTCGTCGAGAGAGCAAACATGATGCTTTTCCAGCAAATCAGGAAATATAATTAACTGTGAAAATAATCCGTAAAACTCTGAGAAACACCTCGAAGCAGTAAGACCTTCTTTGCCATCAACTTGTGTACGGAAACTGAGAGAACATGTAAATCTCGCAGAGTTGTGGTGTTTCGGCATTCGTGGTGCTAAAGTGAGAGATGAGGCGTGAAGAGAATAGGAAGGAAGGAGAGAAAGAGCGCGGGTAGAAGCAGACTCGGGGGAAAGTAACGGCAAAGAACAGTTCCTTGCTCGCAGCAAGTAGCATGGCGACCCACGGCAGGCACCGTCCATCATCCAACTTTCGCGGAAACACTTGAGGGGAGGGAAACTTTCCAAATTACTCGCGGAAAGGTGCGCGGCGCGGACGATTTGAATATCCCTGGACGTGTGGCGCATTTGTTCTGCGACTGCCACGCCACCGGAGGTGACCCCCCCCCCCTTTTCCCTGCCCTCGTTCTCGTCACCGATATTCCCCCACCTGGCTACTCACTCCCGTTTCTCCGTCTCTCCTCTCTCTCTTTTTCTGGCGGCTGCCTGTGATATTGGCACAGTCGGCTAGAGCCAGCCAGCTCGATAAAATGCGCCAGTCAGGTTCATTAGTCCTGACGGGGCGGGCGCGATATTGAGATCGCAGCTCGCCGCTTATTAGTTCCCTTGTTCGGCTCACTGCCGACTCCCTACAGAGCACTGGCTGACCCTCCAGGTGAGCTCGTGCCAGCAGTCGCGAAAATATATATCAAAATAATTCACGCACTGCCTCTAAGTAACTATAATTACAGTTAACACTTGACAAAAGAAACAAATGGCGTATTTGGTGACAAAGCCCAACATCCAAAAACAAGCACTAACCAATTTAAGTAGTTCAGCAGCATGGGTGAATTGTTATTAGTTTGACAGATGGAGCGAAGTAGAACAGCAACAAAGGAAAGCCAAAGGTCGCGTTATTTCAAAATTTTCTGCAAGGGACAACTTTAAAATAGTATTTTTAATCAAAAGTAAAAGCAGTAAAACAAATAAAGTATCCTAAGACTAAGTAAGTTACTACAAAGATGGATACTGTGCTTAAAAAATGAGACCTCATAAAAAAATAACCTCACCCGTTGTAGTGTGATTATTTTAAAGATGAGCGTTTTCATATATAACAAAATATCAGCTGCGAGAAATCAGTTAATTTTAGTAAACGACGGCGTTACGTTGGAGATTTTAAATTAATATGAATCTAAGAGCAATATTCCATCAAACAATATTATAGCCTAGGGTGGGTGCGCAGAATTCCGCTGTCGTTGTCGATGATATCTTGGTTGACCGGGTTGAACCGCGTCAATTTATGAAACCCTAACGTTTGTAGCACAACATTCGGTCGACAGTGGGCACGCAATTTTATTTAGGGACACTAGTGTACTTGTTCATGAAAGCAGATCGTGGCCCAGGCATATCAGAGAAGCGCTGGAAATATGAACGCGGACGGCGGGTTACATCTTGACCAAATACCGTCATGCTTGCTTAGGAAAACGCGGGACGCAAGCCCCCATTGGACAGGCCACGCTGGCGGCGGTAGCTTGAGTGACGTCACTCCAAACGGTTAGCGCGCTTTCCGCGAGCTATATAGAGGCGACAGCGATCCCAGCCTTGACAGTCCTCTGAAGAAGGCCGCAAAATGATGGCCGAAACGTTAGGGTTTCATAGATTGACGCGGTTCAACCCGGACAACCATGTTAACAATATTATAGCCTGTTAGCATCCTTACGATATGAACTAAATTAACCTCTACTAAGAAAATTCGTGTTTAACCCAATTAAACAGTCTACAAAAATTATATAACTACGACAGCAATTCTTATTTACGTAAATATTGGTACCATAGTTTCATTCGGTTTGGGACTAAAACTTAACTTGCGGTCAACGACTCGTGAAGGAGCACTCAAGGTCGCTTCAGTGACCATGGTTGTCTGATGCCTTCAATCACCATGACATGGGACGTAGCAATCGCCGGCGGCAGGTTCAGTGGATCGCAGTCGCGGAATCTGAGGAACATAAGGGGTTTCAACACTGCGTTGGGAGCTGACTCGCGTTCCATTTGAACACGTGAGTTGTGACTCGAAGATCGAGGAGTCGCTCGTGAGCTAATAAACCGAGGCGCTCATGTGACGCGTGTTAGGTCCAAAGTGTGAAGCAGCAACCTAGGGAAAGAGTCCTTCCAGAAGCGTACCGCTCCAGAAGAGAAGTTGAAACAACAGTGACAAACCAATTGCAAGGTGAGAACAGGAGCCACACCAGAAGCCCATCAGGAGCGCCAGCAATTTCCTCTTTCTTTTTCCATCAAATCTCGACATTTTCGATATTGGTTACGGTTTTCTTCACTCTATAATTTTTTAGTCAATCGTGAAGTATATTCCTCATGACGGCAGCAAAGTGTAACTACCGGAGGCTCCACCTTATTTCCTTCTCGGCGTCTAGTTCACCTGCTGACACAATTCTTTCGATGTCGGTCCCGAGAGAAAATGTGCAGACATGCATATTAATCTTTTCCTTAATGTCAATTTGTATATAAGAGAAGCAGTGCGATCAGGCGTAAAAAACGCATTCTCTAAAAACAATCTTGTTCGGCAAACGTGCGAACTTCACAAAGGAAAGTACCACAGTCCAGTTTCAGAACCCACATCGCGATCACTATCAATCATATGAAACACGGCTGTAGATGTTTCAGTCGTATGCCAGGAAAGCAATCTTGTTCGGCAAACGTGCGAACTTCACAAAGGAAAGTACCACAGTCCAGTTTCAGAACCCACATCGCGATCACTATCAATCATATGAAACACGGCTGTAGATGTTTCAGTCGTATGCCAGGAAAGCAATCTTGTTCGGCAAACGTGCGAACTTCACAAAGGAAAGTACCACAGTCCAGTTTCAGAACCCACATCGCGATCACTATCAATCATATGAAACACGGCTGTAGATGTTTCAGTCGTATGCCAGGAAAGTCTCTGTTCAGACACGGCAGTATATGTTTAATATAATACCATCAGAACTGGGTTAACACACTTGATCTGTTTGTTTATTTTTAATAAACTGTTATTTAAATCTGAACGTTTCGCGTAAGCTTCAAGTTTTTGTACTTTCTTGTACGTCCTTTCTGTATTACTATTTGGAGACAATCGTCTGATATGAATATATTATGAAGTTCCTAAATGAAAAACTACTATTACAGAAAATGTAGATCAGTAATCCCTCAGTTAATAGTCGATCTGCCTTGGAGTAATGCGTTTAATATTATTAGCCACTAAATCCCGAAGACTACCTCGGGCGACTTACATTTAGTGATAGTTGCGATATTACTGAGTAAATAGAAACTACAGTTTAAAGTACCATCGAAAAAAAAGGAGTCCACCTTGTTTACAATACCTCAAATGTAAAAAACAAGTTTTCTCACTTGTCAAAGCCATCTTATGATACCCCGGAATTACTACCGGGATTCGAAATTCGGACTCACTAAGCTTCGAAAGCCATTTTACTGAATCCTCGGCCCCTCAGTCGATTTGTTGATATCTGTGGGACGAAACATTATCATTCTTGCTGATTTTGTTTCAACAGAAAATTATTTGCTCAAGTGTCGATTACCGAGAAAGGTGAATTTGCTTCGAAAGTACCAGTAAACGACATGCTGAAAATGAAAATTTACAAATTGCTTCAAGAAGCCAGATTCGGCGGATTACCACATTTCATAATAATCATCCTGCAATTCAACACCACTGGCTCAAGGAAAAGTTCTCATAATCCATTACACAAAGATAATACGATGTTTAATCACTCTATTACGACACAGTCTGTGAATAAGTCTGTCAAAATTGTGATACACCATTTCAGCTTAATGCCAGTAATAGATTCCATCATTACAACATGTAACCTGATTACATTTTTTAACAGTTCAAGACGGATAGAAAGTATATTTATTCATATTTATCACTGATAGGTGTCTGTCTCCCGGCCAGAGCTACACACCTTTCGTTGCCTATGCAGACGGTTGTTATCACGTCGAAATTGTTTTCTTAATACAGCAATTGTAGATAACTACTGAGGACTGTAATTATTGACAGTATTTTCAATAGTTTCAAATAAATTTTTAGCGATTAATGGTGTGATAGTTTTGTAAATATATACAAATCTGGGTCCTGGAGATTCCTAAGAGTGTTAAAAAGCATACATAGTTTTAGAATAACAACAACTCGAACTACACTGAGTGGAAAAGAAGGTTAAAATAAGATCTCTGTCTTATAAACGGCTTTGAATGTAACGTTATTTTGTCTAATTTTGTTTCAAACACCGACAGTATTATTGTATCAATAGTAAGTTTCCATTCAGAATGTTTTGTCGAGTTACTCCGAGTGTTTAGAAGCGACGCAGCTCTCCGTAAGATGTCAAACAGAATTATAACAGTGACCTGAGATGGCAGCACTCTACATTCAGAACATTCATACAAATTCTTGGGGCTGCGGGAAAAATTTATGCAGGCCTCACCAGAAGCTCGGTGTATGTGTGCACTCTGCGAAATGAGAGGTGCTCCCAGGAAGACATTCAGCACGGAAGGTGGGTAGGAATCGCAACAATATACGCGGCAGCGTCGCCTGTGTTTGTAAATATGAACAAATGTTAGTGGTAGCTTTCGAGTGATTTAATAAGATTATGTAATGATTGATGGAGAGTATTCAGTTGTTCATTTTGTAGATACCAACTAGTAAACTGAACACTATACAGTAGTCTTGCTCAATACAGCAGTATGTGAAATAGTTCTGTGAGAAAAACAAAGTATTAAGATTGACCATCACTAGGCTTGAACAAACAATTAAAAATTGATCACCACAATTATACTTGCTTTGTACATTTAACTCTAAGACTTCAAAAAAAAACTAAAAACCATTTTCTTAATGAAGCCTAGAGTGAAAATATATCCATGATTTAAGATTTTGAGAAATAAATGGTAACCAAGGAATCTATTTAATTTATTTTAACTTTATTTTAGTTATTTGACAGAAGTTTTTGAAGAGTCGTTAATAGGAATTGCAAACAAGCTTCTTTCTCAGTAGTACAACATACATTATTTTTACCTATTGAATAAAAAACTTGATTTTTAGGATCATTGTTATAAAACGTGCTGGTATTACTAATCTAATACATAAAGCCTCTGATGGTCTTTAGAGGAAAGACATCGCTGTTATGTACTTATCTTATATCAAACTTCTAATGCTTAAAAAAGCCAGTGATACAAGCTCAAGACATTAAATAACTTCAACATTATAGGATGATTGAAATGACATTTGAGATTAAATAGTTTTCTGATAAATTTCAAATAAATTGACACTTGTCAGGATACTTCGAAGAATTCTTTATTTTATCGTCATGAAAGACATAAGCTCAGGAAGTCAGAATACTCACCTCTTGGAATGCCGTTGCCAAAATTTCACTGCAGACGGCTCATAACATGGAAATTTTGGTTCTATAATGCACTAAACGAAGTTATAGATTGTGAAAGGAGTACTAGCATCCTAGTATCGGTTATCTTAAGGTAGGATTGCTAGTATCCAAACTGAAAATAAGTCAATTTCCACTGAGGACGTAGGACTCAATGATCTTCTGCTGTTTATCATGGATATAACATTGTTGAGATGTTGAGTTTAATTAAATTGTGAGAATAAGTTCCATTTTTTAACGTCACAATTTCACAAACCGCTTCTCAGGATAACATCGCACACAGTTTAGCCAAAATCACTCTCCATGTGTCTCCGGTTCCACTACCAACGTGATGAATTTTAATTATTATTAGTTATTTAATTATCTGTATAGTCGTGCGAACTGTATGACACTGTAACATTATAAATCTCCATATAATGTCTAAATTTTTATAAACCTCTTAGACTGCATCACTACTTCATCGCAAAAGCTCTTTTCACACTTCACACTCAAAATCTTGACTCAAAATCCTAACTCCAAATGACTATCCTGCTATTGCTAAATAGCCACTAAAACTTAATTTAGCCTGAGCTTGAACCTTTCTACAAGAAAAGCTGCGTTTAACCAATGGGCCACAGAGGAGAGTGTCCAACTAAACAACATATATATCGTAAATTGTTAATGGATTCATTTATCTTGGACAGCTTGTAAATATGAGAGGACCAGGGATTTTCTGTGGCATCAAGCTTTGAAGGTAAGCTATTGGGAGGCATTCCAATACCCTCACATCTAATATACCAATAAATCTAAAGAAAATACGTTGAGTGCATCTTTCTTGAGCTGACTTAAGGCTGTGAGACTTGGACACTAAATAAATTTACGAAACAAAAACTTAGAATGGCACAGCGAGTTATGGAAAGGCCTTTGCTTGATTTAATTAGAAAAGACAAGAAGACGACAACCGACATTAGATCAGAAGCATGGGTCGCAGACATCTCGGGTAAGACAGCCTCCTTGAAGCAAGAGATGGACGGCCATGCTGCTCGGAGGAAAGACGAAAGATGGGCTAGAAGTCATCAAACACCGGGAGGAAGACCACCAGACCGATGGGGCAAGGACAGAAGTCTGTTCAAGTTCTACCTGAACTCATAACATTAATGACTGAATTGGCTGATGATGACTGGAATCGTATTGTTCTGAGGAAATAAATTCTTTTCCCACTGGCAATTTGTTAATTTGTTTTGTGGGGTTATTTTTTCATATTTTAATTATTATTTAATTTTGTTTTAATTTTTGTGAAAGAGGTGTGAATTTAAAAGACAAAAATCAACCCTTTGCCCTGTAACAGAGGCCGTAAATCCTGAAATTGATAAAACGTAATATGATCACCTCCAAATAATAATCAAAAGGGACATTAAATAACACAAGAATGATTTAACAATGCAAATAGACACTTAGGGTAATTGAGTTCACCGTAAATTAATTCAAAAGCGTGATCATAAAAGTTCATTCTTGATGGTGAATGTTTGCTTTGCTCTCGGCAATACCATTGACTCAGTTTTAATGCGGTCGATAGAGGAAGGAACCTTACACTCAAAGCGTTACAGGATAAGTTATGTGGACTAGTAATGATTCACGCGCAACAGTACGCAGTGTTCGGCAAAAAGGTGAGCACTTTCAACACTGTCAGCAGCGTAACGATCCATCTGATGTTCGCAAGCCCGCATAAGCTAATGTACTACAAAACAATGAACACTTCAAGTCTGATAGTGTGATACACCATCAGATCACGATTTCCGACAAGTCATCGTGATGGTTGAAATCGAAAGGTTCCCTTTCTGGCGTTGGAAGTTCGCTTTGCCCTTCTCTCCTCCAGCGACTTATTGAATCACCAATCGTAGTGATTCCAAGATCACATGTCTACAGAATTTCCAGACGAGCCATCACAGGTTTTAAATATAAGATTTTTACTGGCAAACTCTCTCCCACTCACCAATGTTACCAAACTTCCCGTACAGAAATTGACCAACATTGTTATTTTCGACTCTGACTTTCCAGGTATGTCAGCAAAGTCCCCTAATTCCCTTGGGTCAACTGATGTCATTGTGAATTGGCGTTGTTATATTACTCTTACTATTATAATGACTGTAAGAGCCCACTCTCGCAAATCTGCAAGACGCTTCCAACGCCCGCAGACAGTGGTGTATTTGTGAGAGCAGCTAACCTTAAATTATATCGGTGGCAGCGATGTTACCTAAACTTCAGAGAACTTCAGCCTCCTGTGATTCTGATTATCATTCCAGCAATAGTAAAGGTTTCCTTAACAACAGATAACAAAAGCGACAAATAGTTTATAATAGACTAATACTTTATTTTAAATTATCCTTTCCTTTAACCAAGCCACCCACCGATATGTAAATGTAAAGATAATTGTCAGAAGATTCCCGCTGCAACAAGGTACCAGAAAAAATTTAAACCACATTTGAAATAACAGTAAATTCCGAAAAATTCTTGGCTGTAAGTTACGGAAGCTTTTCAAATAATTGTTTAAATTTATTTCTACCTTCTTTCTCGTTCACCTCCACTTATCCTCGACACTATGTCAGCCTATTGCGCAACTTGATATATCAGCTCAACTGAAACAAAATCTTATCCGTGGAAATCTATTTTTCTGATCGTGAAACAAACACAAATTAAGATATTACAATCGCTTGGGTGAACCTTCTGTAGTTCTACAGTTTGTAAAGCCTTCACAACACTTTAAACAGTCGCGGCCTTTTCATAATCAAAACACTGAATTTAAACCATGGGTCTGCAGACAATTATTCTGAGCCCTTTGCAAACCTTCTCAGGGACTTACGACTCTTAACCAACACTTTGCTAAATAACTTACTCCCCATAAACGTTGATCAGAATTCAATTACCAAACCACAAAATAACTAATAACGTTTCACTTCAATTAAAAGATTTCTTTCACAACTTCTTTCTTCCTGTGGGTAGAAACATACGCACCCACTGGAGTTCGGCGGTGGTCTGCCTCCCGGTGCCCCCTTCTCCCGCTACCCATACTTATAACATCTCGATATGACGCTACCGCGCCTGGCGTCAGTAACACCTATGGTGCAACTTTTTCTCCCTCGCGCTTCGACAATAATTGCGCCACACACAGAAATGGCCCAATGAGGACCAAAAAAACGCTCAAATAAAGCCCCAAAAAAACCACCGTAATGTTACAACGTGTTCGCTCGGGCGGACTACCTGTGGGGTTTACCGCTCTCGAAATATTCCCTTTAATACATCTTTTGTGTGGAAGGTCGTTTACTGTTCGAGGATAGGCGTATTTTTGTCGCGACACCTGTCTAGACTGTCAACCCACACACTGGTCCCACGTGATGATCCATTACCACTCTGTTTTGTTCATATGTAATGAGCACCCTTATTACATTAACTGTGGTATAATATGTTTAATCCATACGGAAACAGTCCACTTAAATGATGTAGTGGGTAACAGCAAGTTAAACAAAATAATTCCCTTCCCTCCCTCCTAAAAGTAGTAGAAAACTATTAAATGAATTCGTTTCGCGGTGTTGCAAACCAACTCGGTGATCCCTCCCATCCTCAGTGTCTTCTGGTATGCGGGCCACGCAGGCGCGCTCGCCAGCGTCTGGTCTGTGAGTGTTTGACGGCTGCGCTCTTCATCCCGCGTGAGCGTCGGTCGCCCGGAATAACAAATTGGTGGCAATCCTCGACGGGCGCGTATACCGACCGGCTCTCATATTGATCAGCTGAGGTGAGTCTTAGCGGCGGGGCGTGCCAGCGCAAGTGCCTGCTGAATGATACATGTCCGCCGGCCTCTGCCCCACCACAGGCGTTGCTTACCTGCTCAGCGGTCTCACTTCTTACTTACAACCAATGAAAGGAATCCACCTTCCACCGTTTATAGATACCCATGAAGGAGGGAGGGGGGCACTCTTTTACAGCAGACAATTTCTGAAATGCGCAAACGATTTTCGATAACCTGCCACCCGGAAGTATTTTTTCTTAATTGGATTACGGAGAGATTGCACGCACCAAGTGAAGTATATTAGATGAACTGTAACATAAATTATAAGCAGAACTACTGAAATAGTTCATTCCGAATGTCTGTTTTGTTCCTATTAAAACTTCAGAGGTATCTCTCTAGATACTCATCTGCGAACAATGACACACTAAATCTGACTCAATAGTTCAATTTAATTTAATTTATTTTAATTGCAATGGAGCACATGATCCGGTGGCAATTTCCCTACATACCTATCTTCCCCATTTCCTGCACCCACCTACATTTGCTCTCTACAAATTTTAACTTTAAACTCTTTCAACGTTTTTGGTAAATTATTCATCATTTCCTTTGGTAACTTATTCCAATCCCTGACACCATTACCTAAAAAAGAGAATCTTCCCACACCCTTATGCCTGAAATTGAATGCCAGCTTGTGTTTATGGTCATCTCTTAAGTTCCTTGCACTACTTTTCATACCTACACCAATATCTTTCAATGCCTCATCGCCAGTATACACTTCCATGACCGTCTTCACCCTCCTCCTGTCTTCGTTGACTTCAAGGTTTTCTACGATAAGACTAAAATCATTATCATCTAATCCAGACGGAGTTGAATTGTTTCCTCGAAAAACTCGGATTCCAGCGTTGAAGTTCAGTATCAAGAAATTGAATAATGACACGCTACACTGTGCAAAAACTTTTTAATTATCGATCATATTATAGTCATTATTTTTCTGCACTATCCACAAAATCTATTTACTAAGTCTAACATGCTCAAACTTTTTCGAAAATTACTTTCTCGTCAATCTACAAGAATTACAAAATAACATTACTAAAATAAAGAATGTACGCTGTCAAAATCATGTTTTAACTATGACAATTGGTACAATATTTACAATCACTGCTCCTTAATTGAAATACCGGATATTGTAATTCTATTAACACATTGTTGCATACCGAGCATCTACGTACCGAACACAATACTTTTGTTAGGGATTCGTCTCCACTTATCACCGTTATTGGGTACGAATTACCTGCCTGCGTACTCTAACGTCGACAAATAAGTTTAGGTTATTTAACAGACAAACAATCATAAAGTAAATCAGATTTTCTCTTATTAGTATTGAGGCAAGTTGACTGACTGAAATCTTAATTATACCTTCATACATTTACTCTTAGATATTATTTAAAGGGCAGGTTGCTTGAAGGAAAAACACGAAGTAAAACAATATTTGCTCTTCACTCATAAATACGTGCAAAGTAATTTACACACTGGTGGAAGCACTATAAACAGATGATGGTAACGCAAGGCATGTAAAGTAGTAATACCAACACCAAAAATGTTATTTGAGTAAATAGGAAAACTAGGCTCTGAAAGGTTTATTGAATTATCGGGATCTGTTGGAGAAATGAGTGCCTTACATACGTGTAAACAATTACATAGAATAATTTTAATGTTTGGACAACGTGGAATATCTGGAAAGCATCAGAGTGCACCGCGTTGGAAGATGTTAAGCTGCGTCAGGCTGATAGCATATGACATCGAGTCGACAGGTGTTGGTGGACTGGCGAGAAAAGACAGTGGCCCTCTCACGGTGGTGGTATATAGGTGTAAGCTGCAGCATAGCGATACGCATGGTTACGACAGCTTCTCATGGCCTTGTGCTGCTCTAGTAGCTGTGTAAGTGGCTCTCAATACTGGACAAGGTTCCCAGCCACAGTCGGAAGACAGTTGCAATTTCAGATGTGATATACTTGTTTGTGATAAGAACCCTACCAGCGGCACAAACGTATGGTATATCTAGTTGAATCTAGAGAGACTAGCCTCTCTTTACTGTGTCATCAATGAAACGAAATGAAAGTTACAAACATTCTTTATCCCAGAAATTGGCAAGCATGCGGCAAAATTCAGAAAACTAATTAGTTCGTTCAAATCATTTTCACGTAACATACATGATCAGAAAACCATGTATTCGTGAAATCATCATGCATATTTACAACAAATTTTAAATTTTATTTATCATACACTAACTTCTTTACAGGAATAGTAATTGTAGTGAATCTGGTTTCAGTTCTTTTCCAAGGTCACCTATCCACGTTTCTTCAAACCAGAGGTTTATTATGGCCTTTTTATTTGGATTTATATATCTGATGAACGTTTTTGCCATCCTCAACAATACGAATCGGTATTGTATTTAAATTCCATAGCGTCCCGCCACATATTATGGCCTCTTGTTGTGAGCTGTGTACCTAGTTCCATGAATGTTAACCGCACTGCAGTGATTATGCGGGATAGTAACCGACTATATGTCTGCATACATCCCACCGAATTACAAAAGAAATGTTATTTCGTACTAAAGCGTTTTTAAAGACTGATTACCGATACACATCTGCTTTGGGAGTAGGAAGTGGTTACGAAACCATGGTGCTGATCCATCGCTGATGTTTATTCCTTATGCTTAGTCGTAGGATCAAGAAAAGTCATTGCCAGTATTACATTAGACAAAATGAACAATTTTCTCTGAAAGCCAAAATAGGAGCAATGCAATGACTGATTTGATAAAGCTACTAATGGCATCGTTCGATTTTACTGTCATTTGTAAAACGCAAGGAAAAACGTATTGCAGCTTCATACTGACTAGTACAAGGATAAGTCCATATAATTTTCCTCTTTTCAGATTCATAGCGTTTAATCCACAAGAGGGAAGAGCAAGAGCGATTCCTTCAAATGTTTCTGAAGTGGCTGGTTAGTTTGAACCACACTAACATTATGAGTATTGCCCACCGCAAGATTTAATGTATTGAGCATCTATGGAAAGTCCTTGAAAGACGGCTAAACCACGAGCAGGTGACAAGTTAAGGGGCATCCACGCCTCATCGCAGAAAGTGAGAGTCAGAGGCTTGCACACTCTGTGAAGCAGCATATAGTCCGATCTGTGGCAGATCTGACGGCAGAGTACAGTGCTGGTGCAGGCACAAGTGTTTCCGAGCACACCGTTCAGCGCATATTGCTGAACATGTAACATCGCAGCAGACGACCCCTACGTTTTCTCATGTCAAACCTACAACATCGTCAATTACGATTGCAGTGGGCTCGACATCATCGAGATTGCACCGTGGATCAATAGAAACGTGTTTCCTGGTCGGATGATTCACGTTTCATCCTATATCAGGTCGATGGTCGTGTCCGGATACGCCATCATCCAGGCGAACGGCTGCTCGATACATACACAGTGTTATGGAGTGGGGGCAGTATTGTGCTATAGTAAATATAATACCTGGGGTCCCATGAGATCTGTGTTAGTGACTGAAGGCACCATGACAGCTATGGCTTACTGCGCACCATCCATCTGTATCCCTTCATGCTTCATATGTTCCGTGACGGCGACGACATATTCCAACGAGGCAACTGTCCAAGTCGTAAAGCTACATAGAATCGTGCTACAGTGATCTGATGTTGATGTTTTGTCACCATATTCGCGTGATTTTATGCCTATAGAACACATCTAGGACGCTATCGAGAGCCACCTCCATTGCCACTAACCAATGCCCAATAATTTAAGGGAACTGCGTGACCTGTTCGTACATCTGGGATCAGATACATCCCGAAAACTATTAACAACTTTTCAAATCCATGCCCGGCGTATCGCTGCAGTATTGCATTACAAAGATGGATCAACGTGCTATGAAGCTGGTAGTCGTAATAGTTGGGCTCATAAGTGAATGTGATTATTCCTGTAAGACTTCTCGTCATTCTTACTAACTCAACAGACAAACATTTTAACAGATACTATTTATACTCTCTCTCTACACAGTAACCAAATTGTAAGTTCGTCATTATAGGACAAAAGGACTCATTTTTTATTTCATTTTTTAGTTTGAAACCAATTGGTTTCAATTAAAAAATTATTGCTACCATAGGACTGTGATTCATATTCCCAAATCATAATTAATAATCCTTACATTGTTTATTTGGTATATTCTAAGGTTTAATGATATCACAGTATGCTTTCGTTCCCAAACCACCAACCAGTACGGCGTCTCTGTGTTCCCATGGGATACTTTTACTAATGACTTTTAGCGGTTCTGGTGATTGCTAAATGAGTGTTGTGGTAATAGAATTTGTGGAATGGAACCTGCCTACCGTATTTTTGTGAGCTATTAAATCTCTACCTCGTGATCCTGTCTCAGAATAAAATTTCTTTTAATTTCTGAATAATAGTTTGCATGTTTAGGAGTGGCAAGGAATTTATTTCCTGCGTCTGACCTAATTTTAGAAGTCTACGATCTGCCACTCAGCAGTACAACTTCTGCCATATATTGCATTTGATTAAAACATCTCGTCGTGTAGTGACTTAGGGGTAGGTTGACTTCGTCTTCAAAAAACATGGAAGAACGTTGCAGAAGTAATTTTTTATTACCGAATTCGCTATCGATAGGACTGGTTCTTTCCGCTGGAGTGTCACCTGGCAGTAATCATTAAGCGGGTCTGCCATAATGAAGCCACATGGACGCACCGCGGGTCGTAATTCTCAACTAGGACGTGGATCTGAATGAGGCTGGCCAGCGGCAGCCGCATTATCTTTAATGAGCGGCCTCCAAGATTACTTTTTATTACCGGGACGCAGATGGTACTGAAAGAACCGCCAAGTAATTTAAGAAGAGTGCAAATAAAACCTGGAGTGGCTGCGAACGCAAACGAAGCGCGTTATCTGACATGCCTACCAGCTATCCTTGTTGTGTTTACCTCCTCTGCCTATTTACAGCGCAGAAACATTTTGCTACTTAAACGCATGCTAAAATAAAAACACATTCATATCAGCGCTACGCTTAGCATGAGAAATATTACATTGCGTTATACAACTACAGGTGGACCAATTTTTGATTTGCAGTACATTTCATTGTCAATTATATGCGACCCATTAGTGCATCGTAAATAATTAAAAGCGTTCATTAGTCACTCGATTTCACCTAATAATAAGGTAACAGTAACCCAAATAAAGAGACTCAATTATCTTATGACGAACTTTTAGATATGTTTAAACCAAGCGGTAACGTTCACCAATATTATGTAACAAATAATTATTTGCGTTTTAGAAGCAATAAATAAATTGAACATATTTCCAAGTTTCAGTGCTAAAAACGATCTTTGAATAGTTTTGACTACATAATCGCATATTTTTTATATATAATAGTGACGAAGTAAAGTAAAAAAAAAAAATGAAAAGTAATAGCTGGAAAATCAAACTATCTGAACTGGAAGGCGTTTTAGAACGAGTAGTGAGGTGTCCACAACTGTAGAGATTTATAATCAAGATGCGCGATATTTGCCTCGAAAAATATTAATAAAATATTAATAAATGCTATGGTCTTAAAGGTGGTTATTTTAACGTAAAAATTAATTTGAAATAAAAATTCACTCTTTAACCGTTGGTCCCACAATTGTCAAAGCACCCTAATAGCAGTAAGTTCTGCCGTTATAAGTTTAGATCTGTTGACTTTAAAGAGAAATTTAAAGCTTAATCTTTGGTGTCCTTAGATTATTTGATACAGATACGTATGGAGCGAACTTAAAATCGATGCATAGAATTCAGTATTCATGCAAACGAATACGGTTGTGGCAATGATTAATAGATTTCCACTACTTTTTTCCGTGCATGTCGGTACATAACATGAAAAATAGATTTAAATTTTCCATTCAAACCACTACTGTGTGGTAAGTTCGAGCAAGTAATGTCGTTATATGTGGCTGGTTACTGTATTTTTTCTTGTGTTAGTTGCGATAAGATTGCCACCGTGCCGACTTCTGGCTGTTTCGCAGCTGCGTAGTGCGCGGTTGCGGTGGCCCGACCGTCCGTTGTCTTTTACTTCCTTTTTACGCTTGGAGCGCACAGTGGCTGGCTTAACAAGTAGGCCCAGCCACACTTGTCTGCCGTAAGATTAGAGAGATTAAATATCGCCTGCTGGCGACTTGCTATTTGTCACGCCGGAACAGAGATAACCCTCCGCCACCGCAAGCAGGGCCGCCAACAATACAGCTCGGAGAATTCTCGGTCGTCCTAAAAACGTACGGCTGTTGCTTGTCGGGTTCTGAATTTTATTTTTGAAAACTGACATGCTTAGAGAAACCTATTACTGCTTCTCGTGTCACATTTTCATCCTAGTTATATCAACTGATGAAACATGCTGTAGCTCAAAATTATTATTGCTTCTCGTGTTACTTTTTTTAAATTGTTTTAACAACCATTAATAAGTGCAGTTGCTTTCTTCGTAAAAAGCTTCAAAATTCTATTTCTTGAATTAATAAATAAAAATAATCTTTGGGAATACCTTACACACAAATTCTATGACAATTGGTAATATATCTTAATATTTTCCTTATTCCTATGTAGGAAATTCACTTTGCAAACGAATGGGAAAGAAATCGACAGTTTATGAAATGATTTCTGACAAACTACAAAAACATTACTCAGGCAGAACAAGCAATGGAGCATATTGATTTCTCCAGGAAAGCATAAACCTACAGTCCTTACTACTCTTACGTGTATGAAGGTGTGTGGATCGTCGATGCTGTTTTCAATCACAACGGTCACACTGCTCAGCCACCTTCAGATATTTTGGTATTTAAATTTGGTATCAGACGTGAGGTTGCATCAGACGTTAGGTTAAGTTTATTGAAAGTAAAAAATTTTTTTAATTGCTTATTACTTTGTGTGTACATTTACACTACTGTCTCAGGATGTTATTACGTGTATTTATTCATTGTGATTGACACTTATGTTTGAATAGTGTTATCTTTCCGTTGGTTTCTTAGGTAAAAGTTTCTCCAAAACACTTTATTTGGCTCTTGGCGCTTGTTTTTCGCGGTATGCTCATGGTTGTCATTACTATAGTTCTGTGGGGTTTCTCTTTTGTTTTTTGGTCCCATCACGGTAAATCTAATCTCCTATCTCAGAAATCAACCGTCCTGAAGTGTACAGAGTTCAGATGCAAACAACGTACCGTAAATGGCAAACGTGATTTGGGATAAAGCTTGGGATTAGCTGTTAACGACCACACTAATTTAATTATATTTCTATCTAAATTTTTAGTGACCGTCCGTCAGGTGTACGGTGTTCCGTGTAAAATTGAAATTTTTTTGAATGGTATTATTTTATAAGATGACCGATTTGCTTGCTGTCTGTAGACAACAATTCAGTATTTGTCGGATGTAGCAGGCTATACATCATTGATCCACAGAGTACAGAATTAAAAATTAACAAAGTCAGGAATATGTTACAATTATATAGAGCAAACATTCGTACAAGTTTCTTAATATGCTGATTTGGTTCTTACACATCTGTCCTGATAGAAGAAGCAATTTCAAATCTAATCGGGAAACTCATATACACTGCATGTGTACTACGCAAAAATCAATGAGGTCTGTCCAATCACGAGTAAATTCATTTGTTGAAGTTGTAATGTCTTAATAAATTTGTATTTGGGATAAAACGCTCTTGCCAATTATTTCATTCAAATTAAAGTTGTTTCTTTTAAGCGAACCTCAGCATCTGATTACGTACACATCAGTCTTATAAATTCTGAGAAGTTTATTTCCATTTTTGACATAAAGCTTCTATCGAGATAGAAGAATATAAACTACGTAAGAATCAAGTAGCTATAATAATAATAGAGAACCATGAGAAACATGCATCAGCTAAAAAAGGGTGTGATGCAACGTTGTAGTCTATCCCCGTAAATATCCAACTTGTATGTAGAGAAAGCAATAAAGGAAGTAACAGAAAAATTTTCATGTGGCATAAGTGTTGCTACGATTTGATGATGACATTGTCTTGTTAACAGAACAGGCCGAGGAAATTGAGAAGTTTCTGAATGGCACTAACAAAATACTGAAGGAAGATTTTGGACTCAATATAAACCAAAACAAGACAAAAATGATAAAATGTAGCAGAAAGATACCAATCACAGTAGATTAAATATAAAAATAGGATCCGATGCTATAGGAGATGTTAGTAAATTCTGCTACCGGGGAATCAAAATTACAACCGACGGATGAAGCTGGAATGGTGTTAAAAGCAGAATAGCACTAGGAAAAAGAGCCTACATGAAAAAGAGAAATCTTTTAGTTTCTAATATTGATCTAGGATTTAAAATGATCTCTTTTGAACACTGTTTGTGTGGAGCACAGCACTTTATGCTAGCTAAGCAAGGATTTTAGGAATACCAGAAATAAAGATAATTGAAGCATTTAAAATGTGGTGCTACAGAATGATGCAGAAAATTAAGTGGCCAGACTGTGAATTGAACGAGTTCTGGAAATGATGGGTGAGGAAAGAAGTTTGTGGAAGAAGCTTACAGAAAGAAGAGACAAGCTGGTAGGTCATATTTTAGACATGCAGCATTGGTTAACTTGTTAGTGGAGGTACAGTCGAAAGTAAGAACTGCAGCGAAAGACAGAGATTAGAATAGATGAAACAGATAATTGAGGACGTGGGTTTTAAGGGATATATAGAAATGAAGAGGTTAACACACAAGATAGAAAGCAATGGAAGACTGCATCAAACCAATCGAAAGACAAATGACAAAAAATATATATATACTCTGGAAAACGTAAGAAAGTTTGTTAAAGTTTTTGAGTTTATTTTTCAGCCGCATTACCATTAAGTAAGTCATCTGGCGTTGTCTTACTGGGATTTTTGCGTGGTTTGAATTGAATCACAGTACTGAAAACTAAAATCCTGCGTGTTGTGATGAAACACCTGAGGTCTAATTAATTGAACAACGCAACGGATATACGGCAATAAAAAAATATAATACTGAACGGCATGACGGTGGGAATTTCCTGTATTACACGTTTCAGTTAGACATTGGAATTAAAGAGACATAGTGTTCCTACTCACATATAAATCAATATTACGAACTTACATGATGGGGGGTTTGGTAAAAGAAATAAGATGTTAAATGGCCTCTCTTTTTTCTTTAAAAATAAAAAACTGTTCTCACATGATGCGTTAATTGAGCGGCACCGGGATTGGTGGAGAATTCTCACGCCATAGAATCAAAGTTATGGCGTTGTTAAAGTCCGGTGGTAGATACTTCGAAGGAGAGAGCCGTTAGAGGGAGCTATACAGCGAGTGAGGCGCGTGCGGTAACCACGCCATCGAGCTCAAGACGCGGGCAGAGGCGTGAGGAGTAGACAGCACTCGGGCGCGCCGGTTGGTCGGCCCGCTATAATGCCTTAAGTGGTCACGTCGGCGACCAACGGCCCCGGAGATGCCCCTGCACCTGCTCTGGCCTGGGCTGCTGCTGTATTTACCGAATAAGCCCGCAATCGTGTCTTGCTGCCCATACAGCCATTACCAGCAAGCGTGTCTAGAGCTCCCTTCCCTCAAAATATCAAAACTAACATCTAGTGAGTAAGGTCATCAGCCATAGAGTATTTTGACCAGTCTGGTTATTTACTAGTGCTGTATTTGGGACTAGATAATCTGCAGACACGGATACGCCATTAACTACTGGGTTTGAAGTCAGCTGCTGGCATGTGCTTGGTACAACTATACTAAAAGACCTAAGGACCTGGCTAAAGTCTGGAGACATACATTCACTATGAAATGTAAACACTAAGCAAACATACACCCGTAAATAATAAAACGACCATGGTTCAAAAATGTTCAGTGTCCTAGAAAGCTATATAACACTTTATATAGACTAAAACTTGGGCAAGATGCTTAAAGAAACACGCATAGGATCGGTGTGAAACACGAACCATACTGCGAGTGTGGTTAGGAGGAAGTTGCCAACCACATATTCTTAGGGTGCCCGTTTAAAAATGACTTAAACGAGAACCTTAATAAGAACTTGGTGCACATAGCTCAACAACTTCCAACAAATTTTACAACCCAACTTCATACAAACAAATATAAAATCTGTGTGAGTGTAGACTTTCCCGGCGTAGTGATGAAATATAATCTTCACGGGTGTTCAGCCGGATGGTGTCAAAGTAACACGACGTTTCAACAGCAAGCTCGGCTGTCTTCATCAGGTATCGGTGTCTGCTGGCTGTCGTAAGCTGGCTGTCACCGCGTCGACTCCTTCCTCATCTTCGCACTTTTGCGACAAATTTAATTGGTATTATAAAAGTTTAATAACTGTAACATACTTATCATCTTGTTCCAATGTACTGTAATGACACACATTACAGCCGCGTACAATTGCATTAAGTGTCAGCCACGTAAGTTTGCGAACGGATTTGAGAGCCTGTAGCTGGCTGCCAGGCAGATAGTTGTCATCCAAGTACGCGCAAAGAATGCAGCCACTCCTCTCCCCTCCATCTCTGAAACCGTGAGGGGGTGAAGCGAGGCCAGAGGTCTGCGAGATGGACACTCGGTTGGAGGTCACGAAGGTGTGAACCTCGTGGAGCACGGAGGGAAGTTCAAATATTATTCGCGAGTGTTAGCGTGAATTCGCTATCGTCTTCGACCCGCTGGAAGAGCTTTCAAGTCCGAATTCGCAAGGAACAGGTTCGTCGCCAGACAGCGTGTACCATTTCCCGTCCAAGCTACTTCCGACGGCTACTCTAGGTCCATACATCGTCAATCATGCGGCGAACACAGTGTCAACCGCGAGCTGAGCTGACCACTTCGCAAGAGGCGACCCCAACGTACCTGCTTACAGCGGCACTCGCAGAAGACGACAATACGGTACTGTGAAACCAACGAACGTGTGTTTTAAGTGCTCGATTCACCAGTGGCGTCCACTAACTAAGCAACGACCCTGAGAAACAATAATGTATAAATGACAATTCATACTATCTCGTATCTGAATCATGTAAAATTAATTAATGCAGTCCATTTGCTTGGTCTAATAGAAAGTGGGTTAAGTAGTACCTTGATTATCGATTCGATATCCCTCATATTTAAATATTAACTGATAAATTTATAATGAATAAAAATTAATTATCCTTTTTGATGCCGCAGCAGCGTGACACTTCAGTATATTACGTAAACTTGTTACCTCATAATGTACTCTATAAACTCGTTATTTTAATGCATATAATGTATTATTTAACTTTTTATTGTAATGTACGAGGTGCATTCAAGTTCTAAGGCCTCCGATTTTTTTTCTCCGGACTGGAAAGAGATAGAAACATGTGCATTGTTTTAAAATGAGGCCGCGTTCATTGTCAATACGTCCCAGAGATAGCAGCACCATACGGCAGATGGAATTTTACCGCCAACGGCGAGAATGAGAACTGTTTTAGATACTTAAAATGGCAACGTTTTCCTTACTTGAACAGCGTGCAATCATTCGTTTTCTGAATTTGCGTGGTGTGGAACCAATTGAAATTCATCGACAGTTGAAGGAGACATGTGGTGATGGAGTTATGGATGTGTCGAAAGTGCGTTCGTGGGTGCGACAGTTTAATGAAGGCAGAACATCGTGTGAGAACAACCTCGGGCTAGCACAAGCCGGTCTGATGACATGATCCAGAAAGTGGAGAGAATTGTTTTTGGGGATCGCCGAATGACTGTTGAACAGATCGCCTCCAGTGTTAGCATTTCCGTGGGTTCTGTGCACACAATCCTGCATGACGACCTGAAAATGCGAAAAGTGTCATCAAGGTGGGTGCCACGAATGCTGACGGACGACCAAAAGGCTGCCCGTGTGGCATGTTGCCAAGCAATGTTGACGAGCAACGACAGCATGAATGGGACTTTCTTTTCGTCGGTTGTGACAATGGATGAGACGTGGATACCATTTTTCAATCCAGAAACAAAGCGTCAGTCAGCTCAATGGAAGCACACAGATTCACCGCCACCAAAAAAATTTCGGGTAACCGCCAGTGCTGAAAAAATGATGGTGTCCATATTCTGGGACAGCGAGGGCGTAATCCTTACCCATTGCGTTCCAAAGGGCACTACGGTAACAGGTGCATCCTACGAAAATGTTTTGAAGAACAAATTCCTTCCTGCACTGCAACAAAAACGTCCGGGAAAGGCTGCGCGTGTGCTGTTTCACCAAGACAACGCACCCGCGCATCGAGCTAACGTTACGCAACAGTTTCTTCGTGATAACAACTTTCAAGTGATTCCTCATGCTCCCTACTCACCTGACCTGGCTCCTAGTGACTTTTGGCTTTTTCCAAAAATGAAAGACACTCTCCGTGACCGCACATTCACCAGTCGTGCTGCTATTGCCTCAGCGATTTTCCAGTGGTCAAAACAGACTCCTAAAGAAGCCTTCGCCGCTGCCTTGGAATCATGGTGTCAGCGTTGTGAAAAATGTGTACGTCGAGAAGTAACGCCAGTTTCATCGATTTCGGGTGAATAGTTAATTAGAAAAAAAATCGGAGGCCTTAGAACTTGAATGCACCTCGTATATATTGTATTACCCCATGATTTCAAAATATCTGTTTTATTGTTCTCTTACAGTAAAAACAAGAATTTTGTCAATGAAAAAGTACACTACTTGTTTTTCCTAGTGTATTTTTCCAACGCATCGACACATAGTAAACATCTTTATTATGAGAGCTTCATATCTTTGGAAGTGTTGCAGAGAACTAAAGAGGCATTTTCCTGAAAAAATGGCTGTTACTTAGTACTGTAGCATCACATAACGTACAGAGTTCAGTTATAACATACTGCTAACCAAAGGTATTTTTATTGACATACAGTCTACTCTGATAAGTAGCCAGATTGATTATAATGCTCGATAAGTCTTATTTTTTTCTCCTCTGTTAATATTGGTAAGGGGCGAAATAAGGACAGCACAAGACACTAAACAGTTGACAACGTCCGGAATCCTATATGCAAAACGAATGGCAGACGATTTCAGGATTAGCTATCAAGACATTAATACAGTAGTATTAGGTCTGATAGGAAAGTTCCAAAAAGAAATTAACCGATTTTTTCTTTTCTACACGACCAGACAGTAGTTTGAACTTCCATATAAGGAATACCTTCTCCAAAACTGGGTTTAATTAAATTAAAATAAAAGTTTTTTTGGGCTATTTTTGTTGACTATAAGCATTTAAAACAACGTAATTCCCTTCTTGGCTTCAAAGTATCTAACTAACGATCGTCCAACATGTATTTCAATTTAGGAACCAAGTAGGGCCTACTTATCTTTGGAAATTTTACTTAACACGAGAAAGAACTGGGAGAAGAATATGTCATACGGTAAAGCAA
Organism: Vandiemenella viatica; assembly: GCA_031002005.1. Taxonomy (NCBI): domain Eukaryota; kingdom Metazoa; phylum Arthropoda; class Insecta; order Orthoptera; family Morabidae; genus Vandiemenella; species Vandiemenella viatica. The sequence continues at coordinate 195,467,507 of CM061920.1, forward strand.
AGATGAAAATACAATAGCAAAAGAAAATAACTACTTGTGAGCTATTGATACTAAGACCCTTTGCTCAGAATTCAGATTCATTCATTCCTGGTTATCTTAGAGCCCACAAATCTTTCGTTATTGGCTAACAGCGCACTGTGGCCTTAAGCGTAGTGTCATAAACTTTGAATGTGTGTCTGCTGCAGATTTTACTTGTTCCAAACTCTTTTTTAGCCTTCGGCGCACTAAGGCTTGATGCGTAGTTTCAAAATCTTTGTGGTTTTTCTGCTGCTGAATTCACGTGTTCCAAGTTAGAACTATACAAGAAAAATTTCTGCATAATGTGAGTCATATACAATAGGTGACACTCACTTCTTCCCACAAAACAGAACGTCTCGTAGTGGTAAGTTGAGAGAGAAATATACAGCACGGCCAATGAATAGAGGTAGAATCTGAGAAAGGGGGTGAAGAATATCAAAACGATGCATAATTGTATAGGAACCCATTCCCGTAAAAGTCGTTGGCAGAGGTACAAAAAATCGTTTGGATGCTCTAAACCTCCCCTTGAAGTTTGCACTTCTATTTATGGGACACCCTGTACCTAAGAATCCTAGTTAGTCTGTCGATCAAACAAGACGTTTCGGCGGTCGCAAACTATGCGCCATTGCCAAGTGGCTCAGTCACTTGACAACGTCGTGTTTGATCAACAGACTAACTCGGCTAGTTACCCCAGAAAATTATATTCATTTACAACACCGCGAAAACCTCCAGTCTTTCAAGAATCTCCTTCACCACCTTTCTCGCAACATTAGGTGTCGGCTGCCTTTACGAGTCATGGTCTAATTTGAAGTTTTGAGTTTACGTCCGCATCCTGTTGCTGACCTCTGTCGTTTTATGCCTAATGCGAGGTAGTACTACGAAATAACGAAAGAAATGAAGTGCTGCCATCTGTCTGTGAAATGTTTTACTATGTAGTGTGTGTGATAAGTGTATTTTTCGTTTGTGCAATGTATAGTTTTTGAGGCGGAGACCAGGGACCATCAAGTCGAAAACCGCTTAAAAGCCGTAGTCAGGACGACGGGTGCATGGAGGTTTTGGTTTTTTGCTTAGACTTGTAGTACCTCCCCGATCCAATGTGCGACGCTCAAGCACGGTGGGTACGTTGTATATTAGAATATTACGAAAAATTATGCGGCTTTTGCCCTTCTCTGACTGAACTTTCCATTTCTGTCTAACGTAAAATTCTCTTTGGCCATTCAGTCACCTGCGCTTTTTGATATTACCTAATCAAGCATACGAGGGACTATTTTAAGTATATCATTGCAAAACGATAAATTAAAACGTCCCCGCGACCGCTGGTCATCCAATAGTGTGATATTTGGAAACCGGAGTTCCATTACATTTCAAACAATTTTTTTTCCTTATTGTCTGGAAAGTCATAAAATGATTACATGAAACAGAAAAAGGTACGTCGTAAATAAAACTTTCTAATACCTCTTCACTAACCTAAAATAACCAAAGAAATAAATGCACACTTACGAAGAATTAATAAAAAGACTACGAATTGTAAGTCAGTGCATCCACTGCATAAACGAGCGGTCGAGTGACTCAGTTTGTTAGAGCAACACTTTGGGAGTCGCGATGGTCACTGGATCGAATACCCGTCTCCAAAGAAATTTTTACAAGCAAATAACCACTGGTAAAGCTTTGCTTTGTTCATGTGAAGTACGATAGAACGTTCTGTGGTTCAGATTCCACATGAAACTATAGGGAACCTGTACTCGGTAGGATTATTGGATTAGGTTTCAGTAGCCATGACAGATTTTGGTTTCATGGCAATCTAAGCTCTGTCATTAAACCTATTTACTTTTTTACTGTATGATTCAGAATCATTTTAAGGCAAAACTATACTAATAATTAAATTTCCTTAAAATTTCACCCAAATCAATAAAAATTTATGCCCTATCCTTTAAACCAAAATCAGATTTTTTTTAACGAGTCACTGTTCCTTCATTCGAATGGAGCAAGAAAATATTGTATTGTCTCTTGTTACTACAGTTCAATCTTGCCATAATAATTTAAAAACCTGTTTTTCACATTAAGTGCAGGTATACACATATGTGTTTTTAAATTGCAATCAAATCAAACCACTGATATGAAATACCTCTATACAACCGTCGAAAATCGGTGGAAGTTAATATCAGATAATATTGTTTTACGGATTAGTTGGCTGGCTAAACAATTTCCCGTGAAAATAAAGCAACAGCAAAACCGAATACCGAAATATGCATGTTGATGCAAGCAGGCGATTGAGTATTTAATCGAGCCAGATAATTATCTGAAAACAATTTAATCCAACGCTAGTAATGCTAAGTCAAAAAGAGCTTACGGATTTCCAAACAAACATTCATATTTCAGGTTATTCTAAATAAAAATGTTATGGTAATAATTAGTGCTATATACCTTAACACAACACTGTTACAATACTTGCACAGGATTCCTAATGGAATCTATAATGATACACATAAAAGAACGTTTAGAGCAACCAGATGCATAAAATGTATGATGGAAAAAAATGTGAATGGTAAAGCTACTTCAGACTTCACAGAATTACGTCTTGATTGTTAACTACTGTCTAACGCAACCAAGAAGGAAAATCTTTTTCTTCCTCAAGTTATATGCTGTGTTAAGACACCTTCTTAACCTTCAAATGTGTGACAGCAAATTTTAACGGGTACCATTAATCAAAAATGTCTGCGATGAATTTGTGTCTCTTTAATTGTGTAGAAATGAAATCAAATGCTGATGAATTTAGTATTTCAGTCGAAAGACAACAGAAAGAAATAAACTAATACCTTCATATCCGTCGCATCAGATGCCTATAATTTTACTCCGGACTCTCATATAGGTTTATATACACTTTTAAAGAGACCGTATTATAAACAAAACCACAGTACTAAATCTTGTGTTTATCTTATCTTCAATTACATCCCATAAAAAACAATTCCTGTAAAAGTCTCGTGCCTGTGTAGTGACAAAAAATTATGAGATCGTACTTGGAACCAAGTCTATTCTTTGCAGTGTATATTCACTTCACTATCTGAAACAGAATGGTTTCTCTCGTTGTTATAGTTTACTTATAATTAAAAATGTCTGGTGACTTGGCCATTATAAATGCCATATTTTAGTAAAACCATATAAATACCTTAAAGTTATAAATTCATAAAAGCCAAGATTATCGTCGCACTTTTTCGGGTTTGGAAAGTCTTAGAATAAATCATATATTTATGCATTCCATTTCAGTAAAAATTATGACATGCATATTGGTAAAGTCACCAGAATATTATTAATTCTAAATTAACGCCCTATAACAGTGAGAGAAACCATTCTGTTTAGAAAGTGAATACACACTGCAAAGTATAGACTTGGTTCAGAATAAGATCTCATACCTTTTCGTCACTATACAGGCACGAGACGTGGCCAATTTTAAAAGATTTTTATATTTTTATCTCATTTCTGTTTGTAAGTTGAACGCTTATCCTGAATCGTCGCTCAAACGCAATGATTCCATTTGAAAATAGGTGAATAACAACATCTCTGAACTGAAGACATCAATATATGGTGGTGTAGTTTGGGACCCACATTTTGGGTACCAAACATAGAAATTGGAGTGTGTGCAAAGAGGGGCTGCTAGATTTGTCTCTGGAAATTATCGCAGAACACAATCAATAACCGATATGATAAAAGATGTGGATGGGATTCATTGGAAAACAGGAGGAGGGTGAAGACAATCATGGGAGTGTGCAAGGCGTGTATAGGTGATGAGTAGTTGAAAGATATTGTTGTAAGAATCAGGAGTAATGTGTGGAAGGGAAAAGATGACCATGTACACAAGCTGGCACTTGATTTCAGGCACAAGGGTGTGGAAAGATTTTCTTTCTTAGGTAAGGGGTCAGGGACTGGTATAAGCTACCAAGTTGGAATTTGTAGAGGATGAAAGTAGTTGGGTACAGAAAAGAGGTAAAAATGGGTTTGTAGTGGAATTTTCACCGGAGCATGCGCTTCATTACAATTAAATTAAATATTCGTTACCAGTAATGCCCCACACTCCGCAGACAATGGGTGTGCGCCGCAGCCGAGCAATACAGATTACAGCTGGTTTAACTACCACCATAAGTAAATAACGAGTAACTTCCAAACTAAGCATAGAAACAAAGTAAAATTTAAGATGTTAATTAAAATTGATAATCTCTATGCATTAATGAAATCTCAGACATATAGCTTCCTCCGGAGGAAAGCAATTAAACCTCAAATATGTGTCAGAATTTTTTATGTTTGGGGTTGTAATGAATTAAATACTGGGAAAACTTCAATATTTTCTTATGATTTGGGGATGAAACCATATACTTGCATCAAATTAATTGTTTCTAGGACTACTTAAAGAGCAGTGGAATTTTGACGTCAAGATAGAAAAAAATTTGGACATCACTAACTACGAAAGTAAGTAGAGGAAGGAAGTAAAATTTAACGCACTAGCTAAAAGTTCCGTCTATAACGAAAATCTGAGGTATATAAAATTATTAGGGTAGAAAGTGAATTCATTTTAGGTGTAGATAAGGGGTAGATACATGGATATTTACGAGTTTCAGACTTTTATTATAAAATGGGGGAGTAATATTTTATCTATGTACCAAACTTCAGCTTTCTACGACTGGGAGAAGTACCTTAGAGTTTTGATGATCGTCAGTGAGGGAGTGAATGAGTGGAAAAATCGCTGACGTTTGCATCTGAATAACATCCAAACTAAGAACAGTAACGAAATAGAATTTACTAAATTTTATAAGATTTCTGTTACCTACCCATTATAGAAATTTGGGATATGTAGTATCAATATGACCGAGGAAATTCAGGTACAAACATGGCCCGAATCTCTTCAAGAAAAGAGTAGGCAGTGCCAACGTTGACTCGACTTTGCGGGTGCACGGCATCATAATTTGGCGATCTGTCCTCTGTAATACATTGAATGCGCAGCACTACAACAATGAAAAATTATGGTCCCTTGATCTTTGGTTGATGCACTTGAGCTAATAAGATAAGTTTTGTTAAATTGCTTTATCGTTATAGATGTAACAGAGAATAAAATATAAAATTTAACAAAAGTCGATAACTTTTCTGATTACTATAGTGTGACGGGAAAGGATTCAACAATCAATCATATGCGATTTGCGCCTGCTGTGTGTTAAGAAGGAACTAATGCTTCATTTTACTGCCAATACTAGCGAAAATAAGTTGTGGTATCGGGGCAGTGGCTGTTCTTCGCAATGCATGAATAACTCCCAGTCTCAGTTTTGGAAAGCTGCTGCGAGCATAATTCCCGTCACCAAGTTGCAGCCAGTCAAACCACAACCACGTCGTTGCCAACATCTCCCACGCACTACGAGGTATTTCTCCGTCTCTTTCTCTCTCTCTTTTCATCCAGCTGCTCTCACAGTTGTAGCGTTCCAGAACCCCTCAGAGCACTTCGGTTCTCCTGCACCTTTCCTCTTCTGAAGGGTCAAATTTAAACTCATCTGGCTTCAAGCCAAAATATAACAGAGTTTTAGAAGAGGGGGAGGCTTGAAGGGGTAGCGGCGGAGGGGACCGTTGGGGTGAGTTGGACTGAGAATGGAACTGTGGGTGGAAGAGATATAGGCCGGAGTTGCGTAGGAAAAGGTTTGGGGGATGAGGGAAGGAAAAGAGCTAAACTTCGCTCTTGGCAAATGCCGCTATTTGGATATAGCTTTCTATAGATGTATATTGAGGTCTCGGTTGCAGATGCCGGGCAGTGGTGGGAGGCGGATAACCCTCTAGCATCCAACCCACCGCGCAGCCATTCATAACTCCCTACTGTCTGTCCCTCCCTTTTATTCTTAAATACATTTCTCCGAATAATAATAGCGTTTTCTGCTCTTTATGCAGCGCACCCTGATAGAGAACTACTCATGCATGTGAAAATGATTGGCTGGTATCCCCCTTCTTCGCATCGGCCCCTTCCTTCATCCCGCGAAGCGGTGGATGCCGCTGAAAAGAAAAGACAATGTGGACGTTCCGCAAAACCTGTTATAATCTAACAAAAGGGGACGCTCTTTTATTTCATTTCGAGGAAAATGTCTGTGCCGGCTTTATTTCACAGCCGAGGGCCTCTCTGTCGTTCAATGGGGCCTGTGACGGTCTCGGTGTGCGGGTAGGGTAGGGCAGGGTGGACTCACCCTCTCCTCCCTCATCGCCGTTACTGAAGGTTAAAAGACCGCCCAACTCGACGCTGAGGGCCTGGCTTAATTAGTTTTTAAATTGGTGTTTTTGAAACGCAGTCGGCATTATAAACAGATTGCCGTTCACGTACAGCGCTGGCGGCCTTTACGAATTAACTCGAGCGAAAAGCGTGAGGCCTGCGTAAAAAGTGATTATAATAGTTGTATATATAAAAAAAAGATAGGGTGCGGCTTACGTGATATGGCACTGTTCAGACCTTAAGCCAGAGCTGTCCAGTCATATCAGCGAATAATGTCCTTAATTCTAATGAGTAGATATGAAAGTCCTGTAGAAATCTAAAAGTAAATATATGGAGGTAACACGATTTTCATAACAGGAATAATATGTTACAAATTATATCCAGTAAAATTAAGACTAAATGCATTCGGTTATCTAGCATCGCAAAGCGGCCCCTATACGATCAATATTATTGTGCAATAATATTGCGCAGTAATATTGACGTTCTCCCTAGACTGCTCAATAATTATTGCACAATAGTTTAGTTGACTTCGAAATGATGGACGAGGAGGACGTAGCAGCTGTTTCTATTGCTTTACTGTGCTGCATGAAAAAAAAATATGCAACGCGGATAAAAAATTGGTATGTGAAGCGGAAATATTCACACATGTGGGAATTGTCATCGTAAACTGTCTTGGTTCTTTACGCAGGAGACATCTAATTATCAAGATACCTCTTGGTTATGAATTCCTTTTTATAAGTTTAAACACTTTTTTCAGTATTGCTCTGTTGGGAATAGTAAACGCGAATTACAAGTTTTTAATGGTAGAAGTCGGATTGAATGTTTTTGTCTTCGTGTATATGATAGTGGCCAAATTTGGAGATATGCTTATTAATCACCTCACAAACTTTTACCAAACTGTAATAAGCTTGCACCATTTGTTTTTTTCTGTGACGATGCGTGACAGTTTTAACAATAAGCGAAAAGTTCGTTGGAAAGATCAGTTTTGTTAGCATTGCTTGAGTAAATTTTGCGTTGTATTCATACCCGATAACTCATTTTAGGTCACATGTATACTAACTCAAGGTTTTTTGTTATTATTTTGGCTAATAATAAAACTGAAATAATAAATACTTAAATCGTTCAGTGATTTTCTCTGCTCTTCCAGTGGTTCCATTGTATGTTTTGAGCTCCATCCATACTGGTCTCCAAGAAAACTCATCTGGTCTAAGTACCATAACGTAGGCTTCACCTCTTCATCTCCACCCATCATTAATTCGTTTTATTTCTTTTCTGCAGTTGGTTCTCAAAGAATCGATCCTCTTTGTAACATCTTCCCTCGTAGCAATTGCATGTCTCTTTATATTTGTGCAGCGGTATTTCGTAAGCCTTATTTTTTCCTGTCTGTTTTTATACTGAGACGCTTTGGCATTCCATAATGTTGTTAAAGTCTTGCACTCAATAATAAATGCCCTGTCTTCACTTTTGTATTCATTTTCAGTAGAACAAATCAACGAAAAAAAATATTAAAGTAACAAAATACAAGCGGAGTGTCTCGAGACCAACTGAGGGGATATTGCGTTTTTTTATTATTTTTTTTTATCTGCTTAGCGTCTCTTAACAGCGAGGTCTTTAGAAACAGGAAAGGATGGGGGGCAAGGAATGGTAAGGAATTCGGCCATGGCCTTTTTGAAGGAAGCATCCCGACATTTGCCTGGAGTGATTTGGGAAACCATGGAAAACCCAAATCTGGATGCCCGGACGGGTTTTCGACTCGCCGTCCTCCCGAATGCGAGGCCAGAACGCTAACCGTTACACCACTATGGTTATTGCGCAATATCACTCACAGACGGCACAATATATTTCAGATTGCACAATATATTTCAAATTGCTTAGATTCACTCAATAATATTGCACAACCTCTCAATCTAACCTACACACGTTCAATATTATTGTGCAATAAAATTGACCGTGTAGGGGCCGATTAAGGATTAATTCTATAATACTCGAAACTCTACCGAAATTTACTGAACTTGAACAAGAGACGAATTGCAACGTAGACTCCTTTCGAATTAGGTTAAGCAACCAAATGCTGCACAAAAATTTTGGGAACCATAGCGAAACAAAGATTGTATACTGGAAAGTTATTTTCTTTTCTTTCGTTTGTTATAGCTTTGCGACTCGTCGACGTTGGGATCTTTAGCGTCGTGAGAAAACAAGGACCAAGAAATAATGGGTCTATCGACTTTTTGGAAGAACTTCCCGGAATTTGCCTGGAATGATTTAAGGAAACCACGGAAAATATAAATCTGGATTGTTCTACCACAGATATTATATATATATATATATATATATATATATATATATATGCCTTGTCGACGTCGAGGTCATTACAGGCGGGAAAGGACTGCCGGTAAGGAACAGGATGGAACAAACATTTCATTAAGCCTATTATAAACATTCTGTTGTTTCCATCCCACGAGAAACTGTTGAAAACATTTATAAGGAATTGCCTATCATATCTTTCTAAATAGACTACATGCCTACTTTAAATGTTCTAACCACCTTTCGGTTGGTGAAAATATATATATTTCGCACATTTGTATTACACAGATACTCTTTCAAGTAAGGAAGAGGGCGTCATTTCAAATATTCTTTATTACGAAATAAATCTTTGGGAGCGACTCATTAACTGGTCAAATGTGGGAGAAGTGGATACGATGCAGATATTTTTCTAGATAAGTGCAACATAATCTACAACCAGCTTTGATAAAAATGAGGTTTCTTCATATTTTTATTTCCTAATATTAACAAAATTTAAGAATGCTTTCTGTAGTTTGATTTTGAAGCCAAACATCCCGTGAAAAAAAAAAAAAAAGATTGCTTATAATAATTGAAAGTCTGAAACGGCAGAAAATAAAAGCATTATAAAACTCATCACCTTTCGAGAACATAATCCATGAGTAGCATCAAAACATTTTCTATATGCGTATCTATCGCCTTTTTCAGTATGGCTTAATTCTGTTCCGTTATTACGTAATTATGAACGTCAGCAAAATGTAAGTTATTGTATCCCCATATCAAATGTTTATTAATAACGTCAGATAATCTATAAATTAATAACCTAGCATTAACTAAACAAGTATAAAAAAACGTTGTTTGGAATACATTCCTGTTCAGGTATTGCGACAGTAGTTTGAAAATATCTGTTTCGCAATAAACGGGGTTGTTGATTAATGACTAGAATTTTTGCTAGTATCAACGAAATTACTGCAGCAGTGTTGTGAAAAGCCCAGAAAACTACATTAAAACTGCACATATCGGAAAGTAACACATGGGAAGAAATCATAACTAATTTAGGCGTCAAGAAAATACATTTTGTATCCATGTTGAGTGGCTGTATATAAATATTCGCAATGCAGTGCATATACAGTATAATATAAAACGAAATTATGAAACAGAATGAATTCTACATTGCCTCAGATTCATGATATACACACTCACGGAAAAATAGTCACACTGAATGCACTGAAACTGATTGTTATATATTATAAATAACTGAGATATCCACGAAATTACTGTCATCGCAGGAACTGGAATAGACGACTTATTCTTTATAATTCCACAGTTTATTGTTGCATTTATCATAAAAGGAATGTTTGAAGGCATGTGAATTTCTGAGGCAACAAAAGTGAATGACGTTAAAATTACAGAAAATGATATTGTTTCAGAAATTAAAAAAAAAGCAGTTGAAAGTCATTAATCCGTGACAGGAAAAACTCGTTGTAAATAAGGCGATTTTAATGCACGTAAAATTGATTCATTTTTACTGATAGAAGGTGCTCTAAGAGCTCTGGATTAAAAACACAGATTTAAATTCTCCATAACATGCTCTACAGAAAACAAACTTTCTTTGGACGTGGTTATTAATTTTCCTTCACTTCACATTCAGTGATGAATTTTATTTTTATTTTCCCCGCATTAACAAAAATCTTTTCAGTGGAAAATTAATTCGCGGACACAGAATTTTACCTAGTGACTGACACGAGTCAGTGGAGTTTTCAAAGGTAGCGTACAACAGCCAAAACACCCGCACCCCCGCGCACGTCGTTGAAATTACAGTCTCACACATTCTAAGCCAAGTCGGCCACCGGCTCGAATTCCGGCAAAAGCTGGATTAATATGTGCGTAATGCTGACAGTTCGCGAGGCCTCTCCACCGACCGGCCAGATATTTGCCTAAAATAATATTCCGTCTCTCGACAGACACACGCAGAATCATTTCCTCTGGCATTTCACCCTTCGCTGTCTCTCAAAACCTTTTTTTTCCCGCTTCCCCTTTTTTCCTTCCCGTCATAATAAAATTAAAATCAGTGATATGATTTAATCTGAGGCTCAGAGAAGTACAGTGGCTGTGATGTGTGAGAGTGTGTAGATAAAGTATACAGTAGTTGAGAGGATAAGTGTGGGAGGTGTAAAGGGTGAGGGTGGGGATGAAAAGGAGTTGAGGGAGGAGGGGGGGGGCGGGGTGCTGGTTTGTTTTTGGCGACGGGGAGTGAATATGTGATGAGCTTGGTGGGATGATAGCCCGCGTATGTGAGCACTGCAGATGAGGTTCCAAAATATACATCGTTTCTGTGTTTACATTTCATTTCAATTTTCGTCGTCTGGCAGCAGCTGCAGAGGAGGGCCTAGGCGCGCCGGAGGCCTGCGGGCCCCGCGGCTGTGTGTGGGGATGATGCCCCTCAGATAACGGCCAGCCGGCGCGGCGCGGGCGAGAGGCAACAGCATTAAACAGGCAGGACTTAATAGCGGGATGTGTAGCGGCGGCCGTCAAGGCTGGCCCGCCCAGATAGGGCGCCGCACCCGAAAAATATTCGAAGGAACAAAAAAAATAGACACGGAAAGAATGAGAAAAATACGTACCAACAAAACAAACAAAATATGGCCAAATCGTTCTCTTTGTTTGTCTGCGACGGGCTACAACGACCGCCTCATTATTCTTTAGGCCGGAGTGTTTACTTTAACAAAGTTACTGCAGCGGTGAAGAGGAAAAAAATAAGTTGCCTCCACGCCCAACTTGTTTTTTTCTCCTCTGTTTCTTTTCGTAACGTTGGTTGTGTTCAATAGAGCGCAGACGAAGCGAAAAAAAAGAGGAAATGATGGGGGAAAAAGGGGGGGGATACGGGATGGAAGTAATATGCATACACAGATTTAGCTCCGAGCTAATGGACTTTAACGATGCTTTAGACAGCGGTGTTTCAGTGTACAGGTGTGCGCTAGAGAATTAGCTTCGCCTGCAGAAAGCATGGTAATCGGTTTTAAATACTGCTGACATTAACACCTTTTGTGTTACGGTGTCGTCGTTATCAGGATCCAAACTTAGCTATACATTCAATGTATCATTCGTTAATGGTGTTACAAGTCAAAAAGCCGCAGGACTTGATTATATTAGTTGCTATAACGTGGCTGTGGAGCTGTGAGCAGCCGATATTGCGCGTCCCAGCTAACTGTTTAAACACAGTGTTAAGGCACCAAAGTCATCAATGTATCTTCACCATATTGTACAGCTAGTTGGTCAGCAGATATCAGTTAAGTCCCTGCTGATGCCTAGACATGAGCATTTCGTTCCTCAGTAAATATTGTTTTTAATTCAAATTTCAAAATAAAAATTTTCCTTCTTACCTCTGTTATCTTTATCATCTTAGAACTCTCATAAACTGATCGTAATTTTAATACCAACTACTTGAAAACATCTATTACCCAGTGACACTGCTACATCACTTGGGAAAATTCTGATCACGATACGGTCACTTCCCATTTACATACCAGAAGCAGTGCTCCAGAAGCGAAGACAAAGAATTTGCTGTTTTGTGTAAACAGCCTGTAGGGAAACATAATACATCACTTTATTCGATCTGAGCTGGTGTGCAAGGGGAAGCTAGTACTGCAGCCACCGAGCGTGGTGGGTGAACGGCTAACGTTCTGGCCTCGCATTCGGGAGGACGCCGGTTCGAATCCCCGTCCAGGCATCCAGATTTGGGTTTTCCATGGTTTTCCCAAATCACTGTAGGTGAATGCCGGGATGCTTCCTTCAAAAAGACCATGGCCGAATTCCTTCCCGTTCCTTGTCTCCAGTCCCATACCGCCTCTAATGACCATAGTCGTCGGCGAGGCGAAAAAAAAAAAAAAGGCTGAAGGGGTAAGAATAACGATACTACCCTGGTGCCGGAGCACTGTCTGCTATATCAGCTGATGTGATTATTTAAACCAACCACCAGAATCAGTTAGCTCACTGAACTATGATCTGTAAGTCGTATACATTAAGTAATAAATGAAGTTTCTTCAGACATAGGGATTTATTTGATTTATTTGAGATTTTAATTGTTGGTTGTCAACTATTTTGCTGTATTGTTACATTATGTTCCTTTTATATCAAACTGAGTGTGGTGGTTGGGTGGTAACGCTCTGGCATAGTATTTCCAATCCCCGTCCGACCATCCAGATTTCGGTTTTCCAGTTTCCCCAAATCACTTCAAGCAAATGACAGGACGGTTCATTCAAAAGATCATGGCCGAATTCCTTCTGTTACTCGCCACCAGTCTCTTCCCACCTTTAATGATCTGGATAACCAGATAATTATGTCACATATTCGTAATGAGAACTAGACTAGCAACACACTTGCGAACAAAAGCTTAATTTCACTTCGTTACTAGCGAAACATTAAAATTTAAGAAAGATTGCTTTTTGTGTGGCGTTAAATAGGAAACACACGTTGAACCCATTTTAAATTAATGTGTGGTACAACTTTTACATAGACCAAACAAGCGTAAGGTATCTGAATCTTTAAATTCTCATACTAGGTAAGTTTTACGGGGAATTATTATTCATACCAGATTTGTTTGAATTTCTGTTTAGTGAATACAGTTATTTTTTAAAAAATATGTAGAAACGTATATAAGGACCGTTAGTACAAAAATCTCCTTAAGTGGAGTTATTTGAACTTTTGACAAGATATGGTTTTTTGTAGGTTTATAAATCTCCTAAAATGTGAAATATCCTTAGTATGTACACTTTCATCTAGTAACAGGTGGATTATAATACATATATCGCAAACTGTTAAAGAGTTTTAAGCTAACCAATTAAATATAGTGACGAGACATGCTGGTAAGCCCTTAAGCTCCTAATTTTTTTCTTCATCCCTCGGTGTAGATCTGTCTTTGAATGTAAATCTGAGTCCTGCATTCCGCAGTTTGAAAGTGAATAAAAATTTTAATTAATTAAATATCATTTCGGCAACAGCGGATTCGTTTTGCTTAACCGCTTGGTGCCAAATTACTATAACTATAATGACAGCAATCTATCGGATAGCAATCGCCAAACAATATGAAATTTTATTTTCAATATTTTCTTCTTCTGTCTTCGATCTGGCCATGCAGCAAAATAATAGTTACGTATAATACTTCTGACAATTTAGTTTGTAGTTTAAATGCTTTTACCGAATTGACTGATTATTCAGTTTCGGAAAATTATCGCATATAAAACTCTTAACTGTAATTTATTTTACAAAAAGTAATTGCCGTAGATTCATGTTACTTTGTGACTTACCTCTTATGTTTAAGTAAAGGAATGGTCACTAACCATTTCATCATTTAAGTTATTGATGGAAAGCACCGAGGATGGTGTTAAACCGTAACGCTTGGGACTGACATTCGGAAATACTGGGGTTCAAATTCCCGTCCAGCTTTCCAGACTTCGGTTTCCATGGTTTCCTGAGATAACTCCAGGTAAATGCCAGGGCAGTTTCTTCAAAAGGCAGTTGCCTAATACTTTCCTCTTCCTTGACCCCAGTTTTCTCCCGCCTCTAATGATTACGACGTTGGCGAGAACTAACATCCTTTTTTTAAAAAATTATGGCTTTACGCCCTGTCGAGATCGAGGTGATTAGAGGCGGGATGGGACTGGGGGCAAGGAACGGGAAGGTATTCGGCGATGGCCTTTTCAAGTAAGCATTCTCCTGGAGTGATCAGACGAAACCATGGAACCATGGAAATCCCAAATCTGGGTGCCCGGATGCGGATTCGAACCGGCGTCCTCCCGAATGCGAGGCCAGAGAGTTAACCACTCATTCATCACGCGAGGTGAGAAGTAATGTCGTAGGCAGCTAGTTTGTACTGTGGCGTGAAAACACGCCGGCTATACATTCTCGCTGCCAATTTTGTACACATTAAAGGCCTAAAACAGATGGAGCGGATTTCTGCTGCGCGGCGGTAGAAGTGGCTATCACGTAGGCTATTAACATGGCGCGACTTTATGCGCGGCAGCCGCCACCTCGATACCTCGATCGTCAATATCATTCATTTTCCCCTTAAAAAAAAAAAAAAAAAAAAAAAAAAACCCACCTATATAAACTCTAATCATACAAGATATTGTTACCAATCTTTACAGTATTATTGTTGTAATAAACAATGTAACATTTAAGTTGGATCTGACATTCTCTAGATTTTATAGTTCTATATCATTACTACTGGTATTTTCTTTTCCATGGTTTCCCGAAATAACTCCAGCTTACGTCTTTGAAATATGAATATTTTATTTCTTTATGAATCATAAATGACAGATACGGTTATATTACACTGTATGAATAGGCCGTGAATACCAACAATTAAGTGCATGCAGTTGGTTATTTCAATTACCTTATGACTCGGCGAAAACAGTCTTGTTATATCAAAAGTGTAGGGCAGTGTTTCCCAACCTGTGGTCAGCGAAAATGTTTAAATCTAACTGAATTATCAATACAAAACATAAATTAGTAAAAATTGTTCAAAGATAATGGATATCGTAATCGCTATAAGCCAAACTTTCTAAAGCCCCTGAATATTTCAACAATCAACGAAACTCTGGTATTTCGTGGATATGACTTCATTTTTACTATAACAGTATATTCACTAAATATGTTTCCGGACGGAAACAAGTTAAACATCATTTTTTGATTCCTTTTTTGTAGATATAGGTTTTAAGGCAACGCGGAATATGCTAATAACAATGGATAGGGTTGGGTAATAATATAAGCATAGGTAAAAAAAAAATATTTCCTAATGTAAGTAGAACTATTTTTTACCTTTAAGTGGTCCTCGGTTGAAAAAGGTTGAGAAACGTTGGAGTGGGGTACGCGTACACTGCCAACAATAACTGACGTTGAACGAATGTAAGCTTTCTCGGTGAGTCAGTTGCGTAAAATCTTCTAGGTGTTTCCACAGAGGTAGCGCGTCAATTTAGGGCGATGTTTCGAAGCCTGCCTCAGGAAGATGGAGCCTGAGGCAGGATTCGAAACGTCGCGCTACATTGACGCGTTACGTCGGTGGAAAGCCCTAGAAGATTTTACGCAATAACTGACGTGTCGAGTCTATCATTGCAACGCCTCAGAGTCACGGGACCAAACCAGACGGAGCCGTTCGCGCTAGTGGCGAGGAAATCATGCACTGTGCGGTGCGCCGTATGTTTTGTCTCTTTGAGTTACATCATTCCGCATGTTTAAGACCTATCACTGACCGCCAAAACTGCTGTTCACTGATTATCAGAACCTGGAACATCGGTGTTTAGAGAGTATAGACAAAAAAAACAACAACAACAACGACAACGACGACGACGACGACGACGACGACGACGACAACAACAACGACGACAACGACAACAACGACGACGACAACAACAACGACGACGACATCGACAACAACGACAACGAACAAAACAAAAAAATAAATAAATCCTTGTGATATCGTTACTAAAATGTCATACCACCTCAACATCACAATTAAGAATTCTTGAACACAGGCAGTGAGAAGGTAAAGTTGTTTATTTTACGGAGACGGAAGCCGTGAAACTGACGGGCGAGGCGTTTGCCCCTTCTAGCTATCTTGCACAATAAATTTATTCCTCAGCTACAACAGAGCACGCAGTGCTGTGGAAACAAACAAAACAAAAAACGGCCACGTAGCATCCAAGCTGACAGGTGTGACGAATGCGTTACGTGATAAAAACCGCAGATAAATTAACAGATAAACAGCGCGGATGAGACAATTCGCGCCCTAACCGGCGGACGGGAGTTCGCGTCCTGATGTCTGCGAATTTTTCATTTTAAGTACCGCTTCGGAGTGATTAGGTTGCGGGTGGCGGCACAATTCTGGAAAATTTATCTCGGGGGACCATCACGATATTTTCTTTTTATTTTATTTATTCATCCCTTTTATTCTGGTTGACGCCGTGCTGGCAGCGGTGACATTTTCTTGCTGTGAATGACGTAAAGCTGAGTTTTTCATCCCCATCTCCGCAGCCTTTTGACCCGGCCGTAATCAGAGCGAGGGTTTTTGCCAGGGCTGCCAACCCGACAAGCAGCCGAAGCGACGTGTTGGCCTGTTCTGAGAAATTAATGCCACAGCGCCGACAGGGTTGACAGGGCAGCGCACGTGGGCGCTCGTGTTTGTACTACCCTTGTGTGTGTTTGTGTATAACCGCACCCCTCCCCCTCCCGTCCATTCCCCCGAGCCTGTCGCAGCGGAAGGAAATGTATAAACGTTACTCAATGTCGTAGGACCGGCCGGACGTTATTCATATCCACTTGGTCGCTACGCTGCGATGTATGGCCCCAACGATTTGGACTTAATGCCCCGTCGACCAGCCTGTGGGAGAGCCAGATGATTTAGCCGCGAGGGAGGCCTAACTAGCTGTAGTTAATTAGTCAGTGGTTAAACTGTTATCCGTAGCATAACGGGTGCTAATTCCCCCAAACAGCTCTGGCTAACTGAGGTAGGTGCTGCCGAAGGCTTCCCTTCAATTACCAGCGTTTATCGGTGATGCTGTTGCGAGTGTATCCAACAATCATCCTTCTTCCTTTCATTTATAATACTAACCTAACTGAAAATTCAATAATTAAAAGGTGGAACAGTGAATGTATTTACGATTTTACTACTGGATACGGGTTTGACCTCTTTGTGAAATTGACTTATCCACAAGAGAAATACCTACTTCTCATTCCCTAGCACAGTAAAATGACAAAAATAATTCTACGGACCACTAACTTATATGAGCCCGATTCAATAACCTACGTTACATTATTGACCAACCATACAAGCTGTTGGTATACGCACATACCGCAAGCTATTGATTGTTGATCGGATGACGTAATTATGATGTGAAATTGGATATAATGTTTTACATATCGAAGAATGTGTATAAGATGTGAAAGGATGTTATTTAAGTAATGATAGGCATTATTGTGGCAATTCATGTCACAATTATCTTTGTTTCCTTCAGAATATTTTGTTTTAGGAAAACATGTTTAGGCGATTTGTATTTGGCCCAAAGTCTTTATAAATAAAATATAGTATGTCACATGATGTGAACAGAGAAACAGACCAAAGTCAAACAGTCCAGCGGAGCTTATGAGAGTGTTACTATACTATTTTATCATGTGGAAAATGTTTTCCGTCTCTACAATAATTGAATTACTAATGACAAAATAAAAGCTTACAAAAAATATATATATGAATATATTTAATATAGTTTACTATCAAAATTTCTTATGCAACTAATACTGATTTATGCATGGTCATTTCATATCTTAGACAGCAATATATATCAGCTCATACCATTTAAAGACTGCTGACAAGTTAGTCATTTAATATGAGTAATAATCACTGTCATTATCCGAATAAGACTGTTCCCGCAGTGGTTGGTATGCTGCAATCAGGATTCGATTCATGGGTTTAGTTTATTCACTTCTATAAAAGAATGAATGTGTATATTACAAGTAGCAAAATATATCTTTTGTTCCAGAGGAGTGGTTTGAGTAGGATACATACTGTCCTGTCAAAATCCTTTGGGTTATAATTTACGGTAGTTTACTATGAAAGTGAGCTGTAAGCGAGGGTTATCGCCATGAACATCTACCGTCAGTTCATCCTGTGAATCGTGTAATCTGCAGTTGCAAGATGTAAAACAACCTGTATTCAGCTAAGGGCGCACAAATCACAGTGCCTCGCAGACCAACTACCAATCGAGAGGGCACAACACTCACTTCAGCCAGCTCAAGCCATTTATTTTCGGTCGTGGAATAAGGAGCGAGGACTGATGTGAGTATGGCTCCATACAGATCGAGCCAGCCGACCGATTGTAGTCTCGGAAATAAAACCGGGCGCTGGCGAACACACAATGCAGCGCCCCCCGCTCGGGCCAGAGTTGGCGCACGGTGTAATTTGCCACAATTTTCAGTAATTTCCCCCACTCCGGCGGACCCGGAGAGCTCCCGTCTCCCGACCAGCGGGCGGAAATACAGGTATGGTACGCAATCCAGCCGTGGGCAAATGTATCAGGCTGTGCAGAGTTCCGTCAAAACAGAAGCGAGTTGTTGCAGTGAGACTTTACACCATTGCGAGTTATAGAGGACATTACGTCTGTCACACTTTCTCACAATCCGAGAACAGTTTGGCATTTAATTATACTCCCCACATACTATCACAGCCTCTAAAGTAGATCATACACTGTCAAACAGTATACATACCTTAAACTCATCCATGTTCTAACAGTATGCGAACCGCTTAGATATTATTTTTTTTTTTTTTGTCCTGCAAGTGTTTCTGCTAAGATTACGGATAGACTGCAGAGTTTGAAGGACGAGATCAACATACAGTTAGATCATATCGTTAAAGAAATGTTAACTGCTGTGATATTAGTTGACTTTTTCACTTTAACAAATCTCTGCCTGCTGAAAATTTCTATGAGTGAAAAAATCTGCTCCGAAAACTCTCTCTATATTTCGGTCTGAATATTTCTGTGAGCAAAGTTTTTCTTGCTCAAAGATCAATAAGACTAAATATAGATGCTCCTTGGCAGCAATTAACTTGCCTGCTGTGATTAGAATCTCAACAAATAGTATCACTTCAGATTACCAAAAATAAATAAAAAAAATGTAGAAAAGTGTGATAGGGTGCATTTGTCTCATTAAACTGATGCTAAAATTAAGTTCGCTGAGATTAACACAATAATAAATTTAGTAAAACTGTGATTATTTTATTCAATTTATATTTATGGATTTTATCGTACAATTTATAACTTTTCTGAAACGCAAAGTTAATTAACGAACGCAATCACTTTAAAGGTGCGGCCCTGCGTTAAGCTCCGCTTCGACAAAGTGGCCCCCGAGCCAGAAGTTTCCCACCCCTGGTCTAGTGAAATAGTGTTAGCACCTAATTTTTTAAGTCCAATAAGTGTTTACCATAAAACCTACATATTGGATCGTAAGCATCCAAAACATTTTTTCGACGTAGGGTTTCCTAGTTGTAGACACTTATACCCTTCATACTAACCTCTTTGTAGGTATGAATCTTTTGCGTGTGGTTAAAGCTTCACAGTATTGTTTTTGGTGTGCTTAAGAGATGAAAAAATGCGAGGAGTAAAACCTGGTGCCCACATCTGCTTAAACACCTAAAGATCCGCGCAACACAAAATCTCTATCCGACGGACGAGTAACCTTCAGGAGTGCCGTATGTTCACAATCCGTATGATTTCACTTGGTATGCAATGCGGAGGTGATTGACGTTCAACCCAAATATAGTATAAAGAACTTCTATATTTATCTCACTTAAGTAAACAAATACTACATAGTGGAAACTTGTTGCATCTCTGGGCACTTTGCGTTAGTAGTCTGAGCCACCGTACACGGGAAATATGTTTACCTGTTATTACTTCTTATTATCTCTATTAATATCTAACTGTGCTCAACTCCGTCAAAACAAAACACTGATATCTTTTTCCCTTGTGGACCACGACACCGGAAACTGTGCACGGGTGAGTATGATGGTGGGAGGATATTCGTTCTACCCCTAATACCACGGGATCTGTTAGATCCGAAACATTTACTCTGCTGGAAAACTACTGTGTTTCCATCTGTCTACGAAACGTTTAATTATGTTCTGTGTGTGGTAAGTGTATTTTGTTTGTGAAATGTGTAGTTTATGAGGCGGAGATTGGGTTCCGTCCATGCATTCGCATTTATGCTTGCGGGACGGTCGGTATGCGGGGTACAGTGTTGTGGTATCATAACACACGCAACCACACTGGAGGGTCGTTTCTAAGTATTAACTTTTTTGTGAAGTAAACACCATTTCGATGGTGTATATTATGAAAATTGAAAAGAAATTTTCCGCAACAACACATGAAGTTTTATTATTTTTTCAGGTAGAGGAGAATCGGGTAATATGGAATAGTCGGGTAATATGGAATACCGAAGTTTCTCCTCTGCCAAATGCTGCTGTATAGTGGAAGTACCATCACCTGCTGCTCAAAACTCCGATGATGCTTTGTGATGAAGGTCGGTCATTTGGGAGCTGAACTGTGTTTGCTGGCCAATAATGTTTGTTTTTCCACTTTCGAGAATTTTTGCAGATAATTTTTCTAAAATATATATAAAATATTAGATTTATTTTGTTGATCGCTAGTCTTAGTGTAATGTGTACTAAAATAGTGATGGTTTGTTGTACAGTTCTCTTTTCTGGCTGGCATATTTTTTTATAATATCATCAAGCCTATTTTGTCCAAGATGGCGATTCGGGTAATATGAGATACTTAGTATTCTACAAAACCAGACATAAAACTGTGGTATTCCATGCAACCCGATAAATAACTACTGAGTTGAAATACATTTTTAATAAAATATAAGTGAGAGTAATACGATTTTTGTTAATATTGATTGAAAATAATAAACTAACAATTGGGAAAGTAAATATTTCTGAATTAGTTTATTAATTATGTTTTGTTTTATGAATAGTCAAAAAACAAAGAAGCGAAAGCTATTGAATCCGACAAGGATGATGATGATGTTGACTAAAAAATATCATTAAATCCGTTTTTCTCAATTCCAGATAGTTTACGTTATTTGAAACCTTCTATTCCATATTACCCGCCTATTCCATATTACCCTCCAAACGACAATTTTTTAAAACTAAATTTTACTAATTAAAAAAATGTGTTTTGACAGCCTTTTATTAGATATATGTTATCACAAGAAGTTGAAGGTTGTATTGGTTTTAGTTTCAGGTGTTAAATTATTGTCATTACTATTTTGTACAACAAAACATAAATGGTATTCCATATTACCCGATTCTCCTCTACCGTAGTGTGATGTGTGTTTAGAAAGACTCTCTCAGACCTACTCATGAAACCTCCGTAGAGTTAACAGTGAAAAAAAAAAGAAAGGGCGTATGATACTAGAGGCAGGGAGACCCAGAGGGGTAGCTCGGCCACCGGTTTAACAGACTTTCTATTCCCCCCCCCCCCCCCCCTCGCATGTGCCTGTGTCTTGGCTACCCTTAACCTCACCCGGTAATCTTATCGGGTAAAGGGGAACCCAAACCGCGGTGTACAATGGAAAACGAGCCAAATTAGATACCAGTGTGGCTGAGAAGTACCTACCTAGCACCGCATTCGCGAGGACGCAGGTTCAAATCTCCGTTAGAGCATCATCCAGATTTCAGTTTTTCATGGTCTCCCAAAAATCACTCCAGGCGAATGAGTGGATGTTCCCTCAAAAAAACCGTGGTCCAATTTCTTGTCCACACTTCATCTCGCCTGTGTCTAAAGATCTCGACGTCTACGACGCCTTAAGCAATAAGATTAAAAACAAAACAAAACAAAAAACAAACAAAAACAACGCAGAAAACGAAGAAAAGGCCGAATCAAATGAAACCGATTTGTGCAAACAAGCTATGTTTCTATAGTGTTACCGTGAAACAATGTTCGGCGTTCAGGTCATAATGGTTGTCCCTTGATTCTCACCTGGCTATTTTCCAAGCAATGTTTCTGATTAATCTGCACGCTATTTAATCTTTGTACAGTTTGAAATTTTGACCTTTATTCTTGTTAGTGGAGACAGATATTTTTTTATCACAACTTCATGTCATCTCAGTGAGTGGTTTGTGTCATTTACACCGTCATATAAATTTATCTACCCACTCAGTGACCTGCGGAGAGAGAGAATTGAAAACAGCGAAAGGAAGCAAAAATATACAAAACAAACAAATGTTTATCCACACATAAAAAAACAGTAGATGGTTCGGAGAAACAACACGCGTTTGAACCCACAAGCGAATGGAATGAAGAAATAAGAGAAACAGGACGCCGAGTTTTTATGCATCGATAATTTCGTTTGTTCGGTCCCTGGATGAAAATTAAAGCGATCTTGTTTGCGCAAGAGAGCTGGTGCGCCGAGTCCACTGTGACTGAGGATTGCAGACAGATAGATGGACAGCCGGACAGACCAACTCGCCTGCTTTGATCTGCTCTCCCCCAGCCCACCCGTCATGTTTTGACAGGGGACGGAGCACTCCATTATTTTACTCAGATATTTCAATTTCAAATACACTTTAATTACTTTCATCGTGCTGGCCGGGACACTGGAGCCCTTTGCTTTGGTTTTTCCTCCCCACCCCCTTCCCGCTTTGAGTGACGTATGACCACCACACACACACGCTGGATATGTTTATTCGGTAGCGGCAAACAATGGGCTCACGTCCGGATCTTTTTGATGGACAAATATTGAAGACTGATTTCATCTTGCACAAACCCGAAAGCACAGAAAAATGGGATGCTGTCATTTGCTCCCGGAAAGAGTACCAACTGCTTATCAGTTTGGCAAATACGGGGAAAAGTGTTAGCCACGAAAAAGTTAAAGATACATCTGCATCATCTCGTTTTGTTATTCATGTCGTTTAATTACAAATCACAATGATGAGCATATCCTCTAATTCAGCGACACCAGAAATAATGATAGAGATATTAAATTTTCAAATAATTATTCCACATTTTTCGGTAATAACGTTTATTTAATATTGCAACCACTATCTTGCATTTTGCTTCGCGCTTTGTTTCAAAAATCTTAAATGCATCTTTCCCATAATCTGTGGGTTTTGTGACCTGCACGTCGGGTTGCAATTTCACAAATTCCGTGTATCTGGTAACATATGTTATGCGTTATCCTTTAGAATTAATGAATTATAGTATATACTCAGTATTTTAAAAAATTTTTATTTTTTTTTACAAATCTTGTATATAATTTGTCGACATCTACAGCGATAAACAAGAATTCTAGAAAATACAGTTTTTAGGTTTAAAAATTTATTTACAGTAGGCCTATAAATAGAAAAACATACACTACGCAAAACAAAATTGAAAACAGAATGAAACCTTCAATTATTCTCTTCATGCAAAAAGATGAATAACATAATCTGGGTATGTTTCTTCGTATTAATTGATAGAACCGACATAAATAAATACTAGTTGTCCACATGATCAATGAAAAATCATTGTTAAAATAAAAAAAAATCACAATAATGGATATCTTTCTTAAGATAATTATATATAAAATTCCATAGACAGCGGCGATTCTGGACTAGTATATGTATTACTGAAACTACGTGCGAAATAAAATTGAGGACATATAGATATTAGAAGAGGTAACGGGCGTTCGATTAGAAAGAAACTGTGTTCTACGATGGGCAAAGAGGTAAATGTCACGGGTTTTCTACGATTCCTGCACCTTTTCCTAGGATTAATGGGGGTAGAGCTGCGCATTCCCATTACAATCTTTGTCACTGGAAGGGATGTGACTAGGTCAACGCCACGCTCCTGCCATTCTTTACCATTCGCGCAGTTTCCTCCATGGCACTCATTAGACAGCATGCTGTGTGGGCCTGGGGAGCCTTTCCGGACGTTTAGTTTCTATGGTAAATCCTCTGATTCATTCGGTTTTGATCCCCAATAGTCCTGGGCGCACTCAGACGCACTACCGCCTGAGCTATGTGGCTGCCAAACAACGATGGGAGCTAATTTCAAAGTTACCAACTTCTCAGCATCCGCCTTTGTTGTGTTACAGGATAAGTCCCATCTCAAAACTCGGATGACTTGCTGTTAGATGCTACTCATGGATTCACATTACCTTCATTGCCATTTTATGAGTTCGGCCTTGAAATAGAAAATTCTTTGACTAAGTACATAATGGATAAATTATTGAACGAATGTAAGCTTTCTCGGTGAGTCAGTTGTGTAAAATCTTCTATGGCTTTCCACCGAGGTAGCGCGTCAATGTAGGGCGACGGAAGATGGAGCCTGAGGCTTCGAAACGTCGCCCTACATTGACGCGTTACCTCGGTGGAAAGCCCTAGAAGATTTTACACAACGGATAAATTATTGTTTCTGCAAAATAATTTCGTCTTAGCCACACGTTCTGGGCGTCTGAGAAATATAATATTAATGTATAGACCAATACAAAATTAGTATTCTGACAGGGAAGGGCGGTTAACTTTATCATTCTAGAGATCGAAAAACCCATGAATTTACAAACAAATAATGACATCTTTATTTTCCTTTTAACAGATCAAAGTAAATTAACTCTATTTATTCAATAAAACAAATGACAGATGTGATTGATAGTACTCATTATTTACAGCAAAAGATTTTAACAATGTTTGGTCTATCTCAGAGGAGGGTATGAAACATCTCAGGCGTTATTTGGCGTTTTAAAAACGGAGTTCTGATGAAAAACTGTTGAGGCACAAACCGTTCACAGATGGATGATACAACGGCATATTGCGATTGTGAGGTTTGGATCCGCGATGATGTTATCTGCTACAGGCGCAGTACAGGCGTCGTATTGCTTCACCCGACACCGTATGTGTCGTCCCGGCGTACAGCGTTGCCCCTGGCGCCGTATGTGAAGGCGTACTGGGAAGTTGTGTTGAACCGCTATCGGCAGTCAGAACCCATCAGGTGTTGGCGAACTCCAAACCCCGTGCAGCAGATCTCAATCGAAAAACCAAATACTGAATGCCTTTCCTGGCATCAGCATGTTCGCAGGAAACCTGGCATTCCACCTTCTGGATAGGCGCCGTCCAATCACTTGTCTCCTGAAACCAGACTCAGGGACTGACAGCGAAACGTTAGCGTGTTTGCAGCAACACCGTCGTCTAATTAGCTATTACATTTTCACTTCTCCACACAGCAATCACGTGCACTCATTCGCTGGGGGGGGGGGTTCTTCCATTAATTACGTGTGGCGTTTTTCCGTAATTTCGGACCCCCCCCCCTTTTTCTCTCTCTGGTGAGATCTGGTCGGAATCCCCCCACCTCTAGGATGACATGAGATTCTGCCCCCCCCCCCTCCTGGTACTTTTTTAGACCTTATTTCAGCTCTCCTGCTTCCGAGGCTGGTTATAACCACTCCCCCCTAAAATCGGTATCCGCGTCGTTTTTTACCCCCTTACAGGCATCATTCGTGTCTATTGTAGATCCCCTCCCCCTGGGTGAGATTTCGCTGGACCCCTCCTCCCCCCTCCACTATTTCACCTCACGTATTTACTGGACGCCAAGTTGCCGCTATTTCCCACCATCTTCTGTCCTACTTCAGTTGTAACCTTCCGTACATCCGCGAAATACCAGTTCCGTCAAGAAGTGACGATATTTAGTATATTCCTGTATTTCATTCAAAACTTACCGAAGTTGTCAAAGGCTTAGTAGTATAGGTGTTCCCCGCTAGTGGCCCTGTGACTCTTGAGATTTGTTGTCCGGTGGACCTCCCAGGTAACAGCCTACCTGCTTGTCCCTGTGATCACCATCCCGTCCCGTACTTAGCATTTCTATAAGTACGACTAATAAGGACATATTTGTTCTGAATTATCCGCGACCCACTCTAATTGTCTTGATCACGTGTATCATTACAACCATTCTTTTGCATTCTACCAGAAGCTACCTTCAAACACAGCGAGTGAGAAGCAAAGAACCGGTGTGGCATTGAGGATGGCTCGTGTTAGATTCCCGAAATCACTGCAGACAAATTCAAGGACAGTTTGTTTCTGGAGGCACCGTTCCTAGTCTAAAAACTATTTATGTACAACCAGTCCAAAAACGTCAAAAGAGAACATACATTCAACAAATTAATTAATTAATTCTTGCTAATATATGAGCTATCTTGAAATCTGCATTTTCTCCTCAGATGTTAGGATGTACTGTAAACTGTTGTGTCCGAATCTAATATGCAGATACTCTGAAACAGTTATCCTCCGCCTCCCCCCACCCCCACACACATAGATAAGGATACATTTTTTGCAAGCCCCTCGTATTGCCAGGAAGACTGGCTATTTCCCCACCCAACCTGTGTTTATAGGATACACAAGTCAAACGGATGATCCACATATGTCTTGAATGGTACGAGCTGCGTTCTGTATGTAATGTCTCCTAAAACTGTTATCGGGTGAGTCAAGTACGAATGGCCAGAAGCGTCAGAAGATATAAAATGCTTAGAATGTAATAGTAAAATATACAAAATGCGTTGAATATAGGTGAATCAAACAGAAAACGATATCACATTTGGAAGCGAACCCCAACGTTTGGTCGTTTCCAACCTCAAGTTCCTCCTATACGCAGTGTCTGCATGCAGCAGCCACTAGACCACCGTTGCACTCTGCATGTTTCTTAATTACAGCCAGTGGAGTGAGCACGCAAGGCGGCCGTTTATACCGTTCTCTCAGACTTCCCTCCAGAATTTCCGAGCAGGTAATAGGAGCGAATGTATCGGGATATGCCCTTACAACGAAGATAATTAAAGTCGCCGTCAAAGCTATCCTAAAGTTAATTAAACCCGAGAAAACGCACGATTATATCGAGCTGCCAGTTTCCCCCGAAACTCTCGGGGCTGCTTCTCAGATGACGTCGCGTGAGCTACCTTACCAGATCTGGAGAAAAAAAAAAAACAAAAGTTATCTAACTTGGAGAAACATGTCGAAAGAACAGACAGAAAAGTGTAAACAGCTTAATCAGAACGGCCACAGTGAAGACTGAGATTTCATTTACTCTTTCCTGAACGGTTGTACAGAGAAATCACGGTTTCCGTTCATTTTTTTCTGTATTAAACGGACTTCAACTTCTAGGATCCCCGTGAAAGCGCTAAAAAATGTTACGAACGGAATTCTCCATGTGCTTTTTTGTATCAGAAGTTTGTTAAACAAATAAAACTCTCTATGCACAAAAATATTGTACCTTCGTACTGCTGAAGTACATATTCTCTTATTTGTTTGGATTATACTATCTCTACACCCCTACAAAATAGTTTAAGAATAATAGCACATTTGGAAAGTTACTAAACAATGTATTGTTATATATGTATATTCAATAATGAGGAATAATTTTTCATATCTCTGATGGAGCAAATTATATAGCTAATTATAATTGTTTACCGAACAGAATGGCGGCATGTGTGTTAGAGCGTATTTAGAGGTATCATTTCTTCCTTACCTGCGTTGACTACGTGCCTGTTGGTAGAAGAATAGCACGATTTTAATTTAAAATAACGTTCTCCGGATAACATACTTTTTATAGGGATATATTTCGCAAATATTTAAATATTCTTACAAGAGAAAGAATTTCATTCAACGATTCACATGAGAATTGTTTGTTACACCGTCAATATAGTTACAGCACTATTACCCGTTTAGGGTCAGTTATTCTATAGTAAAAAATGAATAACTGCGTACGGGATTATTGGCCACAAGACCAAAGCTAAGTATTTCAGTTCGCTGTGCATTCCGCGTCTCCCATGACCACCGCAAAATCTTTTTATCGAATGTTGAGTAACCACTGTTTTACGTGAATACAAATGTGAAACGTCCTTGCATCATTTGTATGAATAATAGAAATTTGTGCCAGAATATAAGATTAATTTACAGTCTGGTAATAGTCCAGTGAAATAGTACTTTTACCAGGAAAGTTGTGTGGGAAGTAAGTTTTTTTCTCGGAAGAAGCGTTCGGGCTCAAGCGCTAGTAAGCGTATTTTGCTTATATCCGCAAAAATTCACTTATTACACTCCAAAACTCAAATTCATTATTAAAAAAGGCTGTCAATATTAGAAAATTTCCAACAGTTCTCTGTACATATCTTACTTAGATCATATATTATGTAAAGGAACAGGTCATTTTTTTTTCAAAAATTACATAATGTTGAATTTTTTTAAACAAGTCCGAAATTGTTCAAATTCAAATAACGAAAATTTTTAAATTCCAACAAAATTCTTTAACAATTTTCTTATGTTTTAATAATTAATTATATTGCACACTATGATGAACATTATATAAACCTTCGCCGTTCAGAAGGTACTGACCGAGGTTCTTTGAAGGCTGGTGGTATTGGCACAGGTTCCGGTATTTTTGTTTGACAATGTCGTGGTCTGTTCATCTAGAAAATGAAAGAAGTGGCGAGAAATCATTAACTTGTCACCATATCTCAAGGAGAGATGAACGCTTACGAAATAGACTGTGAGATTATACATAGCTTCCGGATCATGTTAAGTGTACTTCTTCAGTCTGTTCTCGGTTTCTTTCTTCGGTCTCTGCTTCGTCAATGTCAATGCTTACATCCGGAGGCTCTACGTTATCTCAAAAACCTTCGCATGATGTGCATATCGGGGAACAATGTAGGCCTTCCTTCCTGCATCCAAAATTTCGTTGGCAGCCTTTTTTACATTTGCAAGAAATGTAACGGAGTATTGAGTCTGGTGCAGGGTCTGAACTGTTACGAGACCACTCTTTGTTTTTTTCCAACCCCATTCGTTCGGGTCTCTATGTTGCGCATCGAGTGTGGTTCGACCGGAAAACCATTGCTGCACCTGAAGGTAAACTCTTAGTTAATGTTGTCGTGCAACAGCTTCAGCGGGGATACTGAGGCAAAGTCGAGTTTGCTCTTGTACGATGATGATAAGTATTGCCTGTATCTTAAATCATTCAGGCTATCTTCTGATCCTTTCCCATACAGAGCCATGAGAAACAGGTATCCTGCTTCTCTCGATGTCGTCCTGATGTGCATGAGGGTCTTTGAAAGCATCAAGCCCTGTAGGAAGCCATTGTTCTTTTCTAGGACTTTTAGAAATTTAAATTGAACAAACCAATTGGTGTCACAACCATTCATCGCGTGCAGGAACAATATATGGTTTGATACGGTTTTGTCAGTATGATGAGGATTTTAAATGGTCCGAGATTCCTTTCCTTTTCCTGGTTTTATAAATAAGACATTCTTTATGTTATGGCTACACAGGCCAATCAAAATCACAGAAAGATCGATACCTTCCACAACCACTGTCACAGATTCATTCGAAGAGGCCAACTTTAGAGCTGTTGTGATAATCAGGATATCAGCATCCTCCACTGCTTGTTGTGAAACAATTTTTGACTCCTCAATTTTTTCCTTTATCATATTTACCAATCGGTTCTTGATTTTGGAGTTTGCAAGGAAACTCTAGCTACTCATCTCTCTGTTCACACGCAGGGCATTGCTCTGATAGTTTTTAAATTCCACGTGGACCAAGTTCCGGGAACAGCTAGTCTTTAATAAAACGCTGCATGTCCAATGTCACGTTCAAAATATAGTCAGTTGTTATACGTAAGGGAGCGTCCATAACCCACCTAGCTCAATTTTGGCCTCCTGTAAACCCCACCAAGCCCGACGTTGCTTTTGCCTCTATCCCCTCCCCTCTCTCAAGTAGCATGTAGCTTTTTTCCCTATTGATACCAGAAGATATTTTGTACTGTTTTCTCTTGTCAGGATATCGTAAATTACGTACGGAGACAGTTAAATGATATAAATAAATATTACATGTTCCGTACCTTATTTTAACAAATAATATGAATAAGAAGCTACGTGGCTTGGCTTGGAACCCCCCCCCCCCCCAGGTAGCTCAGCGTAGCTTTCCAGCCAACCCCTCCTCCCCTAGACGGATCCACGTAGTTCATGGACGCTCCATAGGCAGCGACTCCGCTCCACGATTCTCCAACGTCACGTTGCCACGTATGCTGGTTATGTCATCGTTCAGTTGAGGTATAATTTATTACAGGTACCTAAGAATGCAGTCCACCCAAAATTTACAGCATTTAAAATAAAATTATATCAACACACGCCAAGTAGCCGTAAAACGAAAACGTCTGCTTATTTTTCACAACTTACAAAGTTGATATAAGTTTTAAGTTTGTCCTGTAAATATAGAATATAGTCCACATTGGAGACGAATTATCAAGTTCCAGGATATAAGCTATTTTGAGACAGACCCTGTATTAAAAATAGTCCAAAACTGATAACTTTGGAGATCACTTGTGTCTTTATTCTACGATGAAAATAATGAAAAAAAATCCTATTCCACTTGATAAACTCTTCACTTATTTGCCAGGAAACCCCATAGAATATAATTTAAAAAATTATCCGGTTATGGGTGCAAAACTGTACTTTCCAACGGACAGGAACGGAACGACAGCAACACGGATCCGTTTCTCTTTTCGAACGGAACCCTAAATAAGTTATCTCTAAAGAGTGGTGATGATTTACCAAAGTAAATCATTTTCAGGATCAGGGACATTATTATTATTATTAATTTAACTGTGATGGAGCACAAGCTCCGGTGGCAATTCCTTTAGTCATCTAATTACTTCATTTTTATAATATTTTTTAATTATCTTATGTAATTTCAATGTTAAATTCATCCCCATCTACTTTTGCGATTTTAAAGTTTTAAAAGATGTCTTTGGTCACATGAGCTATGCCAGGACGTTCCGTAGTTCCAATTCCGCTTTAACTGGAGTTCCTAGAGGAAAGGAACTGGCCGTCCTATCTCTGGCAATGGCACAGTATGCCTCCTTCGGGAGGATCCAATCTAACTCCTAGTTGTGGGCTAAGTTTTTTTAAATAGATATCATCCATACGCTATTATTTTTTTTTTTTTAAAAAAAAGAAGAAAAAAAGAAAACGAACGGAAAAAGAAAATATGTACAGTAAAAATTCTGATCATTCTCCACAGCTAAAACATTTCTTCACTCGCTGACTCGGGTGTTGAACTGAGACAATGTATCACTATAACATAATAAATCTAAAAGCATATCGGACATCCAACGGAAACACATTTATGAAAATGGAAGTGAACTATTAAAAGTTATCTACATATTGACCAGACTCTTAGTATTTAATAACGAAATGAATAATAATGTTACTGTATGCTGGATGATACACTATACAACCGACCTACATGCACAAAATAAAAGTAATCGAGTCATGATAACATTTTTTTGTTTGTTTTGTTTGCTTCACCACTCTTATGTTATCAACTCTACCACGTATCTCACACCTACAACAAGACCCTCAGAAAATCGTCACTAACGTAATCCTTCAGACGTGTACTCATCAGAAAGGGGCAAAGCACGAACCGGAACGAGGCGAAGCGAGGCACAATGTATGCTTCGTATGTGCTTTGTTTTTTGTACGAACGCAGTTCGCTTAGGCATCGAATGAGACAGGTATCTGTCCATTCGTTTGTACTGACGAGTAGCAGTGCTGATAAGTTAGAGCGTGGGTATGGAGCGCTGTGACGATTTAACAGTGGCTAGTGGTTCAATTGCACTTACAGTTGATACTTCTAGAAAATCCGCTGTGTCATCTAAGAATTTTAGACTTTCCAAAGTGAATCATTTAAAAACATAAATATCATTCCGACCTGAAAATAAATTCCTTTAATTACTTTGAAAACATAAAAAACACGAAAATTTTTAATTAATATCTATTGGAAATATTGCTCTAGAATTCATTGAAATAAAACTAAATTAAGTTTTAACGTGTTGCCTTTCTTTCATTTATATAAAACAAAATTGTTTCAAACAGTGAATATCATGGACTAACTTAGCGTTGACTGTTCTCACGTTATTAAGAACTCAATTTTCTTTTCTGTTTCCTGCGCGATCCTCGGAGGCTTCTTCTTCTTCTTTCTGTTTGTAAAACTTCATTCTCGAGTTAGCGCACTTATTTCGTACCAAGCATTCTATATTGTTATCGCATTATGTTAACGTATATGGTCCTTCCACAATATGGAACGCCTTCCATACCCTTTCAAAAAAGAAAATACCTTTCTACTGTTCCAAGTTGTGATTAAAAAGGTCAGAAAAAAAAACGAAAAATGCCTAAACTAAAATATAGTGGTTTTATTTAACTACTGCGAACTATGTGTTTAAACAAGTCTGAGTGCCAACGTGGCAGTGTGAACGCAAGAGACAGACGCGTGACTGGATGTACCCGTCCACAAGCATGCAGCGCAACTTCGAATTCTCTTTGAAGTACCGACTCGGAACGAATAGCGTACGAATCACCTCGGGTCGTTCGGCGTACGGCCAGGACAGGTTTGCCGCGCCTCGGCTACACGTACATGCCGCGCCGGTATGCTCGCGTCGCACACGCTGCCACGGGCCGCGGCAGACGGCTCTATTGGTATGACCTGTCCCAGCGCGGTCCACAAAACCACGGGCCGTGGGATGCTAGCCACCTTACTGTGTGTGTTTCTATGACTGACCGCACAAAGCATTTTAATTGAGGAATGGTTATTTCATACACTACTACGACTTCTCTTTCAGTTGAACATACGGTACGAACGGTGAGGCGATCGTACTAGCCGACCAGCAGAGTGCACCAGCCAGAGAGGAACCGTTCTTACAAGCATAATAGTAAAAGAAATAAGAGTACAGACGATGGCCTTATTATACACCTAACTTTTCTTTAGTTACATAAATTGATTGCTATAACCAGATTAGGTGACAAATACTTTACCGACAAATTATGTTTGTCACTTCTCTCTAAAGTTAGTATTAAATAACACGTTAAATAACTTTCAAAAATTTATTCTATCACTCAGTAACAACTTTCAGTTTAAATTTGTTTACAACATTTATAGGTTGAAAACAGTATAAAGCCCAGTATTTGTCTTCGATGAATGTGAAGAAGTGCAGCCAATGAACTGCATTTAGGCTGGAGGAGGCACTTGCTTCTGCCGTCGAACAGTTTTGCGTCGCTGTCGCAGCCAATGAACAGCATTCAGGCTGTAGGCCACTTCTGCTTCTAACTGCTCTGCGTCGCTGCCGCCGCCGGTGACCGCTCCTTGTTCTGCAACCGGCGCTCTCCCTGAAACAGTGTGACGTCAGTATGCTCCCCACAGCGGGTCCACCCCAAACCCGCCCCCTCAGTGGACCCAAGCCCCGCCCCAGCCTCCGCGGTGTTCGCGGCTGCCGCGATGCCGGCCGCGGCGGTGGACCCGCTGCCTGCGGCGGCAGCATTCACTTCTGCAGTGGGCGCAGCCGCGGCAGGGCGCCGCGTGCGGCGACTAGCGGCGGCAGATCCGCGGCGAGCGCTGCGGCATGCGGCGGCTGAACCACGGTGCGGCGACATGCCGCGGCAGAGTCCCGCCGCGGGAATGAACGCATTGGCCGCACGGCGCCGCGGCGCAGCTCGTCGCTGCGGTGCAGCGCCTGTGGCGGCTGAGTCCCCGCGGCAGCCGGCAAACGCGGCAGCCACAACACCTCATGACTCCAGCCGCGGAAGGAACAGCGGGCAGGCGAGCCGCAATCCCTGCCCCAGAAGTCTCCAGTGAGGCGACGCGCGCTTCAGGCTGAAGACTCGATTAGGCCGAGGTTCCAACGCGTCTGCTCGCTGTCCCGTCAGAGGCCGGAATGCACTGAAGCAGTTTTTTTTTTTTATTTTTTTTAATTTTTTTTGTGCTGCTGGAGAATCACAGGAGACTCTTTTCAGCCAAACTATACTACGGGGTGGGAGGGGGGATGGAAGGTCGGCCGTGGCCTTGTAGGGAACCTTCCCAGCATTCGCCTAGAGTGTCTGAGGGAAACCACGGAAAACCTCAGATAGGATGGCCGAACCGAGTTTAACCCCGGTCCTCCCGAATGGCAAGTGGCAGTGCGAAATCACACTGCCCAAGCCTCGGTCGGACGCCGACTTATATACCCTATCGACAATGCGGGCGACCTTTACCGCGGCAACGCGCCGTGTCAACAAAGAAAGCTTGTGGTCACCGTAGATACGCTGTCACAGTTTATTGTTCTAGAGTCGCGCGCAGTATTCTGTTAGTACCACAAGTTTAAACGGCCCACGTGAGGGATAATTTCAAAGATATTTTTGTTATGTTCACAAAGACCACAATGTTACGCTTGATATCAGCATTGCGAGCAGAGGAACCGCATTGTGTCTAAATTGAAGCGAAGGATTTCAACGGAGTCGCTGAATCTCCAGAGTATCGCTTCTCAAGAGTAACGACAGTACCAACATCCAAGTTCACCGACATCTTTATAGCACGAGGGCACGTTGAAATCATAAAAATGTGCGAGTGAATTTGGTTGCCACAGAACTGAATCATCAACATGTAAGTGTACGTTCTCATATTACATTCCATCTTTATTTTATTTTTTAAGAAACAGACCAACTGTACCGACCATATCTCCTTTTTTGGAGGGCAATGAGCGCGTAGAAATTCTACCGTTGTATTTCGAATAAACCATCTTAGCATTCGCTAGGATTTATTTCGAGAAACAATGGAAAATCGAAATCTGGATGTCCCAATGTGGATTTGAACCTGCGATCTGCCGTTTTCCAGGTCGGAGCACAACACTCGGTTCATCCAATAGACTAGACTAATCGTGTGATTGGTAAAATCCGAATTCCGACTTGTTGTAGTTAGTATAAGTTGCTGTTTTTATTTTGGTTATTTATCTGAAAATATTCAGATCCATTACGAGTCCCAATATGAGTACAGAAAAAAAAATCAACACCGTTAGCCATAGAGGAGGTGAATTTTAACGCAAAGCTAGAAGCTTTTCAAGCTACCTAAATCCGTAGCATGTTTGGATTAAAAATTGATGATTTTCCAAAAGATTCAAATTACTGGTAATACGATGTAATTTTTTTCGTAGTCAGTTCACTTCTAGATTGTATAAGGCACTTGACCAAGCCATCATTTGAAGTCTGTTGCGAAAATCCGAAGAAACCTGAACAGAAAGCTGAGATACATAATTTTGGAAATCTACGATAACCGTGACGTCGCAATTTCATAAGAATTCTTATGTAACTTGATGAAACAAATCGAAAGTAAAGAATATACATACAGTTTTTTATTATTTTTTTATTTTATTTATTTATCTTTATTTATTTATTTTTATTTATTTTTTGTCTCGCTTAGTTATCTCGATAACGTATTTCAAAATTGAGATGCGGCCTGGACCAGAAGAAAAATTTCGCCAAAGCCACATTTGATGGTGGATTCTTATGTAACTCAACGAGACATACCGAAAGTAAAGGGTACAATTTTTTGAGATCTTGCTTGGTTCTCGAAATATCGTATCTCAAAACTGACGTGGTTAGGTTAGGACGCAGCCTGGACCAGAAATAACTCGCTGAAGTCACGCAAGGAATTACACGGTGGACATATACAGAACATAAGATGCTTGTTTTCTTCCTAGCGTTTGTGGTTAGGTTCAAACATGGCCTGGAGTAGAAGAAAAACGTTACAAAAAACAATGGAACTATACTTACGACTGATTTTTGAGGTTCGATATCTCGAAAACTAAGTCAAATGTAAAAAATAAAATATTCTTCTTTTTCGAGTTATTTCATCGAGTTACATACGAATTCATTATCAACGTGCAGTGCTGCCCAAAATTATCTGAAAAAAAAAAGTTGTTAGTTACATTTTACTGCTTTCGTATCCCTGAGTATCTAGAAAATAAACCCCATTACCAGGAGGTGAGGTAAGCAACTTGGAAACGTGTCTGCAGAGAGATTTATGCGCAGTGGTGATCGAGGGCTGCACTGCGCTATTATATCTCCGTCTGACCGACATACTGAAGAAACCACAGCTACACAGAATGAAATGGAGATGAAGAAGAGTCAGGTTATTAGGTACTCAAATATAAAGACTACAGGTTGATTATGATCATAGGATGGGGACAGACTTGCACGTTGAAGACTTGAAGTGTTAATATCTGGGCATAACATCTGGAGATAAACTCAACTAGTCAGGACACTTTAGACAGGTGATAGGAAATGTTATAAAATCCTTCATTTACAGCGAAGGGTGGAGAGAAGTGAAGGAACTGGGTTATAAACACTGATCAGACCATTGCTTGAATGTTGTGGTGTACTTTGGAACACTCATCATGGGTATCGAAATACTACTGAAATTTGATGAATTGAATGGTTGATTCTTTTATGCCTCGACCAGACAAATCGAAAGTAAAGAATAAATTTTTGCTTAGTTCTCAAGATATCAAACTTTAAAAATCAGTTATAGGTATAGATCCTTGTGCTTCTGGTGACGTTTTTCTTCTGGTCCAGGCCGTATTTCAACCTAACCACCACAGGTAGGAAGAAAACAAAACGCCTATTGTGCATGTTCACCGCGTAGTTCCTAGTGACTTCGGCGATTTTTTTTCTGGTCCAGGTAGCTCGTCAGCCCACCGCAACTTTGAGATACGATATCTCGAGAACTAAGTGAGATATCAAAAAGTCTTATTTTTTACTTTTGATATTTCTCTTCGAGATATACACCAATCGACCAAAAATTTATCAAATTTCAGTGGCTCGGATATCGTAGACTCCCCTGGGTATCAAATACGGGAGTTGGGGGACATGCAAAGAAGGACTTTTAGATTTGTTTCTGGAAATTACCGCAGAACACAATCAGTAACTGATGTGAAAAAAGCATTCATTGGAATACAGGAGGAGGGTGAAGAGCAAGCTAGGAGTATACAAGGCATATGTTGGTGATGAGGCTTGGAAAGATAGTGGTGGAAGAATTAAAAGTAGTGTGTGGTAGAGAAAGGATTTCCATTAAACAAGCTGGTTTTCAATTTCATGCATGAGAAAGTCAGAAAATTTTCTTTTGTCTTTAAGGGAATCAGGGATTGGAATAAATTACCAAGAAAAATGATGAATAATTTACCAAAAATTTTTAAATAATTTAAAATTTGTAAAGGGAAAAAAGCAGATGGGTGAGGTAATTTACACTCAAAGGATATTTATTAAGTAATAAATAATATTAAGAAGAAAGTGGTAATAGAGTGACCAGGGAAATTGTTACCGGAGCGTTCGCTCCATAACAATTAAATTAAACTGAAAATGAGCACTGCATCGAGCTCTCATAAGCTAGAATCAAGGTCGAAGGCATCATGATTCCCTAGTACTTTCCTTCTGACTTCCTGTTCGTAAGACTGGAAGTGGTAATTTTTTTTTTTTTTTTTTTTTTTTTTTTTTTTTTTTTTTTTTTTTTTTTTTGCGACGGGTAGCACTGTAATCTAGGTGGCCGTGAAAGGCTAGCACGCATCTTCATATCACGGCTGGCTAGATTAGAGTACTATCCACCTCCGCAAAAATAGTCAAGACCTATTGTGCATCTTAACCTATTTATGTGGTGTTAAGAATAATATGACGGGCTTTTCTACGATAAACATATCGCCGCAATTTGGTGATGGATTCTTAAGCAGCTCGACTAGAAAAATCAAATTTTTTTTTTTTTTTGGTAATTCCCTTAAAAATTATTCCTAAGACTTCCGCGGCCGTCTCTGTTCATGATTAATAGCTTTTCGGGGTATCCCGCGTTGTTTATTTAATTATCTCAGCTTTCGGCTGGTATCTTACAGCCTTCGTCAGATATACTGTTTATATTTATGTTGACACAGCAACAGTCGCCAAGCCGGTGGCAATTTCCCTACACACCCATCTTCCCCCTATCCTGCACCTACCTACAATTGCCCTCTACAAATTTTATCTTTAAATTCTTTCAAAGTTTTCGGTAAATTATTCATCATTTCTCTTGGTAACTCATTCCAATCCCTGACACCCTTACGTAAAAAAGAGAATCTTCCCACACCCTTGTGCCTGAAATCGAGTGCCAGCTTGTGGTCATGGTCATCTTTTCCCTTCCATGCACTACTTGTCATACCTATTGCAATATCTTTCCATGCCTCATCGCCAGTATATGCCCTGTACACTCCCGTGACCCTCCTCATCCTCCTCCTGTCTTGCAATGAATCCCATTCCAGCTCCTTTATCATATCCGTCACTGATTGCATTCTGCGATAATTTCCAGAAACAAATCTAGCAGCTCTTTTTTGCACCCTCTCCAACTCCTGTATTTGATACGTAAAATGAGGGTCCCATACTACACTACCATATTCGAGCAATGGTCTGACCAAAGTTTTGTAACCCAATTCCTTGACTTCTCTCTTACATCTCCTCATCACTCTCTCCAACAAGTGCAGAACTTTGAAACCTTTTCCTACCACCTGTCCTATGTGTCCTGCCCAGTTAAGTTTGTTATCAAAAGTAATTCCAAGATATTTACATTTCAAGTCTTCAGCAAGCAATTCTTTCCCCACCTTATATTCATAATTAACCATTTGTTTTTTATTTGTGTATCTAATAAGCTGACTCTTCTTTGCATTTATCTTCATTCCATGTTTACCAACGCAATTAGATATCCTGTCTAGATCATCCTGCAACTGTTTACAATCTATCAGATGAAACTCCTTCAATGATACAAAGCAAAATATTACATTGTGAATATTAATATCAATATTTTCGAATACTTTCCCTGTTAATATTATTTACTTATAAAGTTGGACGCCATGGAAAATAATTAACATTAAAAAAATCCCTATTGCCATATAAATCCATGAAGCTAATATTTAACTTGAATTTTAAGCTGCGAAAAATGTTAGTTATTACAAGATAAGAAACTGAATTGATTATTAATCAAGAACCTGCAGATCGTCGTATAAAAATGGCTTTAGCTCACTGAAACAATAAAAAGAACATGAAAATTCCTAGAGTATGTTTTATCACCAGCTATGTCCAGATTTTTAATTTACAGTGGATGGATGGTCGAGTCATTGATATTACCACATCGATGTCTTGAGTTGGCAGCACGAAGCTGAACTTCGAAGCACCATGTTTATCATTGGTACATTGCTGGACGGTAATG
Organism: Vandiemenella viatica; assembly: GCA_031002005.1. Lineage (NCBI taxonomy): Eukaryota > Metazoa > Arthropoda > Insecta > Orthoptera > Morabidae > Vandiemenella > Vandiemenella viatica. The sequence continues at coordinate 195,506,620 of CM061920.1, forward strand.
TATCTTCGAACAATGGAGCGTTAATAATTGCCTCACTATAAATAGCAGCACTTATACCACTACATTACTTACATGAATAGAACTCACTGTCGAACAATATAAATTCATTATGATTTGCAGACAAGTACGTGTAACAGGAAGTCTGGTGTGTGTCAGCATGTGGGAATCTCCAGCATCAAGTCTGGCGCCTGTTTTACTACAAAACAATTTCCAAGGATAGAGGCGTAATATAACACAAATGGATTATATTAAATAATTCCATTCTCTTTTCATTCCTGATGATGTATGTATAATGCGATATAAGTACTGTATATGTTTTTCGCAATTATTTGCTAATAGTGGAGAAATAATGAACTATAAATACGGTCATGCCACGATCGATAGCAAACAATTTGCCAGCGCATGAGATATATAATATGAAGTATGTATCAAATATCTTGTAAGTGGCTGACAGTGACTGCTGCCAAATATGTTTCTAAAGTGGACCTACTAATATAATATAAATGACTATGTTGTCACTGATATTAAATTTTATTTGTACCTTTGTTTAAATTTAAAAACGGTTTTTAATCTGGAAGAAGTATTTAAAATGTTCTTATTGCTAAACTGCATCATAATGATTGCCAATGATCAATACTGTATCACAAGTGTTTGGGTTTTTGTTTAAACAAATGTATTTCTGGTAGTTGGTAAAAAAAAAAAAGTCTAGCACCAAGTCACAGTCATCCGTCAATTCTTATTCTTTCCAAAAGAAAAATACGGCGTCATCTTCCACCAGCAGTTTATATAAATCCTCACCAATAAAGGCTCTCGAGCCACGTTCTCGCACGACGATAGACAGAGAAAGCAACAAAATTCAACTATAAATATTGCAGAGATCTTATTTGACACATTTTTTCAGCCACGCACGAGTGTTTTCATTGGCTCTTTTACTATAAATAACTATGTAATGGCTGAAGGACAATCGGAGATGACATGACTGTACATCATAAAAGGCTTTCTATACAGCAGTTTCACGCCCAGAGCTAGCTACGTGCACCGCCAACATCCAATAGGAGAAGGCGACTTAACAAGAAGAAGAACTATGTAATTCCTTAAAACAATGACAACTTTACGCCAATATGTTTAATGTTGCTATATTTCTCTAGTTCACACGAAGTCAGAGAACGGCTGATCAGCCGAATCAACATCTCTTTGTAAATTGCCTTAAGTGGGTTCCGTGCAGACAGAAACTGTGTCCTATTATGCATTCTTTGCTAACCTTTTCTAAACGCCATTCTAACATATCTTCAGGGTGCTCCGATATTCATGCTTGAGTAGTTTAATGGTTTTTAAGCGGTCCCTTGCGTCGGCGCAACTCTGGATAACTGTTTATCGCTCCTATGCGTCCTCCCACAATTTAATATTTGCAACTGTCATTAATAATTTATTTCTTCTTACATGCGCTCACTATAAATCCTCTCACAGTTCAATATACAGCCCGGAAAAAAAAAAAAAAAAAAAAAATAAAAAAAAATAGTGGAACGAAATGAAACTTGGTGGATTGGGAGGGTATGCGATGTTATTTCAGTGATTACAAAATCGATGCAGACATCTTGATCCAACTTAACAGTAAGAAGTTACACGCTCTCTGGCCTGGATGCAGGCACTGATTTCGCTGGGAAGGGGATCATGAAGCCGTCGTTTCCTCTCCTGGGACAAGCTGGTCCACAACTGTTATAACTGGTGGTTGATAACTTGGATTTTGGCACTGGAGGGAGTTGATGTACAGTACAACCTGGTTCCACACATTTTCTGTAGCGGACAGATCTGTGGATATTTGCTGGCCACGGAAGTACCTCAACAGCACGCAGACGGTACGTAGAGACACGAGCCGCGTGTTGAAACCTGGAACCACAATACTGTCGCGTGAAAGGTAACACTTGGAGGTGCAAGATGTCGGTGACGTACCTATGTGCCGCCAGAGTACCCTTAATCATTACCAGTCGCGACCTGAAGATATATCTGATGGCTCCCCACACCATAAGGTGGGGAGTAACACCGCCGCTGAATGACGTCACATTGTGTTCAGCGATGAATTAGTGCAGTATTCAGAAAAGGAAATGCAGAACTTTTATTTCCAGCCTCGATTTCTGAGATAAGATGCCTTGTGTTTGTTCTACTGTACGTCAGACACGATTTAAATTCGTTAGCATATTAAAAATAAAATAATTGTTTAAAAAACATAAAAACCGACATCAAAAAAGAGCACTAAAAATTTTAAAATAACTTTATACCTTGCTTAGAAGAAAGTAAATTTAAATGGACAATGTTTTACATTACTGTTATTGAAATTTTTACAGTAATTAGTTATTTTTGGAGTCGGTGCCAGCTGTCAGATCGCGCAGACCGAATTACAGAACTTTATTTGGTGTTCGAGGCGAACCGAGAGTACGATCAAAAATTCCAATTATTTTACATCATGTCGTGAGGAAGATAGTTTTATTGCGGGAGACAGCTTAGGGAAACAAATTAATGGTATGTTATCTGTGGCTCGGCCTCGTTGGTTATCCAGGCATATCTCTGGCGCTACAGTGTCATTTGGTAGGCTGCATCGTGCAGTAAACACTTTATATTTAGTATAATATCAGTAAATCATCTATATGTTTCAGTTTTGTTAAAATAGGTTTCCAGAATTAATTGTAGGTAAGTATTAACATGATATTTTAGGTATTATTGTTATTTATTATTGTTTTTATCTTTTTGTTTTTCTTGCTTCGGCTGGCACCGACTCCAAAAATAACTAATTACTGTAATTATTTCAATAATAGTAATGTAAAACATTGTCCATTTAAATTTACTTTCTTCTAAGCAAGGTATAAAGTTATTTTAAAATTTTTAGTGCTCTTTTTTGAAGTCGGTTTTTATGGTTTTTAAACAATTATTTTATTTTTAAATTTTTACAGGTATTATAGTTCATTTGTATTTAAATATGCAGCAGCAGTTCTCATTTTGTGAACTTCCTGGTAGCTCAGTAGCGAATGCTTAAAAAAAAAATCTGTTTTACAACTACTTTCAGGATGGGGTGAATTGGATGCTGTGTTAAGGAATTTCAGTTTACATTTTGATCCAGACTGTGTTTCGATCAAATCATAACATCTGTTTAACCTGCTGCTCGATAATCGAAACATGTAACATCTGGATATTAATACATACCACGTTTCTGGAATATATCTGTTCGTTCCGGCATCACACAGAAAATATAGATATTTAATTGGTTTTCATAATGTAAAAGCTCGGGGTCCAGTTGAAATCTGAAGTACATGTTGAGACATTAGGAACATACATTTTACATACGCAATGACTTAAAAATAGCTTAGCTGATTTTGACGGTACTTAAAACTGTGGATTTTGTAAAGAACATTGGAAATTATAAACGATGGGGGTAAAGGAGAAGAGGGATTGGGCTTTTGTGTACCAAATGTTGACTGTCTTTTCTGATTCATTTAAAGTATACGTTTGTAAATTTCTATTGATATCATATAAAAATTTTAGGTTTGTACAAAAAAAAAAAAAAAAAAAAAAAAAAAAAAAAAAAAAAAAAAATTAAGGGGTGTGGAGGTGAAGAGTAGTTTGGTTTTTGTTAAGGTACTGTGGACAGCATTTTTCTCTTTGTTTTAAAGTATACACGTGCAAAGTTCCATCGAAACCAGATAAAAACTGTAGCTTTGTGTAAAGAACAGTTACAAAAATTAAATGGGATAATGGAGTGAGCGGTTGGGTTTTGTAAACCGAATGTTTCTCTTTGTTCTTAAGTATACATTTGCAGTGTTCCATCGAAATCTGAGGAAAACGGTAGGTATCTATAAAGAACATTGGAAATTAGGAGGGGTGGGGGCAGAAGGGAAGAGGGGTTGGGCTTCTGCAACCTAATTTAAACACAATTGTTATGTATTTTTTAAAGTATACGTGTGCAAATTTTCTTTAGAATTAGATAGTAACTGTGCTTTGTGTAGATTAAAGGAGTGGAAAGGGGGAGAGAGGTTTGGCTTCTCTAAACTAAATGCAGACAGTATTTTTCTGTTTGGTTTGAAGTATACATGTGCACACTTCCTTCAAAAACTGATAGAAACGGTAACTTTATATAATGAACATTGACAGTAATTAAAGGGGAATAGGGTATGTGTTTTTTGTCAAAGTAATGTAAGTAGTTTGTTTCTTTTTCTATTTGCTTTAAAGTACACACATGCGAAGTTCCACCGAAATCGGATTAAAATGTGGGTTTGTACAAACATTAAGGGATGTAAAATTGGAGCTATGGTAGTTTTTTCTACTTTTTGGTCAGAAATCTTCTCCATAAAAAAATACATATATGTGCCAACTTTCATACAGATCGGTCAAATGGTGTCAACTGTAGCTTTTCAAAAAGAAAATTGACAAAAGTCAAGGGCGGAAACGGGGAAAATGGTTCAATTTTTGCAAACCAAAAGCTGGCATTATTTTTCTCTTTGTTTTACAGTAAAAGTTTTTTAAGTTAAATCTAAACTAGATAAAAACTGTGGGTTTGTATAAAAATTAAATGGTTTAATGGGGAGTGGGGGTGGTTTTTTATTTTTTGGTCAGAAACTTTCCTCGTTAAAAAATACATATAAGCGCCAACTTTCATGGTAATAGATCAAACGGTGGCGACTGTAGCTTTTTATATATATATATAAAAAAATTGACAAAAATTAAGGGGTTGGTAGTAGGGAGAGGGGTTGAGCTTTGACAGACCAAATGTTGACAAGATTTTTCTGTTTGTTTAAAAGTATACATTGGCAAAGTTCAATCAAAATCAGATATGAAACATAGGTTTCTATAAAATTAAGGGGTTTAAAGGGGGAGATGGGGTGGCTTTTTTATTTTTTGGTCAGAAACCTAGTTCATGAAAAATTGCATGTATATGACAACTTTAATGGAGATCAGTTAAATGATGTCGACTACAGTTTTGTATAAATAACATTGGCAAAAATTAAGGGGTGGATAGGGTGAGAGGGGTTCAGTTTTTTCAAACAAAATGTTTACAGCATTTTTCTCTTTATGTTTGACTATACGTGTCCAAAGGTCCATTGAAATCGGATAAAAAATGTGGGTTTGTATAAAAATTAAGGGGTGTAAAGGGAGAGAGGGGTGTTTTTTTTATTTTTTGGGGGTCAGAAACCTTTTCCATGAAAAACTACATGTATATGCCAACTTTAATGGAGATCAGTTAAATGGTGTCGACTTTAGATTTGTATGAAGAACATTGGCAAAAATTTAGGGGTGGATAGGGGGAGAGGGGTTCGGTTTCTTCAAACCAAAAGTTGACAGTATTTTTCTGTTTATTTTTTACTATACATTTCCAAAGTTCCATCAAAATCGGATAAAAAGTGTGGGTTTGTATAAATGTTAAGGGGTGTAAAGGGGTAGAAGGGGTGGTTTCTCAATGAAATTCATATGGGACCACTTTGGAGGTATACTCTATCCACTATAAAAAAATTGATTTAAATCGGTTCAAAATTGGCGAAGATATCGCTGAACATACATCCAAAAAAAATTCAGACGAATTGAGAACCTCCTCCTTTTTTGAAGTCGGTTAGTAAAAAATGTCTTATTTTAATTTTTTTAAAGTGAATGAGAGATTATTTCTGTACATAAAAAAACCTTGAATGCAAACTTTTGCTAAAGATGCAGCTAGTATAAACATTCTAGAAACAATAAATAATGTGTTTTTATGCTGATCTATGAGATGGTAGTAATCGTCATTATTTGTTTGATATTTTTATCGATTATTCACCGATAAGATGCGAAGAGAGGTCAAAGACATGGTTTCTGTAGCACATTCTGACGAGTAAATACATAAGAATATTTCTAAAAGTTTGCATGTTTTGTAATCAAAGATAATTGATGAAAATAAATACAATTTCAGTTAAGAAATAGACATTTTTTTTTTATTCAAGCAATCGCAGAATAGATAAATAAATTGGGAATTTAAGATGAACACAGGAAACTTTCCAACGATGCTGAAATTTTCATTTTCCAACTAGCAAGTGAAATTTTATTACTTTACCGAATACTTATACGTAAAACAGTAAGAACTGAATCCTGAGTTTATACCTATTCTCATAGGATTTTTTGATTACCTGCCTTTAAGGAAGTTTTTTTTCATTTCATGGAAAAAGGAATTAAGATTCCAGTTTTAAGTTTCAATTAGTTTTGGTAAACAGGTTGATTTATGCACCATCAAAGTAGAACATCTTTTTGATGTTTACGTGTTCTGCCGCTCATCTTATAATGAAACCCACAGAAACGTTATTAAAACTTCAAGGAGGCGGGAGAGGTCTCCAACGTATTTGCGTTTTCATCCAGCTTCCACATGATCTGTCTTTTATCACTTTTTTCATTTATTTCAACTTTCCCTCTTCTACGCTTGATGTGGCTTTCGAGCTGCTTACTTTAATCTGTAAGGAGATGACCATGATTACATTTTTTAGCTTCAGTTCCGCGTATAAAAAACCTATAAAGGCAGAAAGAGAGGTGAGGCTCTGAAAACAGGGCGTCCAGTGTTCAGATCACTGGGAGATAACTTTTTTGGTGTTTCAGTTTGTTTAATTAGTGAAGGAGCTACGCAAACTTTTCTGACGTTTTTATTTATGGCTTTACGTTTCGTCAACAATATAGTAATTATAAGTGGAGGGTTAGGAAGAAATTCTGTCACCTCAATTATGATCGAAATTTAATACGAGGAAACTAGGAAAACCAAAATCAGGATGGTGAGCAGTGATGAAACCCGCGTCTATTAAATGATAGATATGTTGGTTCTTTGTTCTCCTGGATGACGCCGACGTCATGATGTGTGGCAGCCGACGTTTCGACCATCCTTCTATGGTCGTCTTCTGAGCAGAACTAGACAGCCAAGAACCAATTGATTCTGGCCGCAGAATCATACGAATACAACTGATAAACATGTTCTTGCATTAAATACTCTCACAGCTCACACGGGATTGTTTCTGCATAATAGCTAAGACTATCCTTTTCTAAAATTTTAATTTAGGCCATTTTTTATGTAAAGTTGAGAATCATTCAGTTCGCTTATTATTATTGTTATTATTACTGTGGTGTATAAAGATTTCGTAATGTAAGAGACGCATTATGACCGTCTGTATCCTGTTAGGCTAATTGCATAGTGTAGTCACAGAAAGTTGGAAGGTCATCTGCTTCATTGGAATAATTTTTCTTTTTCACCACCTTATCCCAACATTTTGGGGTTGGCTGCCTTCGATGAGTTTTAATCATCGTTGTCATGGTCAAATTATGAGTATACCCTTGCTGAAGCCAAACATTTTATACCTACTCTCCGGTTGCAGTAGGTAGTGATGGTGCAAGTATTGCCATCAGTCTGTGAAACCTTTAACTATGTTCACCGTGTGTTCAGTGTATTTTTTGTTTGTGAAATGTGCTAGTTTATGAGGTAGAGATTGGGAACCTTCCCAGCTTTCACCTTGCTGACAGCGGAAAATCGCCTAAGAACCACAGTCAGGACGGCCGGTACGCGGGGGCTCGTGTCCGGTCCGTTGAGCCTCCTCGATCCAAAGTGCGACGCCTCAGCGCACTGAGTCACACTAGCGGGAATTGGAATATTTCTTCGTGTTGTTTGATTCTGTAGCCAGAAGTAGATGTATTTCCCGTAACTATTGTATTGTTTAATATATTGAACAATCTACAGACATATCAGAATTTGTTTGTAGATTAAGGTGGAAATCTATATATATATATATATATATATATATAAAGATGTATATATGTATGTTTGTTTGTTGGATTGTTTCTTCTTCATACAAATCCACAGATTTCAACCGACTCACGATGAAACTTTGCACACTTATCCTTTGAAACAAGGAGAAAAATACTGTCTACATTTAGTTGAAAAATTATCTGTATAAATAATACATGTTGTCTTATAATTTCGAAAAATTACTGAACGGCGATAGATAGTCGCGTTGGATATGAACGACTCTGTACTGTTTTTCCGTGTAGCGGTCAGGTAGCTCAGTGGTTAAAGCGCTTGTTTACTAATGTTTGGGTCGTGGTCTCCGGTTCAAATCTCTATGTAGGTTATGATTTTAAACATTGTTTTTGATCGTAAGAGTCACGCCTGAGTCGTCGGTTATTCGGATTGAATGTTAAACTGTAGATATCAAAAAGTTAGGGGTACAATGCGAGGCAAATCGTAGGTAGTCTTGCAATGCTGTAGGTGTTCACTTTTTTACGTTATATTGATCCCTCAGGGGTGATTCGCAGTCAGTGTGTGTGTGATATGCAGAAATAATACTACAAATGCGGAAGTAAGTCTCTGTCTTTTGTTACGTTTTGACAACTAAATGCCTATACAGATATTGACGGAATTTGACAAGAAAATCTGTAGGGAGGGCACAGGACATTTTCTTTCGGTATGATTAACAGTTGCAGTCACGAAATTTTGAGAACTTATCGAATGGTGACAGAGAGACGGATGTGAGGGTTAGTCTGTAATGTTACGTCGCTTGCTCAAGCTATGCTTCTCGCGTTTTATGTTGGTGTATAATTTGTTAATAAATTTCGTTTAGGTTAAAATCGTATTATTTAGTATAGATATCGATTTTCTCCGTCCTATTATTTTGTGCCTGTTTAAATGTTTCTGGCACCAGTTTATTTTGCCTTCTTTTTGGACATGCCTTGCGGGCTTAAACTGGCCTAAGTTGTAGCGCTAACAGAGCACGAGCATCTAAAGTTATTAGAACCCAAGAATTGGATGTTCATGCTGAAGAAAGAAGAACAAGCTGAAATAAAGCTGCCCTTAGTTAACACCCACACCCCCTCCCCACATCTCCTCACCTTCGTTGGTTTTTCTGTTTTTAATTATGTTTGAAATTGATTCTCTTCAAGAGACAGGTTCGAAGGTAGAATGATATAGTGATGGTTTTCCTGTCATATTATACAGATTCGGTGTTGTTTGGGACCAATCCTTCGCTACCAACAACTTTCTATACTCAATTCTGGCAAAGAAATTCTTAATCCGCGCGTACGAAGTCGCGGGTATCAGCTAGTAATTAAATATAGCAGTAAATTATGTGATCTGATCTAATATCACGCAGTAATGCTCATAGAACATCGGGACCGAATTTAAAGGAAAGAAATGATATTAAACTTTACGTACGTTTAGCATCATATTCGCTCGTAAAATTCCTATTCATCAAAATAGTTAATTTAATCCAACTATCACGGGTAAGAAAATTCGTACTGGCCAAAGAAATTAATTTCAGTTATAATGTCAGTTTTCTCGTGTAAACCGTTAATATGCAGCGCGCAGCTGTAATTCATGTTTTCGTGTCATAAAGCTAGACCGTGAGAGATTAACTGCTCCATTCAACGCCGGTAACTTTCCAATAAACGTCACATATGTCGTCGGTTACACACCAACGGCAGCAATAAATCTTCATTCAGTAGCCTACAAATAAAAGATATTAACACTGATATTATGATTGTTTGTACAGCCCCTTGGACAAACCACAGAGTAATTTCGGAAATCAATCAAAAACTTAATTATGATTGTTTACCTCATTCCTTTTGTTCACCAGCTGACTTCATTTCACAGCGAAGCTCTTCCTCTATAGATCAAATTTAACGAGCAAGGCATTCACCCACATAACTTCACAGCATCTCAAAAACTGGACTCGCTTTTGTTTCTATTTAAATACGTAGTTTTATACCAAACGCTGCATCAATTCATGTGGTAAATCTCTTCGATCTGTAACTTCTTTCTTGAATGATGAAACTAAACCAATGAAGAACAGAAATCTGTTAAAATGTGTAATTACAAGTAGGTTCCGAAATTATGAGAAGTATCGCCAGCTACAGGGTTACTTCTGCGTCATCAATCAATTCGTGCGTTTCACAGGTTATACGTTGACAACAGTTATAAACAATATGGTAAAGGACTTTTCATTGTGAACATGTAGTTTAAAAATAAAACGTAGATAATAATCTCTTTTTACTTCAAATGATATTTATTAAGAATTAATATTTTCGACCCAGGAACTACCATTAAACTAAACCTATCTTTTCTATTAGGTATAACTGTACTGCCTTACTAACTGTTGAGTCAAAAAATCACGGGTGGATGATTTTCAGGAGTCACATATTTTAGATAAAACGAAATTCTATTAAAAACGGATGGTGAGTTTTCCAACCCCATGGCACAGGCCTAGTATTAATTATAAATAATCTAAAGTGAGAAAATGAATTTAAAAAACATTATACAACGAACGTATTGATACTTGTAAATATTTTAATTTCAGCACATAGTTTTATAAGTCTAATATTTTCTTCATACAAATAAATAAATTACCAAGCGTTGGACTACCTTGATTTTTGACTTCAAATCACCTAGTTGCGCTCTATAGTCTGTCTATTGTACATATGGTTTTAAAACATATGCCACTATTAATTCTGGTTTGTACGTCGGATGGAACTTCAGACATCCTTCCGACCGGGAACTGTATTTCACCCTCTTGTCTGTTCTATCTCTCATCTACTACACCAAAACACAACCTGCACTGAACTCACATATATTCCACGCTTACAACAATTATTATTACAACTGCTGGTAGTATTAGGGATAATATATGCACTTGAGATGGTAATGTTGGAAACAATAATGGTTCTTTGCCAGAGAACTTTACTCGTATGTGGATATAACCTCCATAGTAATCGCCTAACGCCCGACGTCGCCTATGGTACACAGAAAGGTTTTCTGTGGCTCTGGTGTCAAGTACACTGGGTTATACGATACGTCAGAAGGATGATTTGTCTCTCGAAGACATTGTTCCATCCCACCAACTAAGATACTAACATGAAAAAATTAAAATTTTGATTTTCTTATAAATCTCTCATATTTAACGACTTTTAAGTTTTTTCCCCTGATCTTCTAACCGAGCGTAGAAATTTTTCATACTTTATTCCTAATAAACACTCGATCACAACAAAATGAATACAACACGTATTAACACAAAGCAGAGGGCCCAAATTCTTTCGTTAGATTACATCTTGTTTGTCAACATTTCAGCTGTCTTTGCGTCAACTCTGGCTTTTCATTACAGATTTATAATTAAAAATTTATTTAGTCCATATTGTGAGATTAATATTAAATGTAGCCTTGAAAGTCCTCTACCGTTAAATTTGTTTGTTTCTACTGCACCTAATAAATTTGCTGGCCGCGTAACTGGTCCGTTTTTGATCTTGGACAACCGAGCTCGAGCAGCGCTGAAATCAAGGATATTTCTTGGAAGAAAAGAAGTCTTGAATGACTTCTAAAACCACACAAGAAAGAGGAAACTCCTCGCGGAGAAACACCGCACGTGGATCTCTTAACTCGAGTGCTTCTTATCTCAGTATACGACATTTGATTGAAGCTGTTTCATTCCCTGGATGTCTTTCATAAATTTCCTAATTTATAAAATAGTAACTAGTTAATTTTGCCATGTCCTAATAAAAATTGTTAATTCCGAAACCAAGAAATCAATATAAGTTAATTTTGTAGCATTAATTACCAGCACAGTTGGTTTTTACCAACAACATGCTGTAGACTGCAGTGACTTTTTGTTTTTTGTAACAAGTGCAGTCTGTACGGGAAAGATATTCTGATTAACCATTTCTTTTCGAGGTTAGCTTGAACCTTGCACTGTCATACTGTCCGAAGAGAAACTGTTAACACGCTTGCTTTATCACTATGGGATTATACGGGATGACTAAGCAATTCTAAAGGAGCGAACGGAGCAGTGTCCCAGTACAGTTGCAGTTGGCTAATGAAACCTCTGTTAAGTGAGAAAAGGGATTGTAGAGAACTCGTTCAAACTGTACGAAAATCGACCAGAGGAACATTTTTCGCAGTATTACAGTATTTAACATCAAATTAGTATCAATTTTTACACATTTTGTGGCGAATGGAGGCAGCTGGAGTTTCATATGTTATGAGATTGGATATTCGAAGAGCGGTGGGTTCAATGTGAGCCGAGCCGAGGCAAACAAGGGGTAGGAAGAATCCTACGACGACTTCTGTTCTCAACTTCGGGTCCTAAGGTTTCACATTGTCGCGGAACACCTCAAGTTGGACTTGGGAGACCTATGGTCTGGTTTCACAGACGGAGTCACATCAGGAGAGAAACAAGGAATCCGCTGGCAGCTGAGTGCCAACCTGGAGCCAGCTGTGAAAGGGGAAAGAGACGCTTCTCATAAAACCTATCTAGTCGAGAGTCATGAGTGACGATGCCCGTGAAAACACCGAATGCTGGGTGGACGACCAACCAGCCACAATGGACATCACTGCAAACACCATTCGCCTGTGGTGATATCTGCGCTGCATCCAAACAGACGTTTATAACAATGACTCAACTAGCGCGAAAATTAAGACATGTTAGGAATACCTTACGCTCTATATTAATTCAGTATTATTGTTGTTTGAACTTAAACCAGTAAGACATGTGAGTCGTTAAGTGTAATTAATTTTGAGACGTTAATAAACGTTTGTTACGAATTTTGCTATATTTATTTGTGCTTGATATTTCATTTAATCTCAGTACTTATTCACAACTAGGTGATACCCGCGGCGTTCGCGTGGATTAAGAATTTCTTTGCCAGAATATAGAAATTTGTTGGTAACAAAGGATTGGTCCGAAACAACACCGAGTCGGCATAATATGACAGCAAAACCATCACTATATCGTTCTACCGTGGAACCTGTCTCTTGAGAGAATCAATTTCCAACATATTAAAAAACAGATAAACAAACGTTGGTAAGGGGATGTGGAATGGGAAAGGGGGGGGGATTAACTAAGGGCAACTTTATTTCAGAATAGACTTTTATTCATTCTTCAGCATGAGCATCCGATTCTTGGGTTCTAATAACTTTAGCTGGTCGTGCTCTGCTAGAACTATTATTACTGCAAATCACACATACACTGACTGCAAATCACCCCTGTGGGATCTATATAACGCAAAAAATGTACATCTTCAGCATTGTAAGACTACCTACGATTGGCTTCGCATTGCACCCCTTAATTTGCGATATCTCCAGTTTAACATTCAATCCGAATAACCGACGGTCCAGGCGTGATTCTTACGATCAAAAACAATGTTTAAAATCTTAGCCTCCACGGAGATTTGAACTGGAAACCACTACCCAAACATTAGTAAGCAAGCGCTTTAACCACTGAGCTACCTGACCGCTACACAGAAAAACCGTACAGAGACCTCCATATCCAACGCGTCTGTTTATCGCCGTTCAGTAATTTTTCGAAATTATAAGACAACATATATTATTTATACAAATAATTTTTCAATAAAATATAGACAGTATTTTTCTCCTCGTTTCAAAGGATAAGTGTGCAAAGTTTCATCGAGATCGGATGAAAACTGTGGATTTGTATTAAGAACAAACAAACAAACATACATACATTCATCTTTATATATATAAAGATTATCCCAAGATCTAAGGTGTGTCATGGCAATTAATATCTCAAGGAAACAAAAGGCGAAATATTAATTTATCCTCCTAACTGTGGACTTAACAACCTATCAAAATATGATGACCAGCCTGTAAATCTCTGTATATGTTTTTTTCTCCCGCAATGGATTTTTAAACTACGCAAAAACTTGAGACTTAATAACAAAATATGAATGTAACGTCTCACAAAAGTTAAAGTGCTGATATCTTGAAAATGATAGGTAAATTTAAAGGTTTTTGTTTTAAAACGTAGAATATAAGGAAATCGATACTAATATATTCAATATATAATTTCTAATACAGCAAAGAATGTAATCATGGAAAATGAGTGGTGGAACTACGTTTAGCTTCTACGGTTAATGGTGATTAATGACAATGATTGTGATACTTTTCCAACCGTTTCTACATTGTTATAATGAATATTAAACATTATTTTAAACCCTTCTTAGCTGTAGTATTTTAAAAATTGTTTAATATTATTATTATTTTATTTTTGTTTTTTTTTTTTTTTTGCTCAGTTAACTGTTTTTAGTATACGTGGAAATTAAATGTTAGAAATCAGTAGATTTCTTTGTAATTTACCGACCATTATCCAAAATTGACAAGCAAGTTGAAATATTGTCTGTATATGTATACTCTTGATACATTTGTGTTGAGGTTTCCAGATTACTCACTGCAGCAGGAAAAGCCAGCCGTTTGTTATAGACTAAAATAAAGTTTAATGACATGAAGAAGGGTACTATGTGAAAAAATTCTTTGAAATACGACATTGACACTAACTACAAAACTGGAAAATAATGACTCAATGTAAGTTACTCAAAACTAATAAAGCTGGCTGAGAACATACACACACTGAGAATTATTACGGTATTTTCTCAGCTTAGTTTTAACAACATATAATTAAAACCGAATATAAATGTTTATAAATATATTATTTATAAATATAATTACGTTTCGATAACTTTATGTATGATACATCGAATCAGCTTCGCAAACACACAAAGTTAAAATGTTAAATAAGATCTCCCTAAGTTTTAATAGTCATACATCACGACCTGATCAGAGTGTCATTTCCTTTTCAACTTTTAGTATTACTGTACGTCTGCGATGTCAGAATTATCGTAGGTTCGCAATCGCAACAGGGTTACCTGCATCGCCGTCGGCACATTTCTCTTCGAGAACCACCTTTACAAAATACAGCTGGAAACTGACATTTCGCGCCCTCCGGAAGTGGTCTGCCTCAGACTTCCGGTCTCTCTAATTATACCTTCGGTCGACTGGCGTTCCCCTAGCGGCGGCAATCAAGCCTGCCCTCAGGGCAGAACCTTGTTAAACGTCGGTGCGCAGAAATTAGGGCCTGCGAACGTGACACTCAGCTGAGACGCACAAAGGAAAGTGATGTGGCGTGAGAAATTGTCTTGTTTTCCAAACGAATGTATTAAAAAGATAAGTTAGTTTTTTACTCTCTCCCTTATGTTTCCTTAACTGTTCAGCCAGTGGAACCAGTAATCTCAGAGTGTATGTATTGTATCTCATATTTTCATAAGCTTCTCTACAACACAATAATGAACGCACGAACTAATACATCAGTCGATTAAATCCACCAGTATCATTGATTAGAATCGAAGCAGCTATTGCTGCAACTTAATCATGTCTATCATGTTTCTCACCTATATTAGTAGTATCGACGAATAATGTCATACACTGAAGAAAATTATTAGCTTTCTTATGGCAAACAAATTTTGTCACTAAAGAAAAAATTGTTCTCTGTATGGCAACAGTTTCAGTAAGCAGGTTCACTAAAAATTGTTATTTCTAACATGCCACAAAGGAAACAAAAAAAGTATGTAATTGAATTCACAGGAGGCAGAGATAATGTAAATATTTACTTCGTTTTAAATGAAGAGTAGCGACGAGGAGATTCCTTACTCAACTAAGGCAAATAACTGAAACACACTTAAACTATATTACATTATTATCATTATTAATTGCGATGGAGCTAACGCTCCGGTGGCAATTCCTCATGTCATCTAATTACCTCTTTATATACATATATATATTCTTTATAATTTTCTTTTATAAATGGAAAATGAACTTTTCGCCATAACACACTGAAACTAACATTTTTATAACGTGAATTAACTGTAAAATGTTCCATTTATTTCCAGTTCTTGTTTTTAGTGCACCGAATTAACTTCTATTACTCCATAACAATACTTGGGAACCTCCTACTTCATGTCGTGTGCAAGTAACGAATCACTTGGTATCTCACCAACAAAATAGCCATAAACCACTGACGGTTTATCTATTGCCATTGTAAAATCGAACAGAAATATGACACAACTGTATTGCCCGAGGAAGCAAATACAAATGTGCACTGATATTAGTGTTATTCCCCAGATCAAATATAGAACATTTAACTAAGTTTAACGAGCAGAATTTAATAAAAATCTAGTTATTAATTCTAAGATTATTGAATGGAATGCGTTATTAGAACGCATTGTTTTTAAAGCCGAGTGAGTCTTAAATATAAGTATAATAGGTTCACTAACCCTCGAAAAATACAGAAAATCAACGCCTATTGTTGTTTCTAAGCTGTCTTTTCGTCTGTCACAAGCCTCCAATTCGTTAAGTAAATAAGTTTTCGTCTTCAAATTTGCACATGATAAAAGTTTCATTCGCCCAAAATAGAATATCATAGTTTAAATTTCGTTAGCAAAAATATATAGGTGTAACAGAGAAATAAAGGCGATTGAAAAATTATGAGGTTTTCCTCCTCAGCGAAGGGTGTATCAATGTTTACAGCTCGTCAATTTTTTCCAATATAGACTATCAGAAATTAAAAAAAAAAAATATAGTAAAAACACTTATATATTTAAACTTTAAGCGAAATGAACTAAAGTTTTTATTTTGAGCTACTTTGCCATGTATTAATACAATTTCCTTAAAAATGCTCTAAAATCTCAAAGGATATTGCACTAATAACAAATTTGATTACAACTGAATGATGAATGATATCATTAGCGCCTAAACTGAAAACACATCCAGCACTGATTTCTGAGCGCTGTGTGACCTTTTTTTTCAGCCTACTAACCTAAACGGGTGGGAGGGGGGATGGAAGTCAACCATGGCCTCGTAGGGAACGACCCAGCATTCGCCTCGAGTGACTGAGGAAAACCACGGAAAAACTTCAGTCAGGATGGCCGAACGGGGTTTGACACCCGTCCTCCCGAATGTCAGGTAAGAGTGGCAAGACGCCTGTCCTCTCGACTAGGTGGCCCACGACCTGCAAACTATGTGTTTAAGTCATTACAGCATGGAACGCTAGCTGCGCGAGGCTTGACCCTCACGTGCGACGTTATTTTTAATGAGCACAGTGTTAATGTGCTGCCTTGTGGAACTTGGACATAATTATTTTTGTAATACCTTAAGCGAAACAGTTTCAAACAGAATCCTCAAGTAAATCATGCCCCAGAACATCTCTGAGTTATAAGCAGTATAATGAGTGCAAAATATTAACTCGTTGAGGGAGGCATACATATACAGGTAAAAGTATTATGACAGTAGTCTGGTATCACTACCCAGAGGCAAGTTTAACCAAATATTTTTTTGTATAATCAAGTAGTATAGGGTTTAAGTTTACATTTTCAATTTAGGGCCTTGGACCACAGTCTAATTATATTAGCCGGAAAAAAAAAAAAAATCATTTGTACATTTTTACTGAAACTGAAATTGAGTGCCAAAATGGTGGAGAACGTTTTTCACAGCTATTAAATCGATTTGATACAAATGTAAAAATCTTTTTGAGACAGAATTTTCCGAGTCAAGAAAAGAGCCCCCTTTTGTCTGGCATTCGGGAGGATGGGGATTAAATCTCGTCAGGCCATCCTGATTGCGAGTTTCTGTGGTTTCACGCAGTCATTCTAGGCCAGAGTTTCTCAAATATAGTTCCACGTACCCATATAAAATTTTCCAGGCACAATGAGCAATATGTTATTAATTAATGTGATTGATGTGCTTGTTTGTTGAAGCAGGTTGAGTCGAGTTTAGGAGCATTTTGATCATTTTCAGTCTCAATTCACAATTGTGCGTGTAACACGCTTGAGACGGCCAGTGAGCCACCATAATGTAGGCCTAAATCCGGTCCAAAGAAAATAAGCAAGCGTTTACAATTTGCCGGATAAATGCAAACATAACTGATTTAAAATATCTCAGAAATTACATTAATGTGGCATCGCAGGCCAACAAATTAAAGTTAACATTTACAAAACAATCCCAGGGGCGCCATTTAAAATGAAAAGCATCATTTGATTTAAATATAATGAGCAAGATGCTTAAAATTTGAAGTTATGAACATGGAAAATTGGTTAGCTCAGTAATTGTTGTGATGAGAGCAGAGTCTTATCTCAGAAGCCGTTTACGGGTTACCAAGTCTCGTTAAAACCCTATGGAACCGTGGACCTTTGCGTTGGTACTTTACCGTTGTCGCATCTGCTCGACGAGGTGTGGCACGCTCTATGTCACTATTGAAGGCCAGTTTGCGGACCCTCCGCGCTAGCAAATCTGCTGATTGCCACTAGCAGGTGAAACGCTCAGTTTCCGGTCGCATCTGAGCCAGGAAGCGTCTAGATGCAGTCATCGACCAACAGCTAGGAGAGTGTCGACACGTCTGTAATAACAGCAAGTCCTCTATCATGGCGTCGTCTTCTCTCGCCACGGAAAAGACAGTTTCCCTCTCTCCGGACATGGAACAGAAGCCTTGGATTAACAAATGAGAACCCTGTAGCCATACACGATTGGTGAATCGAGGTATCCCACAATCACGTGTTTCGCGTCGTAGCTAGCATTCGTCAGTTGTTTCGCGCACATTTTTCCTTACCTTGCCCCTCCTCAAAGAGGAGTCGGGGCCAACGGCCTCGCCAGGTAACTGTTTCTGCCCGCCCTTCGCTGCCGTTCCATTGTGAGCGAGGGCGCCAGATTGTTGGCTGCCTTCAGCATTGTCCAGCTATCCTAACGCTCAAAACTGCAGTTCCAACCATTTTCCATATTTAATATTTTCTTAACAGCGCAGAATTAAATTATATAATAATAAATTTGGCCGCCCAGGCTTAATACATAATAATTTATTTATGAATTAACTCTACACTTTACAATTTAAATAAACAAATATAACAAATCTGAATATTAATTATAATCATTTATTAATATTCATTGGGGATGACTCTGTCATACCACATTACGTGTGCGGCTTCCTATACAAGTGAATTCATCCATTTATGAGCAGTTCATAAATGCCTTGAACGAGGAAATCAAGTTCCGTATTTTACTCCAAATTTTTCTATCGTCGCCTTGGCAGACGGCGCTTCATTTAGCAACCTTGATTCAATGTTAACAGTCGGCCTGAGAAATCCAGACACTGAATAAAACTCATTTTCACGATTTTATTATTATCATGCAGACGTATTAGGAATTCCTTCAAACCCAGATTTAACTTGACTAATTTCGAACGCAAACTTACCAAGAAGCCAGAAACCGCAGATAAATTAGGTGCGGTCTCCACACACTTTATCACATGGGCAAAGACACACATCGACGCCTCTGTAAAGAAGTATCATACAATCATCCATAAGAGTCTGTCCAATCCCTGACGCTTTCGGCAAATTTAGGGGACCTTCCCCACCCTTCTCGTATTGTGTGTCTGCTTTTAAAATAATAAAAAAGGCGAATATGATGGCTACACGCATATTTCTTTCTTTATTTTTTAAGAAATTGAATTTTACCACAGCCAAGCTGCATCGCAATGCCATCCTAAATTCCCCGAATGGCCAGTTCGCGGACATGGTATGCAGACGAATAGGAACCCTAGAATAACGACGAACTCTACGGCTCAGCGTGGCACCGAATGACACAAATGTCGAATGCAGACATTGGCCGGTAGAAGTAGTCTCACCCCAAATGCTTGATGCACTCAGAACGTACTGTATCTACTTACTTATCATGATCCCACTTCTTCATCACATTTTTCTTCTCTTATTACGTTACTAGTCAAAATATATTCTGTCATGAATTACTGGTACACATATACAATGTTTTTTTATAGCTTTACGCTTCGTCGAAGTCGAAGATATTAGAGGCTAGAAAGGACTAGAAGCAAGGAACGAGGAAGAATTCGGCCATGGCCTACTGAAAGAACCATCCAGGTATTCACCTGGAGTAATTTCGGGAAACCATTGAAAACTAAATGGTGAATCGAACTCGCGTCCTCCCAAATGCGAGACCAGAGCGTTACCGTTAACACACCAAGCGGGATGATTGTATATACAAAAGATGTAGGCTGCGATTAATTACAAACTCGATATAATTTCTTTTAACCAGTAGTTTATCTGTTTTAGTTTACGTCTATATACGAGTACAACCATTCTCATGTTATTCAGAATTGAAATTCTCAATGAAAGTTTCACGGGTGTCCAGCCGGATGGTGTCATAAAACGACGACGTTTCGACAACCTGCTCGTTTGATTTCATCAGGTCTATTTAGATGTTGCTTCTCGAAATCATAAACAGTTTATGATTTCGTCGTTTTGTGACACCATCCGGCTGGACACCCGTGAAACTTTCATTGAATCAATACGCCGGGAAAGTCTCCATTTACATATCATGAAATTCTCAAGTTTGAATGACAACCATCCTTTTTTTTAAATATATATATATTGACTTCCGGCCATGTCAGCCATACAGTCAGCTGCAAGTGTGTTTTTGTTCTTCAAGTGTACGTACTTTATTATCTTCATTATCATTTACTCTCCAGTATGGACAACACAGGACGAATACAAAAATTAATTAAAACCATCTATGCTCTCGGCAGGACTCAAACCGGCGACCATTGCAGCGTGAAGCCAGCTCGCTGACCCCTACGTTACCAGGGCCGGCGAATGACGATCTATTACTTACGCATCAGTTGCCTTTGAAATCGACACTATCACGATTTAGAAATACATTTAACTACAAACTCGGTCAGAAAATTTGTTTTAGATTCAGTTCTAAGTACGACTGTTGGTATAAGACTGTTTCGGTTTATTACTAAAAAAATTAGTTTCAACTGTCAATCACTTGTTAATTTTTATTTTATATGATTTTGTGAAGAGTTGTTAGGATTTATGGAATGGATAGCCTATTTTCACGTCTCCAGTTGCTTCCATTTAGTTTCTGTGCCACCATATTTTTAACAGTGTTTCCCTTCTGTTTCAGTTTCTTCCATCCCGGTAAAGTAGGCAGGAAGCACAGTGAGTGAATTATTTGTTACCGCGGAGGACCACTTTAGACGACGAGGCTGTCTATTCGATGCCGCATACACCTCCGCAGGATCGATCGACAGACGGTGGGTAGCTGTGAAATTTGCAGGCAATCTGTAGTTGATTAATTTAGCGCTTCATCACGTGAACCGTATTATGTCCAATAACAGGCGGTGGGGGTGGTGGAAGGGGGGGGGGAAGTGGCAGCCACTTAGCGTCGGAGGCGACCGGCAGCCTGGTAGGCCCTGCAGATGCCGGGACTAATCGCATCAGCTTCTTGCCGGGGCTGCGCGCACCGCCGCCAAAAATAACGCTAAACGGGCCGCGGGGAAAATCCGTAATGACGTTAAAAACCTGTCAACGGCTCACGGCACGGGGTTACACTCCTAGCAAACTCATATGTTCCGACACCGTACAATCTGAGAACTTCTTTCAGTCGAAACGAATGAAATTTTGAGAAACGAGTCACTTCATGCAGACTTCTTGCTAACCTTATTAGCAATGAACATAAGTGATATACCTGCTACACAAAACAGCAAAATATCATCACTTAAAAGTTATTCATAACCGAATTGTTATACAATACTTTGATCTCACCAAAGCAATAGAACAGACATCACAGTACATTGAACCGAAGCCTCATTGGATACTGTAGAAGAAACTGAAGTACTATTTGGAATGGACCATATGACATGACTACTACTAGCACTTAATTTCAGAGAATCAGTTCTGCAATACTTCCTTCAGCCAAAACAACCAGAGGTCATAACAATTAGCTTCACTGACTTATTCAATAAAACGTAATTTGTAAATAAAGTTGCACCACAAATAGTCCACAGTAGCATTGTACAACCGAGCTTGGTGGGTGACTGGTAACGCTCTGGCCTGACATTTGAGAGAGCATGGGTTTAAATCTCCATCCAGCCATTCAGATTCTGATTTTCCTTGGTTCCCGAATGCCAGAATGTTCGGGTTTTTCTTTTATAATTAGCCATAACGAAATTCCTTCACGATCCTTTCCCCATTCTCTAAAGACTCTAACGACCTCGACGACGACAAGCTGAAAATCCCGAAACAAAAACAAAAATCCTTTGTACAGTATTCAGATGACACGGTGTTAAAAGGAAAAAGTACTGAACACGTAATGAAATAGTATATAGCCTATACTAAATATCACTATATCCTTGTGAGGCACCACCGGTTCACATTTTTCAATTAAGTATGAATTTATTGGTATGACTATTTTAAATTACGAAATAACGGGAGGTAGGCCATATAGTCCAAATCAAGATATTGCTTCAGATATATAGGTCCTGATCACAATAACTTAGTCAACTTCATTTTCAACTTTAAACGTTCTACACTTGTCATTCTGTATATCCTTTCACAAACCACTACAACACAGTAGCAGTGTTTCCCTAAAAGTTTTTATTGAATACAACTTTTAAAAATGGTGTATGGTGGTGTGTAACCATACAAATAACTACTTACGTTTTGTAGCTTGTTTTGAACATTCATTTTTGCATCTATCGTGTGGGGTGTTTGAATTGTCCTCTTAATTTTGTCACTTTCATACTAGATAACAGAAAATTCATTGCATGCCAGCTGCATGATCTATATGCGCCTGTTCTGGGAAATTGTAGCTAACTTTTCAACTTGTAACGAACGCGTATTGTGACTGCTAATTACATTAATAAACTATAGGTTTATTTATAAATGTGGAATATTTTAGTTAGCATGTGGGCGCTGCGGACAGGGTGAAAGCGGCATGTATCAGGAATGCCAGCCGGCCCGGTTCCTAGAATTAGCGAGGGGAGCAGAGTGTGTCCCTATTGGAGGAGAGTATTGTGCCAGCCAGCTAGATAAACGGAGTGAATTACGAGAATTTCTGTTTTTCGTGTGGCATGACGAACGAGAGGAGAGAGGGTCTATTCTGGACCGGCTGGCAGTCACGTTCGGTCTATGTGGCTGCTGCACTGTCTGTTCGTTAGAGAAGCTGCTGCTGCCTGGATCTGGACACCAGCTTTTAAGCAAATGAGCTCAGGCAAAGAACATCTCCTGAGGAACCGCACCGCACTGGTCCATAGCAGAGCAGACGTCATCCAATGTGTGGCGGCAGACATGTTAATTTGGTAATTATACATCGCCAATGAAGGACACTGAGCAAGAGCTACAATTTCAAGTTCATAACATTGCCCAGATACGACCGTGCAGATAAGAACTCTCATAGCCCGGAGCAAACATTTATTTCAGAAGTGAACAGTCAAAATGTTGAATTTGTTTAATTTTGTGTATTTGATATAAAATACCCTGGCGCCCGCAGAAGGACAGCTGATTAATTTAACTAATTTTGTTGTAAAACGTTATGTGAGCAATTGAAATAAAACCATTTGTGATTTCGCATATAAAGTATTCACGCAAGTTCTACCTTTCATAATAAGATTCAATAAAATAATAATATTAATTATTTTTTCAAATTAGGTAATGAGGTCAGAACGTTGAAAACTTTACACTAGGTGTGACAAAAGAAGGTTAACATCAGTTAAGATTATAAATGTGTCTGAAACTCGAAAGGAAAAAAAGACGAAAACTAATGGTTACTAGCAGTTGATTTACTGCCGCAAACTAAACACAAATTACAGAGTTTAGACTAAACTCAAGGCAAGGCTTATAACAGACAACGGATACATATGGCCCTCCACAGTACCTCGGTGCACACAGGAGAAGACTGATTGCCACGTGAACTTTTTCAGCTAATTGAAGTGACTTAAGTGATGAAGCTGTTAATGAAATATTGGAAATTATGTCTAAGGACGGAACTAATGCAGGCATAAGTTTGCATTTTTACCTGATTTTAAATTTTCTATCAACTTCTTTTTTCGGCTGCTTGTACAGTTAGAAAATCTGCGTCGCCCCGACTATTTGCGTCTGATGCATATGATATATATTTGACAACACCGAGCGCGATTAAACAAACTATGCACTGTGTTTCTTATTTAACTGTTGATGCCTCAGCCAGTCACGGGGATGATCATATACGTCATTAACAAGTAGCAGGCATTTGTATCGATGTCTATAGTAACTTGCAGCGAATGTTTCTAACGGCGGTGTCCTTGACATTGAGCAACGTCTGGACTGAAGTCAGCATGTTGTGGGACTAGAGACCGGCTCAATTACAGAGTTTCATACTCGCTTTCAACTGAATTAATAAGTAAGTTGAGCTTCCCACCTTGCCCTGATGTGTTGGAGATCTGTACAAAATAAGTTCACAGTATCCATTGATTTTTTTTGTGAAATGAAACATTGCTGGGCCTCGTCCCTTGGGTTGCTGCGAAGCTCCACGAGAGAAATTCCTTTGACAGCGTAGAGGGAATGCTAATTTTCTACTTTCAAGAAAAGCGTTTAATAAGTTAGCAAGGGATAACATAAGGCTACGGTTACACTGCAAGTGAATTCGCGCGAACTATCCATCTCGTGAAATCGCGCGAACGAAGTCGCCGAAGAAGTTGCTTATTTCACTTTTCACACGATTGAAAGCGATTGTATTCAGTAGTCTAGTTAAATTTATCAGACTCGACTGGTGAAAATTTAGGAATATGGATATTGAAGAAGAATTTTATTTAGCTGAAAACCCATTTATGAAACTCTTTCCATTTGAAAAGAGGAAATTCTTGGTTAGTGATATATTCTTGAATCACCATTTGAGTGAATATGATCAAATTTTCGAAGAATTAAAGAACCGTACTATGAAGTTTTATGAATATTATGGTCTGACACGTACTTATATATATTGAATACAGAAGAGCAAATTTTCTCAAAGTGGGGTATGTGAACCGCTAGCGCTTCGCCAGATGATCATAGGGGATTCACGACATGTTTTACGTTATGGTGGTTGACTGGCTGTCTCAAAATTGCAACACGCACAATGGTGAATTGAGAATGAAAATGTGCAGACTGCTCCTAAAGTCGACTTAACCTGCTGATAAAACAAGCCCATCAATCACATTCATTAATAACATGTGACTATATTACATTTGTAAAAATAAAATCCTTATTAAAAAAAAATCCTTATTAAAAAAAAAAACATAAAATAAAATAAATACTGTTTTTGAGGGGGTTTGTCGTTGCCTGGGAAATTTTATTGGTGTATGTGTAGGTGAGAAAAGCTGCAATAGAGGAAGAAATAACTAGGCATTTTAACTTTAGGCAATGTATTTCACCATCTGAAAATCCACAATATTCTTCTGTCTAACACCAAGCATATCAGTTTTTCACACCATAATAACATTTAAATATAACTGAAATATTCAACGAAGGATTCCCGTGAAATAAAACCTTTCGCAGCACTTGCCTCAGCCTACAAGGAATTGCTGCATTCGCGCGACAAAAACAAACCAGTTTGAACTTCTAGCGACAACAAGCGATTCGCGGACCAATTCGCTTTTACTGTAACCACCTGCCTTTGTTTGTATGGGTTTGTTTATTCGGGCGAATTCGCGCTACTTCGCGCGAAGGATAATTTGCGCGAATTCGCTTGCAGTGTAACCGTAGCCTACGGTGACGATAGAGGAGCGTTCTTCGAAGAAATTTCTCCGGTAGCTATGATACGTGGACGAGCACGTTGTCCTGATGGAGCATCATACATATTTGTCTTAAGAATACATTCTTTTCTTCCTCACTCCTTCAGAATAACGATATCGTTCTTTATTGACTATCGTCCTATGCGGGCGTCGTTTGTAAAAAACTATACCCCCCCCACAATCAAATATAATTAAGGAAAACTTTTGGTGTCCTTTTGGCTAACGTGAAGATTTTATCAGTGATCGTTGTGATAAGACTCATATATAAAATGAGATTTTCTCTAAATTAACTCAAAATAATATTCATAGAGACAGATAACCTGAAAGCAAATTGGACCCAGACAATAGTGCAAACTATATTCCATGTCAGTCATCAGATGCTCCGTAATTTAAACATTTTACTAATTTCCTACCCAGACGTACCCAATCTAACTGTGGATCCTTTCGTCAATGGATCCTAAATATCACCTCACGCTACTGGATGAAACATTATCACTAACCCCACAATCATTTTGTTGTTAATGATTACTATTAATATTAAATTATGTTGCATTTATTAATTATAAGTATCGTGAATAATTGTATTAATGATTCCTCAGACTTCCAAGGCCATAACCCGAAAGTCAATTAATCATGAATTGTATTAATGTTTGCTAATTGAATTGTAGTGTGTGTTGTTGGGTTTACACAGGCTACAGTTTGTTTAGTAAACGGGGTGTCAAGTGTTGTTATATTGTAGTTACAATCTTTAATGCTGGCTAGCACAGCTGGGATGGCAGCGACTGTTGATTGGGCGCTTGAATTGTAGCATGACAGGGCGCGAGGCAACGTGTGTGTTGCGCCGCTAGGAGAAGGATGTATGACTCGAGATCATGTTCTTTGCGAACCAGCTAAAATGGCATGTGAAATGTTCATAGAACTTTTTTTAAACTACTTAACGTCTCCTATAACAACTAGACGGGAAAGGAGGGGGGGGGGGG
Source organism: Vandiemenella viatica (assembly GCA_031002005.1). Classification (NCBI taxonomy): domain Eukaryota; kingdom Metazoa; phylum Arthropoda; class Insecta; order Orthoptera; family Morabidae; genus Vandiemenella; species Vandiemenella viatica. The sequence goes on from CM061920.1 coordinate 195,533,009, forward strand.
GCAAGGAATGGAAAGGAATTCGGCCATGGCCTTTTGAAGGAAGCATCCCGGCATTCACCTGGAGTGATTTGGGGAAACCATGGAAAACCCAAATCTGGATGCCCGGACGGAGATTCGAACCACCGTCCTCCCGAATGCGAGGCCAGAACGCTAGCTGTTACACGACCACGCGGTACATAGAACGTGTATGAATGTAACATAAGCGTATTAAAAGTTGTTTCAAGGTACGCCATTAATTAAATTTAGTATTATTTCGACCAGAACAGTGAGTTTCTCATTTCCAGAAGTTGTTATAGAACCTCTCAATTTTTTCGGCGTTTATGTGACAGAAAATCGTAATCCGAGCTAACAGCTTGCATGTATTCAGAACAGAGAATTGGACCGTTCCCGTGTAAATAACACGCCGTCATCCACTAACGGAGTGGTTAGCACACAATTGGTTAACAATTTCCAGGATAATTGATAGCTCACATTTGGCGACCATTCCAGGGTAGCTCACATAGAATAGGAGTGGGTAAAGCCTTTTAAGCTCTGAGGATTTCCATTAAAGAAGCGCTTATAAACTGAAGATCGAGAATTTTTTACGTTCCACGTTGTCAAGAAATATCAAAAAATTTACGAAAACTGGTAATAAACTCTCATTGACAGCCCGTTCGGGGAAATCGTTCGTTCATGAGAACAACCACAGAAACATGGCTATGATTTTTAATCTTTATCTATAAAACGAAAACCGGATGTCTTATGCTCCAACGTAACATAACGCAGGAGTGGTAAATGAAAATCTTAACGTACAGCCTGAAACAAAAAATAAAAGAAATACGATTCTTACGTCATTCATCGTAAAAAAATAATAGCCATGTTATCGCATGTAACATTTACTTTCTTAAATTTTGGTATTTACTCTTTAAACCCCATACATAGTTATATCTAATGCGAAGAGGAAACTACGTAAAGTGGAAAATATTTAAATTAATTTTTATAATACAATGAAAAAATCTCTCGATATTTTCTTTGTTTCTTGATGTTACTATCTGAGGCCGCACTGCTACAATCTCTGATGTTGTGAAATTTTAATGGCTGTGTTTAGTAATGCATATTTGACAGATTTGAACAGGAAAGTGAGCTGTTTGAAACCTTTAGTGAATAACCTTCCTAGAAATTTGTTGCTTTTGAACATTACAGTCTCTGGCCGCACAGCTACAATTTCTGATGTTTGGATACGAATTAAATTTTCGCTGTTAATAGTAAGTAATGCACAACTGATGGCTTTGAACATGAAAATGAACTGTTTAAAACCTTTAGTGATGACATCGTGTTACTTTTTTTTTTAAATTTATTGATGAGCGATTCTGTCTTTACTACATTTCCTGAAAAAAAACATTGTTTTATTGCTGCACGAATTGCTGTGGTTATTATGATAAAACTTAGTACACATGTTCCTGATATCATGGCTAAAAACATTGCAGTAATAAATCAACCTCAACCCCATCTATTTTTTGCTACACAGAGGGTTAGCCGTTTAAATACGTATAGAAGAATGCAGCGAATGACATGAAATTTAATTCACAAGTGCAAAAAAACTGGTAGTTCTATCATTATCGTGGCGCCAAAATCTGATGATAAATTCTTATAGAACTCGGCGAAAAATATCTAATACAAAGAATAACATTTTTTGATATGGTTTCTCACTTGGTTTTCAAGATTTAACATGTCAAACATCAGTTATAGTTCCTTGTGCTTTTGGTGACGTTTCTTCAGGTCCAGGCTGTATTTCAACCAAACAACAACCACTAGGAAGAAAATAAAACAACTATAGTGCATTTCCACCTTGTAGATATAGTGGTTTGGTGATACAATATCTCGGGAACTAAGCGAGATATCAAAAACATTTATACTTTAATTTCGATTTGTCTCACCAAGTTACATACGAAATTATTATTAAATTTGGCTAAGGCGAAATTTTTCTTCTGGTCGAGGCTGCATTTCAACCTAACCACGTCAACTCTGAAATACGATATCTCGAGAACTAAGTGAGATATATATATATATATAAAATATTCTTTACTTTCAATATGACTCATCGAGTTACATGGGATTCCATCATCAAATTGCAGCTCCACGGTTTTCGTAGAATCCCCAAAAAACTTACCTCTTTTATGAGCTTCAATATTCACTGTGTGTGCAAATCAATGTAGATCATATTTTTTAATAAATATATAAACCACGGTTCCAAGGGCTACTCCACATTCAACTACTGACAGTCAGGTACGCGTATTGTATAATACTACTAGCAGCATCACAGGGCTGCAACATACCAAGGACAATACCTTCGTCGATACTCAAACAACAGCAAGTATCCCTCTTTGTCACACACTATTACCCCGTTCCGACGTGTTCTGATCAACTTATGTCTAGACAAATTAAACTTGTTCAAAAGCCGTTGGCAGCTAATACATCGGTTGATACAGTTAATAAAGACACTATTCAGCGAATTAATGTAAATTTAGAAGAAGTAAATGTGCAACAGAAACTATTAAGTATAACATGGATGTTGTAGTCAAAAGTTAATGAATGGCTCAATCACTCAGTGAATTTCTGATGCTTGATTTAGCAAGCACCAAACACCAGCAGCTTGTTCTTTGCAGCGTCTGTATCTTCCCCGAGGTCTCCAGGTAGCGGCTACTTTGTCCAAGTCTAGTTAGCAGTAAAGCACAATTTCAGTGTCGCTCGGGGGAATGGGACTCTTAATAGCAAAAAAGGTGCTGTTGGAGAAAAGCTTTTCTGTTCAGCACTCCTCTCTTCCCCCCGACGCCACGTCTTACAGCCTTCGTTTTTGTTTCCCTCACGGCGTTTCTTACTGCCAGGAAACATTCGCCGAGTTATGCAGACAGTACCGGCTAGAGGACCATTGCCTTTTACGAATGAGTGACAAATGTCGGCCCTCCGATGAATTCCCTATTCTGTGCCCCTACGTACACAAACTGCCACTCAGCGTCTTGTTGCCCTCTCTACTTTTTTTTTTTTATGCTTTGCGCCTTCAGACTTCCTGCGCAAACAGCCCCTCTTTCTACGGTGCCAGGGATTGTGACATGCCAGTTCAAATGTTTAGACTCGAAATTGGATTTTTTTTGTGTAAAAAAAAGGAGGGCTTGATTATTCTCGTGCTTGGACTCCTTCCCTTGTGCAACAGTTTTCTCGTGTAAAAACGTCGGAGCTTGTTCCTTCCTACTCATTCGCGATTTTATTCGCTCGTCAGTTTCTGCAACCAATTTTTAGTAAGTCGCTTAATTTATTGTATTTTAATTCAGTTGCACATAGTAGCCTAGTCCATCTTATTTCGATAGCCATGTAAATAGTCTTTATTTAGCATTGATATCCTGTGGTGCATTTCATACTCATCGTTTAGCCTTTACTGTTTTTCACGTAACGTGATTATCAGTCTTTTGCACAATTGCATAATAATAAAGGTGAAGTAAGAATCTATATACCGACAGCTGAATTTGTAACGGATATAACTTATTTATTTTTAAAATAAGAGGACGCAAAGAAAATATTTAAAGAACAGTTCAGGTAGCTTACGTATTAGCTTTCTAAAGAAATGAGAATTACTTTTATTTTGTTTTATGAGAAATATAAACTAAAATGATCTAGGTTTACAGCAGCAAAGTTAGTGCAGGAAATTTGAAAACGATCTTTGCTAAGAATATATGAATTTGGTAAATAGTTTCACCATTTGTTTTCACAATTCAAATTGTCTCTGAAATGTCGTAAATATCTTAAAAATATTGTTGGTTCACCTCAAGTAATACACCAAAAAACGAAAACTGTTCACTGTAAATGAATTCGAATATCATACTATTTAAATACTACATGTTTATGAGTAATCATTATAATTGCTAATTCTATTCGTTTGCTGAACTACGCAATCATATAATTATGTCAAAAGAGGTGTTTTTTGACGAGCCAACTTTCTCCCTACATAATTAACCAAAATTGATAAATGAGGTATTATTAAAAAAAAAAACATGTTCTCCACTTTGGTAACATCACAAAATTCAAAAGCAAAATTTCGAAATTCAGCCCGTATATGGCATAATTATGAACAATCAGAGTCACGGATATGCGACAGTTTAGAGTCAAGTTACTTGGGTACTCTGACGTCGATAAGGAGTGAAGGTATTATAGCTAGAAAACACCTCCACATACCACAGAGATATTGATAAACTGTGTTTCCTAGAGTGAGAAGCTTATAGGATATTTCTGTTTTTGTTCGAGTAATCCATTCATCATTTCTAATTGTTTCCTAAGACGTTGTATTTGTTTTGCTACACACGGATTTCAGTTGACAAATAAACAATTGAAATCTCTGAGCCGCTTCTTCTTTCATCCTTCTACAAATCACCGACCTCGCTATTCATCGTATATCATTCGCGAAATTTTCGCACGGGCCATATAATACAAATAAAAACCGGAGACGTGGCATGCCGAACGTTATCACTGCGGGTACGCAGTTGAGACTACCGCAGTGTTCTATCCCTGTCCACAGAGAACGACTGGAAAGCAGTACATGTCGCTCCTTCGGGACAGCCGGTGCCGTGGCGGTGGCTATGAAAACACTCACCTCTCCAAGGGGACAGTGGCGAGGGCGGTTCTTTCGTCCACAGAAGATCCTGCCCCAGCCACTTTAAAGAGATCCCTGATGCCTAACACAAACAGACGCTTCTCCCATCTGGCTTCTTTCTGCGACTTTTATCACCATTCAGACTAGGTGCACTAACATTCGAAATTTTTTGCAACTTTAGGGACGTTCAACTAGCTCAACCCACTGTCGCCAGATTACTCAGTGAACAAGGGGGGCACTAATCTCGAGGTAACCAACATCATCTAGCATAAGAACGGTCAGATATGCCCATCAGCATGCTGCTAAATGAATAATCGCGCTGGAAACTTCATAATACTAAAAGCAGTAATACAGCCTTCATCTCTAGTGTAAATCCAAGAGGAACAACCACCAAGTGCAAGTAGAACCACGCCGTCCGATTATAGTTCCGTACTCTAAAGGCTCAAACTCCAATTCCAATGTGGTAGGTCATATTGCAGTCACTTGGCACAAAAATCAGAGCCTGATATATTTTAAATTTTGGTAGCGGACTCCATTCCACGGGCCTCCAACGCATGTCACGTTACGGTTGATGATTCAGTTGCGGTCAAATTAGTTATAGGTATCTTTGGATTCACGCACATTTAATTTAGAGGATTTTAAACAAAATAATATTTATACACGGAAAAATAACCTCCATATAAAATTTTTTCCTTATTTTGCTCAAAACCTGCAAGATGTTTTTAACATAGATGTTTTTAATATTTGTTGTTTAAATATAGGTTTCAACAAAAATTTGTGATGAATTTAAAGATCTTAATTGATATCGTTTTTGAGATAGCGCCGATGACAAAAATAGTCGAATTCTACAGGTTTTATGGATAGGGGTGTCTTTAAATTTCCCGTGAAAAATTTTAAAAAAGTATAATAGTGGCATAATGATGGATGCAGGTTGTCAAAAAGAATTTTTAACTACATAATTAAATTAGAGATGACAGCAAAATGAGTTGAGTGGATGAGAAAATATATGGAAAAAGTTGGGATCCATCCAGATAAGATAGAGAATAGACGACTATTTTAAACTGAGACTGATAAATTCTAGGGGTACCGAGAACAACGTACAAAGGAACGTCAGAGAGAATGAAAAAATTTTGGAAGGAGAAGAATAGGCGAATCAGTGAACCAGTTGTTTCCTGTGTTCCGCAATAGGCCAAAATCAAAAGAAGAGTAAGAAGAATGTTTATATGCATGGTGAGCTCTGAACATTCATAACCCACACGCCGCAGTAGAGTTTTCTTTATTTTTGGCACCAGTTATTTCTATCTAAACTCCAAATAATATATTTTTATAAAATTACATTTACAATACCTGGTTTAGGGTCAGCAAAAAGCATATTACGTCCAAATTTTAAGTTTCTATCTTATTCCTACTAAGCGCTAGAGACCTGTGGCAGACAGGCAGATAACGGAGCGCCAGCTATGGAACTCTCTTTCAGATGATGAGTAGGGACTAAAGTTACTCCTCTACTCAACATACTCGTGCTCTGCCTCTTTTTAGAAAATTGTTGTTCCAGACTATCTTAGTTGTACGTTAGCAGGTACCGACAGACGAATCTCATTAATTAAATTATTTTACGAAAGAAGAAGACACCTGCATGTTCATTATATTGCCCTCATAAATAAATCACTGAAATGGAGGATTTCATACACTCAGATCCAAAGCCAGCAGAATAGGTTACATGATGCGCTGATTACGACGCATTTCCTGTGCTTTTGGTCAATCAACGCGTTCAGGGCAACGCCATTTTAAAAGATGTTGGTTTTTCAAATATTTTGGCTCTTTAGACGATATTTAAGTGAATTTTTTCAGATATAGTTTTACTCAAATAGTGCTCCATTGCAAGCGATAGACACATTCATATTTAACTTGATGTCTCTTTATTGAACACTTGGCTACTAATTATTTTGTAGATTGAAGTTGTTGCATTAAAATAGTGTATCAATCATAAATATGTTTCAAACCGTATTTGATATTTCTCAAAACATTGGTAGTGCTATACTGACGGAGCGTACTGGGACCAATTTTTTACCATTTTTCCCCCTTTATGAGGTGATGTATAATATGTTACACCACTAATATTTCCAGAGCGGATGCCTTCAATGGAAATCTGGAAATCTCAGTCAGCTGTCGACGTGTTCAGCAACCTCTTGGAGTTGTAGAAGTTATTTCGGAATAATGAAAACCGAAAACTTAAGAGCTCGTCCTATCATTCGACGTGAACTAATAATGGCAACAGTCGAGATTTAGAAAACAGCTGAAATTCGTTTACTCAAATTTCACGTCTTGTAAATGGAAGCTCACCTGATGAAGGTAACGGAGGTTGCTGCCGAAACGTTGTGGAAAGGAGAAATTATCTGGCAGAAAATCCGTGAAGAATTCTTGTCGATTAATATTTTCATTCGTGGCAAATCTTGAATCGTCAATTGTCACGACTGTAGTTGGATCGCTGAGGTTTTTTATAAATCTGCGGACGTAATTGTAAATTTTGCGATGCGCATTTATATAATTAGCAGTGTGGTAATGAATAAAATAATTGACAGTATTAGAAATGGTAGGTAGTCAGATTATAAGCCGATAGTCAGTTGGTTTAATTAATTAATGTTTTGAAACATCGAGATATATTCCAGTGATTTAATTAGATTATATTTATCACATGACGGTGTTTAAATTTTTGTGCTGGATAGCTTTGTACCAGTGCCAAGGGTCGAAGGATTTTCATCCACAAGGTCAAAGACACTCGATCTCGTGCACTGCTTTTCTTATATTTTACACTGTTCATTCCTTTGTTTTCAGTAACAAGTAGTTACCATCAGTTTGTATACGTCTGTATACAGGAGATGCATTGTCTCTCTGGGTTACTAATTGTGTATTGTGTTGAAATAGTCATGGTGCCAAGGTAATTTTACTTCCCTTTTCATAGATAGAACGTTGTGCCATACTATTACATACTTTTCAAAGTTATTTTTACTAAGATATACAGATTTAATATTACTCTACATGAAGTGTTCACAATGTCGTCTATTGAAATAACTGATGCAGATGACCAAAATCAGGTCACTTAATATTTGTTTCCGTCATTGTTTACGGAAAGAATACTTAGACCAAATGAGTCAGTAGTTTGCCTCAGAGTTAGGGTGGCAAGAGAGTTTATTATTTCTTAAAAAATAAGTATTAAGATCGGCCATAGGTATTACTCGTTTATATTCGAGCACAAACAGCGATAGCATGTCTGGAGATCCATCACATATATCAAGTATTTTTCACTTTTTAGACACGTGAACGGTATTATTTTCTTCAAGATTACAAAGGCATCCATTTTAATAACGTAAAGTTTATCTTTGTTCTTATTTAAGCAGGTACTCAACTATACCATTAAACGTACTTAGTTTCACTTTATTGTTATTAACTGACGGGTTTAACAGGAAATGTGAATTTAAAGTTTGCGTGTTTCGTTAGCTAGGTAGCGAGCGCGTGTGACAACAGGTCTCGCTGCAGTTATATAAGCTTTGAGCGTGGAATTGGCAGGAGTGAATGCAGCTAGCTTGAATGATGTGTTAAAAAGAAGATCTAATATGTGAGATAAGCTACGAGGGAGGGAAGAACTAATTGAATATTAGACTTACGTAAGTACGTGCCAACCATTCCATAAAGTTATTTGAATCGATCTTCCAATTACATCGCTATCGATAAAACTAATAACAATATAGAAAAACAAAGAATATTTTAACTTACCAAAAATAAATTAGTAGAAGTAACATACAGTTAAAATTGATACGAATAGGTCCAACTACTTAAAATTAATGTCAATTAAACATTCAATTACTCTTAGGAGATTAAATTAATGTATTGTAAGTTCAAAAAGGTATTTACCATGTCTCGTTTTATACAGTATCCTGACTATGGCTTTCTCCTTCTATTTATTATTTCAATTTTGCCATAATATTTCAATATTTATGATCCTAAAACAAACATTGATTGGAATAAGAAAACAATAGGAAAAGATGTATTCAATGGTAACTGAAGGTGTGTCATTTATGCAACCAATGCCTGGAGTGATTTGGGAAAACCATGGAAAAACCAAACCTAGATGGTTGGATGAGGATTCGAACCCGCGTCCTCCTGAATGCGAGGTCAATGTGGATAGCCATCTGTAAGCTGGCGCAAGCTAATAAAATTCCTTGCGTGCTTACAATACATTGTTTGTGTTAAGTATCTTATTTCATTGAACACTGATGCAGTGCGCAGTATATACAGCCATGCAGTATACTATGCAAGAAGCCAAATTTTAGCTACTGGAGCAGACAACAATGCGCCAAAGAGCGACCTTTTTTTAATATTGGGTATGGGGCTATTTAAGTGGAAGTGGTTCATTAAACAGCCTTGATGAAGGTAGTATATTGACCGAAGTGAGGTGGGCAGGAAGAATGAAGGCTGGCAGAATTTCTTTTCAGAGCTGCTCACTGCGCCGAGGTGAATACGTTTTGCATCTTTCGATGATCTGTTATAAGTTCTTTTATGAAATATACAGTATATGATACCAATGTTCCCCAGCAAAAAGTTCCTCCTTCTTGTATGCAGTACAAGAGTTTCTAATATCACATTAACATCTGATAATGGTATGTAATAGATTTGTCAAAGTGAAATAAATAAAGTTTTCGTAACAAATGAGTTCATACTTATTATTTTATTTTGAAACTAAATTCAGCGCAAGCAACGCCTGGAACAAGGAACGTTAAAATAATAAGAAAAAAATTGAATGGAAGACGCTGTTACAGTAACCGAGAAGTAGTTGCACTCCTACTAGAAATCAATTAAAAGGCACGACTGTGACCAAAAGCTGGCACTCGATTTTAGGCACAAGGATGTAGGGGTGTCAAGGATTGGAATAAATTACCAAGGAAATGATGAATAATTTGACAAAAACGCTGAAAGAATTGAAAGTTGAAAATCGTAGGGAACATAAGTAGACGTGAACAGGAATGGGGAAAAAGGTGTGTGGAAGGAAATTACCACAGAAGCGTGCTCTCTATCGCAATTAAATTATACTGGCGGTTAGGCCATGACAAATCCAGCACCACAGTTAATATATATATAAATATATTCCATCAAATTCTCTCTTTCTGGTATTCCTGCTTTAGTTGTTTTTATTCGGGTTTTATAGCTTGTTGAAGTCAAGGTCATTAAATTCGGAAGAGGATGGGAAAACAATTCCGTGTCTTGGAGGAGAATTGGGAGAGGAAGTAGCCTAAATTGATTTCGGGAAACAGTTGAATACCAAAATTTGAATGGCCGGACGGAGATCTGAACTCACGTTTCCGAATTCCAGGCCCGATAGTTACCAGCTTTAGTTAAGTTATATGATAAAGGAAACTGTTAACAATCTATCGTTCATTTCCATGTGACGAATTATCTACATTACATTTTAATTTTCATACGGCTATTGCATCAATTTACATGTTTTTTATCTTTTTTTTTCTTTTATCTCTGGCTGGAATTTCACTTACTTGTAACTATTTCTTCGCTATTATGTGTTTTTATGAATTTGCAAGAGTAACGACGCTTGCCAGTTGAGTAGTTATACAAAAGCAGTATTTTTATAGATATAACTGACTTTTTTGATACAATTTTTATCGTGTGTTCATACATTTTTTCACTAAGAACTTCCTCTGATCATTGAAGTACGTATTCAAGAATTTTTATCACTCTCTTCCTTCAGTTATTAGTGTCAGGAAATTTACTTAAACAACAGGTAATAGATAGACGTATATGGCCTGTTGATCAAAACATCGATTTCTATCACATTTTACTTTAACTAAGAGCATGTAGATTTAACACTGAAAATTTCAATGCATTATTTAGAGATACAATATAGTCGCTACTAGAAGATCACTAGAGACAAGCTTCAGTTAAAGAAAAGTGTGAGACAATATTTACCTTTTAAGTAGATGAAGTAATCAGGAAAGGAAAGGAAAAAGTTTAATGTGGCAAAAGTCATGGAGAAACAATGAGTATGCTGCCATTTACTAACGACATTGAGCTGTTAGCAGACAAGCGTGAGGTTATGGAGAAATTACTGAAGGGCAGAAGTGAAATACTGACAACAGGGTATGGGCTAAATATGTCCTGAATAATTAAATACAGCAGAAATGATATCAATAACAGTAGCTAAATATAAAAATAGGATCTTAATAACAATGAGCAGTTTTTGATTATAGGAAAATAAAATTACATCTGATACTCGAAGCAAAATCTATTTTAAAAGCAGAATTGCAATAGCAAAAAAGAAAATACTGTAAAGGCCGGACTGAACCCCCTGTGCCGAACCTTACGTTGTCAAGAGGCCTGAGTGGATGGGGGGTGAATTTGTGGGCTTGTGGTGGAAGCAGACTTTAGAGTGGAAGTTTACTGACCTTCGGGACATTTACTAAGTCTTCTAATCCTCTTGCGCTGTCTTCTCTCTTGAAGATGTCTTCTGTCTTCTGGTGATCTAAGCAAAGACTTGTGGGCTAAAGTAAGATGTTAATTGATGTTAATTGTCAGGAATCATGACACCACTCCATTAGTTACGGTTGGAGAACCGATTAGGCAGGGAAAGGCCAGGGCAAAGTGATAACCTAGCTGAGAATCTACCTAATAAATAATGTGGGCGACTATCGCATTTAGAGTCCCTTTTATTGACCACTGAAGACTGTATGAATACAGTTGAGAGCGCGATCTGTAAGGATAACTCCCGATAGCCTCTACAATAATAATTATTGACAGAGCCGCATCTCGGCTGCGCAAACTAACTGATTGAGAATGTTAACTTCTTGACTGAATGGCGAATTGACGTGATGGATGCATGGTGGCGAGGCTAGCTAACGAGACACGGCCTAGCTAAGAATTAGCCCATATTGGACTGGTTGATAATGATCGACAAAGTGAGCACGAGTTTGGCTCGCTGTGGTCGCTCGTAAGTTCGGTTTTGCGTCACCGAACAGAGCGATGCCCTCTTAGTCAGCCGTCAGCGTTTTACCCATAAACAGCACTTGCTGACACTCGCACTCGGCACTTGCATTCTGTTCTGACTTGAGGCTCCATTAACTTTACGAAATATTTCATATACCTAAAATTCTCATTCTTTCGAATAAATATATATGTCCAAAACGACAATGACATATCTCCCCCTTCCAATCCATTATACGTCCCCGTATAATGTCATAACATTGCATAGGAATTCTGATCCACCATTCACTTCGCCATTAGTCGATTCACATAAAAGTTAAGAATAAAATTTGCTTTCCAGTTTTTATCCTTACAGTCGATTACAAAAGTAATGTATATGTAACTTATAAAATCAAATTATGAAAATCATTCAATTATGAATTGGCTATTGCTCTGCTTTAAAATAGTCATTGGTCAATTCGAGAAAAGGTTACATCCTTCATAATTATTTCTTACTAAATTACATGTTACAAAAACAAGTTAATAACTGTTCTCATGTATCATTAATTTGTACACAAGTGTAAAATTGTGTTTTAAGGTAGTAAGATTTCATCAAACTAGTTAATTGCATGAATTAGAACATCGTGACCTTGTGTGATAAAGATCAATAGTTACTTATTGCAAAAGATGCTACTGTTTTTGATTCTATGCTTGATCACTACTCATATTTCCAAAATATGGAAATTTCTAATTTCTAATCTAAAGTGAAGTATCATTGATTACAGGGCGTTAAAAATTAATGTTTACACTACTGCAGAATAAATGAAATTTAAAGTCTTTCTCCTTAATATTTTAGACTGAGTATAAACCAAGTTTGTCATGAAATATCAGTGAAATTGTTTAAAATCAGATTAAATGTCATAGATCGATAATCAGTAATCTGAATTGTGTCTTCAGTGTTCACAAGTGTGTAAATCTCGATAACATAATCTACGCTGTATAACTTTTACCTTAATATAATTATTTCCGTATTATGTATGACCATTATGAAGTTAAAATAAAGGATTCATGAATTTAGAAGGACGAACAATAATTTTCGATGAACAGTTGGTTGAATGAAACGCCCATTAATAGTCTGTTTTAGTACTTATCAAATGTCTTTCGTTTCACTCGCGGCTGCGTGTAGTGAGTGCAGGTCGCCGACTTGTAACTCGAGACTTGCTGCGTCGACATCATGCTCGTCGCGAAGCCGTTCGCTGCAAGTTTTCGCTGAAACAATTCGACTACAGCAGAATATGTTCCTAAGATTTCGCGTTTTTGAGTGAATTTTGAATCACCCACAAATATATATGGCAATTTCTTTTTGAAAATTCAAAACATGTCATTACGCTAATGGATTATTTACTTATAAAATTTTGAGTTCGGTCCAATATACTATGGTCAACTTGGGAAAAATCATATTTATATTGTACATTAACAAAACTGGATAGGCAGAATTATTATTCATCAATTCATGAAAAATCTGACTTATTTCTATATTTATTACATTGAAAACTATTTCTAAGAGAAAGAATTACTAATGATTTCTTGAAATTTTGTTACGTGTGTATTGACTACAAGATATAACATTTTAAGTTAATTTCTATTTGCACTGAAAGAGTTAAGTACACTACATTTTATATTATACACCCGATTTTTATTATACTAAATACCCTTTTACTATTTCTGTTCTACATTACTTATCAACAAAGATATATCCATTTATACAGAATAAAATTATATTACATGATCATCATAGCTGACCCAACTTAAATGCATGTCCCTTCTTTTACTGAATTCTTCAATTATATTACAATTCATAAACGCATAGTTTCGCTATCCAAACAGATACATTACACAGACACATTACAAGTGAACAATTATACTCACATAATATATACTGAAACATTCTTGACAGTTTGAATCACTTTTTTTTTTATTGTGTAAAGTATTTTTCTATTTTTTTGTATTTTTTTTTAACTTTGCACTTAAACTTAACCAGTCTCTCAGATGTTTATGCTCACTGTCTTTCTAGAAAAGTTATTCTTTCATGGGTTAATTACTTACATGCGACATTATGTTGGTTGGGCTTTCGTATTCTCGTAAATTTTCGAGATTATTTCCACTTACAGTTTACCATTTAACTTAGTTGCTTACTTTAGTTAGGGAACCTCATCTAACTGCTTACATAGATTTACGCGTGCTTTACTTATCTGTGCTTATCCCGATGCTAGTTTATTTGTGTGCGAACTCAATTCGTCTTCTCCGTGGCCACTAACTTCAACAATATTTTTTATTACCTGCGTGCACATAAAATTCTCTTATACTCTTTAACCACTTAAATCACATTGCTTTAACCCGCGGACTTTCTCGAAACATTTGCACACAATCGCCTGAACGATGTGGCCGTAACCGATATTACCGCTGCCGGTTTAGATACACAGGGTGCTCCCAAATATTAATCTCCTTTTACTTCAACTCGCGGAGTTTATCGGAACATTTTGGTACGCAACCACCTGAATGGTTGGCCCAGTTCTCGACGTTTTCACTAACAATTTGCAACTTTACTTCCTTCAACACATTTAACATTAATTTCTCCCAACGTTCTGGAAATTTATCTCCCGGAGTTTTGACGTAACACATAGACTTAAGACAATCGTATTGCGGGCAGAGATTGGCCTATCCTTCCCTGATTGCGTACGCGTCTATTGAACTACGAAGCAGGCGCAACTTGAATATAATGCATTCCTGAACTTCGAGATCTTTGCTACTCTCAACCCGTTCGATAATTCCTGAGAAATCAATTCTTAACCTCCGTAACCGTTGCTCATAATGTAACCACTCAGCACCCTTCAACTTTTATACGCATTCGCCGTTTGCGACATGCACTAACATTTCAACATTTCGAACATTTGTCTATTTTCCTCGCTGCAGCAAAACTCAATAAAATTATTTCTTGCACGCCCTATCAATATCGCCTAGCACACGTCTCCTTAACGATAACCTTTTACTTCTACCTACTTAAATAGCACAGTTATTCTTACACCTTTTCCAATAAGCACCGTACACTGATCTTAAATTTATTTTTGTTTCATCAGGCCAGCATATTAAATAATTATTCCATGAATATCTTATTTTTATTGTAAACAGCATGCATATTCTTTCACGCACAATAATCATATCTAAAACCAGATTTTGTATTTGTTGCTAGATAACGCGCTTCGAGATATATAATAAAATTTCAATTAATTTGGGAGAACATTTCATTTCACTGCCACTTTTCAGTTTCATTTTGTAATTTAGTGCATATTTTCCTCACTATTTTTCTTAAACAGATTTTTAAAATTATTTTATGCTATAAGGTTTAATTAACATATTTTCAAATACTGCTGTCTTTACATATAAAGCAATCAGAAAACGTACTTTTAGTTCGTAATACATGATACATGTCTGCCAACTTAACAGACAAACCACTAAATGAATTTTACCCAACAGAAGAATTATTTTTAACTTGAACATTTCATTAGTTCTTGGTTTACCCGCACACTGCTCAAAAAACAACATAATTATATTACATTAATTATCACAAAATCCACATTACACATTGAAATAATTATAAACTAATGCAAATAATTGTTCTCAACTTGTATTGCATTTAGAGAGAGTAAGAGTTACGTATATGTCTTTCCAAAACCAGTGAGATCTCTTTTTTTGCCTTAACGCATAATTTGTTTAAACATTTATAGAATTTAACAATATAGTTGGTTACTTCTTGTTCGGTGCGCGCTAACGATCAGAGCTACGAACTATTCAACTATCCTTCTAAATAGAATTTATGCAGTCATGCTTTCTTAACTGAAAATTATTTGACCGTACCTACCCTGTAATTAATTGCATTCTCAAATATAATAGTTTTATTAAACTGCACATTTCCTTTTTTAATCAAATTACATTTATATGTAAATTTTAATTGAAATTACCGCTTTGTCCGGGGCCCTTCGGTCAAACCATAATCTGCAACTAAATCTTATCTCTGCAAATTACGTTTATTTCATTTCACTCAGAAATTATTGATTTATATTTTTGAAAGTATAGCACATTTTAAAACATAGTTTGAGGAAATAATTTCTTTAATGTATATTATCTGTACATTTTAATTAACTAATTCTGCCACAAAATTGATAAACATACTAGGCGAATTACAATTTCCTTTTAATTTATTTTCTGATAGACCGTAATTTTGCCTTCCGCCACATATTTCGCATTAAAAAACATATTTTGAACAGAATTATAGTTGAACATAGCATTTTCCGACAGAAACCAAATATTACAGCATTTATTACTCATTCTTTTAAAACAGTCGCGTTCTTTCAACAGAAAATTTAAATAAAACAATTTTTTAATGAAACAAATCACTCTTGAACTTGAAAATTATGCAATTTTCCCGCAAAAAAGCCCGTAATTTATTGCCATATGCATGCGTGCGTGTTCAAAACTCACCGTTTGCTGTTTTCACGATTTGAAGCTGGTAGAACTGCTCTGCTGGCGTCGTGATGTCCCCGGAAGAACTGGTGTAGTCGCCGCTGGCTGCAACTCGACTCCTGCTCGCTCAGCACGGACGCCGGCTGGCCGCTCGCCGTCCGTCTCGCGTAGATTTCGCCCGGTGGTAGAAGCCCGTCGCCGATATACTATAACTTTTATTAAGACTGATTAAATTTGCTATCAACCGTTAACTGTCTCGCCCGTCTCACCACCTATACATTCCATCTGCCATTCAATTACTTCCCGTGATTTCTTCGTCATTCTCCCCACGAAGGTTTTCCATCCTAAAGGTCTTTGATTCGAATCTTCCACTTTCCGATCCGTAAATTCCTGAAAACCAAATGTAAAGGCCGGACTGAACCCCCTGTGCCGAACCTTACGTTGTCAAGAGGCCTGAGTGGATGGGGGGTGAATTTGTGGGCTTGTGGTGGAAGCAGACTTTAGAGTGGAAGTTTACTGACCTTCGGGACATTTACTAAGTCTTCTAATCCTCTTGCGCTGTCTTCTCTCTTGAAGATGTCTTCTGTCTTCTGGTGATCTAAGCAAAGACTTGTGGGCTAAAGTAAGATGTAATTGTCAGGAATCATGACACCACTCCATTAGTTACGGTTGGAGAACCGATTAGGCAGGGAAAGGCCAGGGCAAAGTGATAACCTAGCTGAGAATCTACCTAATAAATAATGTGGGCGACTATCGCATTTAGAGTCCCTTTTATTGACCACTGAAGACTGTATGAATACAGTTGAGAGCGCGATCTGTAAGGATAACTCCCGATAGCCTCTACAATAATAATTATTGACAGAGCCGCATCTCGGCTGCGCAAACTAACTGATTGAGAATGTTAACTTCTTGACTGAATGGCGAATTGACGTGATGGATGCATGGTGGCGAGGCTAGCTAACGAGACACGGCCTAGCTAAGAATTAGCCCATATTGACTGGTTGATAATGATCGACAAAGTGAGCGAGTTTGGCTCGCTGTGGTCGCTCGTAAGTTCGGTTTTGCGTCACCGAACAGAGCGATGCCCTCTTAGTCAGCCGTCAGCGTTTTACCCATAAACAGCACTTGCTGACACTCGCACTCGGCACTTGCATTCTGTTCTGACTTGAGGCTCCATTAACTTTACGAAATATTTCATATACCTAAAATTCTCATTCTTTCGAATAAATATATATGTCCAAAACGACAATGACAATACATTATTTGAAATATTACTCATTTGTTTTGAACTATTGACCTAGCGTTCAGATAGAAGCTTCTAAAATTACATGTATGAAGCATAGCGTAACATGAAAGTAAAGTCTGATGTGATGATATAGCACGATATTAAAAAATAAGTGAACAGATAACGTGCAAAATAAGAGTATTCTGGAAACGATTTACGAAAATTTAAAGTTTCTGGGAGAGCCTCTAAAGAAATCAAAGGAAGGATGAAGTGGTTTTAAGAAATGCGCGACTGGTTAACTTTTTAGTAGATGGAATAGTAGATGGGACGAATTATAAAATAATGCTAACTTTAAGATTAGAACATATGAAGCAGGTAATTGGAGACGTAGGTTATGGTAGGTTTGTCGAGTTGAAGAGGTTTCCTGAAGATATGAAGAGATGGAGGATTGTTTCAAACAAGTCAACAGACTGATGACAGTGGGGGCGAGGGGAAGGCAGGGTGTTACACGTTGCAATGAGGTGTGTTACATCCGAATAAAGTTTTTACGGATCAGATATGTTGAAAAGGACAGCGCAGTACATCCATTGGGTGCTTCTGGATCCCGTAGAGGCACTAGACGATAGGGGAAGCTTCGGGCTTGACTCGTAGTCTGAACCAGGCAGAGAATAGGAATTAGTTACGTCTGACTGAACCACCGACGGCAGCTGTGCTCACCGTTGACTATTAATAAAAAAAATCCTTATCACTGAGTGGTGAGACCTGCCAAAGCGACGGTTCTAATCAGATGGATCCCAGGGTTGGGTTACCCTTTAGGGTGAGAATCGGTGGCGGAGAAATTGATTATTTAATCGAAAAAGCAAGGACACTCCTATGTTTGTGACGTCATGCGGTCCATATCACGATTGTCCCATATGTTGGAAAATAATTTAATCACGTCTTCCAAAAGGCTGAACCGAATTTTCTACTGAAGTTGCCAAACGAGCTTCTCGGAGAAGTACACTTAACAGTTAGCTTCAGAGAGGAGCGCAAGAGTCATCTCTAGTGCAGAGTGTCATAAATTCGACACCACAGAGAAACAAAATATTGGAGTCAAAGGTACGAGTGGATATGAATTGTTAAGTCAAGATTCATTGGTAATTGACCTATGGAGTCAGCTCAGGAGAGAACAACACTGCTTCCAGTACAGTGCTCCGACTTGTGAGATAGCTGCAGTGCATTAACTAGAGCAACTAGAGCAACTGTTGCAATTGGACGCATGCTCTAACACCAGAAACCGAGTAAGCGCTTGTCGGGAAGAGAAGCGTGATGAGACGTTGTCAATAGTTGCCGACCATATCAGCCGCAACATATGAGTCGCCAGACGTGAGTAGGGTACAGGTGTAATAGGTTTTAATAGTTTGAAAGTTAGTCGCAGTATTTTAGTGCTGCACAAACCACCTTCCTTGAGCGGCCGTCCTGGTGGGAACGAGTTGTACATGTAACAGAGCACTCAGTTACTTCAAGAACACAGTTTAGCGTGGAAACGCTGTTAATAATGTACTGGAACCTTCTAGAAAAACCGTCTCCAGCTGGCCAATTAGAGCTCTACATGCACTCTACGTTATTAGGAACAGCCAATAGGAATCAGTCATCCCTACCATGGAGCGAGACAGCAGAGCGCAGTTCTAAACGCTGGTCACAGTGCTCTTCCGAAATAATACAGTAAACTTGCAACTCCTAGGATAATGGCTTAGGCATTATTACGCTTGCTATCAATCTCGTCTCTGGACTTCATTTCAATTCCCTCGACGTCATTAGTTAGAATTTTCTTAAGTTTTTTTACCAACCTGTGCTCTTAGAAGCTAACTGGAAGAGCAGAAGTTGACTACCAAAAGGCGGGGCATATCCATGTGCACAAAGTGGTAAGTCGATGGTCTTCGTTCGGCTTTACCACACGACAAAGTGGCATAATACGTGAAAGAACTATAGGTATTTGTTTAGCCATGAAGGCTGAAACTAAGAGAAATTTGATCAAGAGTCAGTCAATTATTGAAAATAACTTCTCAAATTTTACTTGATAATGCAATGTGTTTGAAACTGATCATAATGAGTAAATATAGTCAAATGACTAATATGTTAGTCAATATCAAACAACCTTCCGTTTCTAAGTCATTAATTAACAATAATTAATTAGTGATGAATAATGACCAAAAGAATCGTGTCTCTACAAGGTGAATTTTCTAACTTCTTGCGGAAACATTAGTAGAGTCCACTGATAAAATTATTCAAAGGAAACATTATATTAGGTAACAGTATAATGTCAGAAACAGATGAGTGACATGTTGAATTAAATCATTTAGTGATGTAAACCCACAAGAGAATGTTTTGCAAAAATGTACGCAACTGGAAGACTGATCTGTGGGCAGTCCCTTACGAATCGTCACTAGTGAAATAAAAATTGCACACGGGAATTATGAACAACTAAAATAGTGAACGAAGAATAAAGAAGTGAACTGATTACAAACAACATTTAATGCTACTGTTTCTAGTTTTACTTACCGAGCGTGGTGGTGTAACAGTTAGAGTTCTGGCCTCGCATTCGGGAAGACACTGGTTCGAATCCCCGTCCGGGCATCAAGATTTGGGTTTTACATGGTTTCCTAAATCACTCCAGGCACATGACGGGATATTTCTTTCAAAAGGCTATGGCCGAATTCCTTCCCATTCCTTGCCCTCCATCCTTTCCCGTCTCTAAAGACCTCGCTGTTAAGAGACGTTAAACAGTTAAAATAAAATATCTAGTTTTATTTGTTTTAGCGCGTCTCTATGTCCACATGACAAAGTAGTTTTAGGATGGATATGAACGTAGAACAAAACAAGGTTAGAGAGAAGAGTGTGAACGAAATAATTTTCCATCTCTCCATCAATAGACTCAAGTTTGTTTTGTGAAGTTGGTAGGGTAACCTCCGGGTGTTTTGAACTCGCTGTTGAATGGACTTCACGTTGCCTCGTCTACCCTTTGCTCGTTGTGTCCCTCACTCTCTCTCTCCTACTCGCTCCCTTTTTTGCCACCTTGGTGACAATTGCTGTCCTCGAAGTCCGTCGCAATGGTGGAAGCCTGACAGACGTCTCCGTAGTAGCAGTCGGCGGAAGAATTAACTGCAGCCGTAAAAGCCGACCTTCCCCGAAATGCCCGTTGCCACTCTGCTCTGCCCGGCTGATGTCCCTGTACAGTGCGGGGGCGGGGCGAGAGGAGCCGCTGTGGCTACAAATCGAGCGTAAAGCGGCTGCTTTACAACCACCCACCGCTGCCCTCGTGCAATTAACGTACGGCGTCCGGGGAGGGGTGGCTACAAAGAGACACCACCTAACGAAATTAGAGGAAGGCTCACGGCGTACGTCACACTTTCACGCCCACTATCAGGATCCTTCTCTGATTTATTTACAAAAGTTCGTTCAGAAAATTAATTCCGAATACTTACGCAAGTAATCATCTTATATACAGCTCACGTTTGTTCCCACCTTTACGTTACATTTCTTCCATTTAGTTTTTCTTAAAATGTATCTTAAAGTATTTTCTTATATCTTTCACTACCATCTAAAGACCCAAAATTATAAACGTTTCGGTACATTATGAATAGGGCAATAGAAGAAAGGTATTACAAATCATAAATTCAATTTAGAGGCTATCATTGTAACCTGGTTTTATTCGAAAGATCTGCTGTAAATCATAAAGGAGTGCTGCAATATTAGTAAGGAATGGTTAATGTAGTTACTGTTTTTCTATTTCTTCTGCCATACGAAATAATTAATAGTAACGAATGGAACATTTAAATTCACACAGCCTTTTAAAGATATGCCTTAAAAGTTTGAATATCGTCCTTCGAAAATATCCATAATAAAAAGTCATAATATCTTTGATTTATTTAAAGTTGATTGATAAAAATTTAAAAAAGGAAAATATTGATTGCGGTAATTTATTTTCAATTTTGACTTTCGATGTTCTACGGCGTTCTGAAGGAATTACCTGACAATGATATGAAGAACTTAACGACTCAAGAAATTGAACACCAATACAACGTTAATGAATGATAAAGTTGCGACTGTTTCACAATGTCTACATTTAAGCATGTAATAAAATTGTAAATCAGCCGTGACTCCACACAAAATTTATTTTAAAAATTGAGTACTTTCAATGCACATTACTTATAAGAGAAAGGCAACAATCATACATTTTTTAATTGTTTTCCGTATTTTTATCATGTCATGTGAAAGCTTATGAATCGATTTCAAGGAAGCCTAAACAAAGTAATCACGCCATATATTAAATTTTTATCCGCCGTTAGCCAGACCAGATGATAGACTTCAAACTCGTAAATTTTGGACATTTTTTCTGTAAAACTCATCAACCGCACTCGACAGTTTGAATACAATTTTAAAATAAACTTTCAAGTGATAATAAGGTCCCTCATGCCCATTCCTACAAGAAAATAAATTAACGGTAACATTTTATTTATATCATCTTCCCCGACTTCTACAGTTTTAATTAGGACCGATTCATCAATTATTATAACATCTTTCGTTGTCACATTACTGAAATTCTGATAGAAATTTTTTATACTATTCTTGTCAGCATACGAGGAGCAGTGTAAATACTAGGAATGGAAAGGAAACAAATACATTTTCTACCCCGTCATCCATATGCCGCCTGGTCAACCATTTAGTCAACTGATTAAATTTTGTGAAACAAGCTTTATCACCTGAGGTGGAAAAAAGAAAATCGTTTACATTTAGATTTGATTTGCCAGAATTCATCCTACCGGATGCCTTAACTCCTCACATATGTGATACTTCGACCGAGGAAAGCTGTAAAACAGAGGAAGGAACTTCAGCAGTCAGACACCCCGGAGAGTTCGTTAAGGAACGCTGTACCGGCGCTTCAGTTCCCAGCGGGGCAGCCAGCCACGTGGAATCCGCCGGCGAGCGAAGCCCAGTCAGCAAAGTCGGTCAGGCCTGGCCATGCCACCGCGTAATTCCTTGTGAAAACAGAGCGAAGAGCGGGCGGGGCAGGCTGCTGGCCGGGACGGTAAGAAGACAAACACCGCGTGCACGCCAAGTGTCACGGAAGAAACGCCGCCCGCCTTCTAATTGTTGACCGTTTCCATCAGCAACTTTGCGGGGCGAGGCCGCAGGAACGACCGAATGCTAACACGGAAACCAGAGGTGACTCTATTTTCCAACCGTAAATGAGTACGTGACCTCGGTGGTACTAGTGTGTTTAAAGCGCTACCTGTCATATTACTACTGTGCTGGGTTGCACGTGTGAAAATTTCTGGATGATATACAATGAAAATCGAGACTGATGGTTTTTAAGAGGATCAAAAACTGGATCTATATCAAAACGCTTGCAACGTCTTATGAAATAATTAGAAAACACTTTTAGAAAACACTTTTGGGTGCTTTGAATCTCCAGTGAACCCTAGCAGCTCTACTCATCCGTGGCTTTGATCGTTTATGATTTTGCCTACGGCATTTACGGGATGAATTCCAGTAAGAGTATTTTCAGAGTATGCTGCAGAAATCGGGCCATTTCTGTCTGATATATTCAGTAAATCATTAGAAGAGCGAAAAGTACCTTCAGACTGGAAAATCGCGCAAGTAACTCCGATTTTCAAAAAAGGTGATCGAAGTGATCCTGGGAACTATCGTCCCATATCTATAACATCTGTTTGTAGTAGAGTTATGGAGCATATTATATGCTCGCACATTATGAATTTTCTAGATTATAATAATTTGCTTACAACAAATCAACATGGATTTCGGAAGAAAAGATCATGTGAAACACAGCTGGCCCTATTTACACACGACGTAATGAAAGTTATCGATACAGGTTCACAAGTAGATGCAATTTTTTTAGATTTCCAGAAAGCCTTTGACTATGCCACACAACCGCCTTTTAGCGAAGCTTCGAGCGTACGGTATATCGGATCAGCTTTGTGAATGGATAAAGGATTTTCTAACTGGTCGGTCGCAGTATGTTGTCGTTGAAGGAGAAAGTTCTTCTAATCTAGATGTTACATCGGGTGTACCTCAAGGAAGTGTAATAGGACCACTTCTTTTCTTAATTTTTATAAACGATCTCGGAGACAAAGTGAAAAGCCTTTTTAGATTGTTTGCTGATGATGCGGTTATTTATAGGGAAGTAAGAACTTTGGCCGATTGCTTAGAAATTCAGCGCGATCTGGATGTTATTTTGGCTTGGTGCGCTGAGTGGCAACTTACTCTAAACTGTAAAAAGTGCAAGACAATGAGCATAACTAACAAAAAGAATCCGATTGTTCAGAAATACGAGTTAAACAATACAGTTATTGATATGGTCGATTCTATTAAATATTTGGGAGTAACAGTACAAAGGAACATGAAATGGGACATACACATTAATTCTTTAGTAGGTAGAGCAAATTCTAGGCTGCGATTCATAGGTAGAATCTTGAAAAATTGTAATGAACAAACAAAGGAGATAGCGTACAAATCTCTTGTGCGTCCACATTTGGATTATTGTTGTGCCATTTGGGACCCGTTTCGTAAGGGATTGATCGAAAGTATAGAGAAAGTACAGAGAAGAGCCGCTCGATTCGCGACCGCTTGCTACAGTCCTTATGAAAGCGTCACAGAACTGATTAGTAGATTAGGTTGGGAGTCTCTGGTAGATAGACGACACACGTTTCGTTTAAAACTTATTGGAAAACATGCGTACTCCAACTTTCACTCATGAGTGTAGTGAAATACTTCTTCCCCCAACCTATTTGAGTCGGAAGGACAGGAAAGATAAAATTAGAGAAATAAGGTGCCGGACTGATTCTTATATGAATTCTTTTTTCCCTCGTACCATTAGGGATTGGAATGCACAGCAAAGAGTTTAGCTTTGGTGCTGAGCACCCTCTGCCACCCACAATTTTGTGAATTGCAGAGTATATATGTAGATAGATATGTAGATAGATGAGTTTCAAAAAAAAAAAAAAATCACAATAAGTGGCAAAGTTAATATTTAAAATGATAACTCATTTGTCTCTTATATTTATATATATATATTTACTTATGTCTTTACGCTTTACGCCTCGTCGATGTCAAGGTCATTAGAGGCCGGATGGGACTAGAGACTGAGGACTTGGGACTAGGAAAGGGGAGGAAGGAGAAATCCGGTCATGGCCTTTTGAAGGAAACATTCGCCTGGAGTGATTTGGGGAATCCATGGAAAATCCAAATCTGGATTCCCGGATGGGGATTCGAAGCAGCGTCCTCCCAAATGCCTCATTTTTCGATTTTGGTTATGTCTGATGGGCGAAAGATGGCTATTCACAGAAAAACACCTTTTAGAAATAATATATATGATTTTCTTACTAGTTCCCGTAGTTAAGTTAATAATGTTAAACAAGAAATAAAAAGAACGAAGTCTTTCTCGGCGTTGAGAATGTATAAACTGCTCTCGGGTGACTAGCCGAGTCAAGAGTGCGTCTTGACTCTTGACTCGGCTAGTCACCCGAGAGCAGTTTATACAAGAAATAAAAAGTTATCTTCCTGAACGCTTAAACCAGATTCTATTTCACACTGTAGGATTTAAATTCTTCCTAGAAACAAAATGACGCACCGTTAGTTCTTGACATTCCAAAGAAAATCTGTTTTTTTTTTTTTAATTTGTTAGGTGATCTAAGAGATCATAGCATCTATTGACGAAGGATATATTCTTTGCAATATTCTTTGATTTCCAAGAAATCATCGTGAGATGTTAATCCGTACATTAAATGTATTGCTAAGTATACAGTCAATTAAATACAAAAAGAAAGTATATGTTGCGAAAGAAATTATTTAGTTTTTAAAGAAAGTTTTCAAAAGTGATTAAAACCTAAAAAGAAACTATGCTTCTGTTATTTATAACTAAATTTACACTGTTTTAGACATAACTGTGTACTATTCCATTGGCTCAATGTAGATAGTATTCACAGTGACCTTTGTGTAGTTGAAGTGGACAGAGAGGACAAATATAACCTTTTTGCCGCAGCAGTGCTCCTCTTTTCTCCGACAGGATTCTTTTTCAGCTGCGCATATGATATTCCACTGCAGTTTAATTGAAATTTCATAACTTCTCTGCCTTCCGTTCAAATTAAAACTGCGTGGGACTTAAAGGGATTGCTGAATAAAAGGCTTAGAATCGCAGTGAAGTTTGTGATTCACGCAATAAACCAAGTTTTAAAATGAGAACTTCTCTGTACTCCATGAAGAGACGGACGCGAAACACTCGAAACCATTAACGTTGCCCTGTTTTCCTGTGTACTACTAAATGAAATGCCTCCTCTGCGCTTAAATAAATTTTGACAATATTCTTTCAAAACCTTGGAATCCAATTAAAGTTCTGTAATTGCGCTATTATTGAGGAAATCGTCGAGATTTTCTGTGGTAAACGCATGAATTAAGTTCCTGGAAGTATCAGACTCGAGATAACTGAAGCAGCTTCTTTGAGGCCGCAATTCTCGAGGCACATCAGGTAAAAGAAGAAAAAAAGTCTAGAAAACACCCTAAGGGAAAAACTCTGTGCGTAATTTAAACGGCAAGTTCTCCATATGAAGGGATTTAATTCTGAGTAATGATTAAGCATCTGAGTTGGTTTAAGAAACACGAAGAAACGGAAAAAAAAGAAATTGAGTTGAATCAGCATATAATTTTCAGGTAAGGAAGTAATTTTAACATTTCGTACTAGGACCAATAAAAAAAAAAAAAAAATCTTCGTATTTCTTGTTTAAGAAGGTGTACAAGTATATTATCTCGTGGATTTGCTAGGTATCTCTAAAGTAAACAACGAACGAATATTAAATTTATCGGACTGTATATACTTATACTAGCTCACTCAAATCAAAAATCCTCAGTTGGCAAAATAAAAATTTAATGCCTAGTGAATTAGATATATTCAGAAATGTTTCCATTCATGAATACAAACAAAGAAAACTCACTTATTGTGAGACAAAAAATTCAGTAGATTTTGCTAGGGATTCATAACTAAAAAAAAAAACTGAAACTTTTGTGGCTGCTTGTCAACCAGGTAAAGTAAAGTTCAAGATAAAAAGCAATTATACTTTTTACTTTAAAAAAATTAAATTGGTGATGCTACATATAAAACGGATTGTTGACGTCAACTAACAGTGAACAATATCATTCAACAAAATGCATTAATTACTTCGTAGCTATTATGCAGATCATGAGGCATATCTATAGTGACATTTCAACTAATATTTCTGTACAATTGGCCCACTGATTAAAGGATTTTATCACCGTATAAAAGGTACTCTCAACGTTTAATTTTAACTTCAAAATTATCAGACCAGACGTCGGAGTTAGCAAAGATTGATTCATAGATCGCGGTAACATTTCGTTTAATGTCAGAATCTTGGATGGCTTAAAATACAAACACTGATAATACAAATTTCGAAGCAAGAGGTAAGAAATTTTGCAGTATTAATCATATATAAAAAGTTATTATTCTTTATATATAGACATTTTATTTTAAAATATGAGAGAAATCGATGTGGTCCAATCATGTTTAGTAGTTATATGTCATGCATTATAAAAGAGAAATAATCATGGTATTTGTATCCATTTCCCCTAGAAAATTATAATCAAGAATATAAAAAAATATTTGCGTATATTTAAGTCTTTCCTCCATGAAGTTTAACAAAAATAAAATGTTCTTTTTTGCACATGAATGAATACGATATGAAAAGGCAAAGTAATGTTAGCGTATCTGAGTGATCAATAAAAGGACTGATGATTAATTTTCCAGAATCCTATAATAGCTTTTCTTCTCCTAAGTTACCCTGTGATTTAAAACAGCAGACTTTACTTTTAGCTTGCTAACTTGTCGGCTGGCGAAAATTTAAAAACGTGATCAAACAGTAATCGCATCGGATATGATTATTAAGGGATGAAATATTTTTCACTTTTACTTTTATGTATACATTGCCACAGGTTGCTTTGCTTAATATTTGTCTTCCAGATTAAATTAAAAGGGATTTATAAAAAAACTAATTGACAAGCCTTAATAACATATCATATGTCTCAACGAGCTCTTTCTCTATAATTTATAAATTCCTGACATAACATATCAGCCAAATTGAATGCTTTATACGAAATTATCCAGAAAAATTGTCCACTGATCTTAGCTTTATCGAAAACAAGAAAACTATTTTCACAAAGCCTGTCCGTATTATTTCGTTTCAATAATATGTTAATTACAGAAAAAAATGATTAGTTTTACATGTAATTCTTTTCTTTTGCTTTTTTTTTGAATTTACAGTTTTAGAAGAATTTACGTTGCAGCAACCGTAGGTAATTGGGAATAGATGTTGTAACATTTTCTTCCATAAAATACTCATGAAGTATAGAACTGCGTTGATAACAAAATAGTGAATCAATGTCTATATCCATACTGTTATAAATCTGTAAGCCAGCTGCGTGTGACTCTTTATTTGAACGGGAGCCCCGTAAAAACTATCGCAGCAATATGGATGTTGTTTTCAAATTTTTAGACCTAATGGTCCGTATTAAAATCTACGAAAATAACTAATGACTTATATGTACCGAGGGATGGAGGAAATAATTAAATACTTTTCTAGACATGTTAAACATACGTGTGACGAACTCGTGATAATTTAGAACACAAGAAATGTAATTTACCTCACAATTTTGATTGAACTTTCTCATTTTTTATTAACAAAGGTTTATTTGTCAACTGAAATATCAAGCGGTAATGCAATCAGGGCCTCCGTGAATATGTGCTGCCTATCTAGTGGTAATGTCATCACTTTGTAGCATAACGATTTTCATCGAGAAATTACAAAAGCTTAAGTTTACTCTGGGAGAACTTAGTAGTTTTGGAAACGACCCGGAGTAACAAACAGAGAGTGAGCGAGGTAATATGTGTGTGTATTTGAGTTGATGATAAATTCTTACTGCGAGCAAAGGATCTTGTATCTTCGGATCCTTATCTATTGAATGTTACTTTAATAAATTGCAAGATTTCGTATGAAAGTTTTTGTTGTTATTCGAGTGGAAGAAATTAAGTTAATAAGTTTGAAGATTAAAGTTCTGAACGAGTTTAAACGGGACATGTATCCCTTGCGACTGTGATTTAAGCAATAAAGAAACACGAAGTCCGATAGCTACACAAATAGACGATCCGATAAGAAGAAGACATAAAAATATTACATGGCGAACGTGACAGGACATAAAAGTTGTGTGTTCTTCTTTCTTGTATCAAGTGTTCTTAGTTATAAAAAAATTACATATTGTAATTATATATATTATTAAGATCAAGTGGAATATCAGGTCCCTATATAAGCCATCAATAAATATTTTAATATTATTTTTCATAAATATATGGTACTCTTAGGTTGGGTTGTAGCATTAAGAATTCCATGGGGAAATTACTTAAGGCTTAAGATTACTCTGGGAGTAATTAGCAGTCATGGAAACGACCCGAGTAACAAACAGAGATCAAGCGAGGTAATAGGTGTACGCGTTTGAGTTGATGATAAACTGTTACTGCTAGCAAAAGAACTTGTATCTTCGGATCCTTATCTATTCAATGCTACTTTAATAATATGAAAGTTTGTTGTTATTCGAATATAAGAAATCAAGTTAATAAGTGTGAAGATTAAAAGTTCTGAACGAGTTGAGACGGGACATGTATCCCTGGCGACTGTGATTACGCTATAAAGAAACACGAAGTCCGGTAGCATACACAAATAGACGATCAGATAAGAAGAAGAACATAAAAAATGCAACAACTTCTAATCGACGCCAGCAAAGCCCAGTAGCTTGACTCTGAGCAATCGCATACCATTGACCTTGAGTGGTCTTAAGTCTTCATGGGTTGAACTCCGAAAATTCTTTCATTTTTTAGTGATGTTACTAAAGCGGAGAACTTAATCCTTAAAATAATACCTCATTTATGGATTTTAGTTACGTATGAAGGGAAAAAGATGACTCGTCACAAAAAAACAACTTTTAGAAATACTGAATAAGATTCACTATCCACTGATATAATTTTTAGGCTGTTGTGGCACAGTTGATTTCGCTGTGTAGGTGTAGTTAGTTATTCGTCGCCGTCGGGTGTGCTGAGCGAGAGCCAAGTTTTGGGGGCGGCCTCCTGGCGATACCCGAAGTTGCGGCTGAGATAGATTAAGGTGATGCTGGTTGCCGCGAGGAGAAACAGGGCAGCGAAGGGGTGGGTAAGATAGCAGGGTGGGCAAGGGGAGGCGTTAGCGCAATAAAGCGTTCAAAAGTAATTTCCAAAGTCTCGCGTGACACCACAAACTTGGGTCGTGGGGGGAGTTGGCTGCTTCGGAGGGACAGTACAGGAAAGGAAAGCCACCTCACTCAGAGCTGGTGCGCCTTACGCACGG